>CM039474.1:24744866-24764569 GCA_022433065.1 Begonia loranthoides | reverse complement strand
TGGATATTTATAAGCCTAGGTGATGATGAGTAGGGGATGATGGACGGTCGAGATGAGGCAGGTGGGTGGCAATATGCATGACGTGCACGTGGCAGCTCCTGGATGTTTTCTTTGGGTGGCAACATGCAGGCCTTTGGATGAATGTGGAATGAATGGCAGAGATTAAAGATGGTGGGAGATAACATGCATGGCGTACATGTGGCAGCTCCTTGATGTTTTCTTTGGGCTTGCTCTTTCCTTGGGCTTGAAATGGATTGGACTTGGCCCATCAACCCATAACTGAATCATCACCATCTAACCTAACCAACAATCTAAATGCATGAATGAGTAAAGCTTATAACCATGTCTTACCCTCACAAAATAGGTTCAATGTTTGCCATGAAAATAAAATAAGAAATGAAAAAATGCAGAATTGAAAGGTTACACGTTTGGGATGTTGGGAAGACAAATTCCCCTCTGATGAAGCTCACAACACTCACGTGTGTCCCAAGTCAAGACATGTACGGGCTGCTCCCTATCCGTTGGGACAACATCCCAAATGGAACCATCCTCGAAGTTAATACCTGCAAAAGAAACAAGATCATTAGTAATTTGGCTAAGTAAAAGTAAGTACCTTGTTTGCGATCGAGTAATAGGCCTCAGCCCCGAGGCATGTCAACCCCCCTCAGTGGCATAGCCTCCAGTTCCCTCGAAAGAACAGCCTAAAACATTGCATCTGCAACACATGGAGGATGATGCTCCACAGCCGACAACTCCGCCTCCTCCTCAATCATCTCATTTTATATCAATGCCTAAGGAGATGTCCGGCTAGATGCACAGGATGAAAGACCAACTTGTTCGAATGAAGGAGCTCCATCAAATGGGGTTGCTCCAAATGCAAAAAATGGAGGAGCAATGTCAAATGGGGCTGCTCCAAATGCAAAAAATGGAGGAACGAGCAGAGGAGCGCCATCATGAGATATTGGCAGCATTGCAGAGAAAAGGGGCAGCAAGTAGCCCCTCCACCATCCTCTCCAATAGCCACTCGAGCAGCCCCTATAACAACCCTTGTAACAACCCCTCCAGCAGCCTCTCTAGCCGCGTCTCCATCGTGTTTTCAACAACAGAAGGCACATAATGCTTGTAAGTTATTTACTTTTTACGCAAAATCTATTATTTACTTTATTTGTATGCGACGTAATAACGTGTCTGAAATTTGCAGCATCATTGCCTTTAGAAGCAAACCTGCTCCTCTTGCTGTGCTTGCCAAGGTGCAAGAGATAGATGCGCCAGGTGGATCACAACCTCCTCCACTTAAAACTGTGCACATGGTACGTCTTTAATTTGATTATCTACGTATGTCTGCACTTATTTGTCTTATTAGTCTGATGATCTCTTGCGATGTTTTTTGAAGGCAGATCAATTGATGGATCTGTTCAAGAAGCTTGTTGCTTCAAATACTTGGAAGAACCTAGAGACATGCACAATTCTTTCGGGAAAGCTGGTCCACGATGAGTACAACATCACTGAGATCATCTTCCCACAACAAAAGGGACGACAAACACGGTGAGAATTACATTATGTTACATTAAGTAGTTTAGAAGATTTTATCGTAGTACTCATCCTTGCTTTGCTTTCTTTGTATGTAGTGCTATGCATTGAACAAAGAAGAATACTCCGAAGTTCAATATAAAAAATTGCTACTGACATTAGGGTGGATTCACGTAAGTTAACATCTCACTTTTCTAGTTTTTCCTTTATGTTTCAACAGTTCTAATGAGTGCTTCCTTTGCATTTCACTCCCACCCAAAGCAAGCTTGTTTTATGTCATTCGTTGACCTGCACACTCACTACCATTACTAGCTATTTCTGCCTCAAGCAATTTCGATCATCGTAGCGCCAACTGACAAAGAGTTATATATCTTTTTCCTTGTGTAGATTCATATTGTTTTCCACTTATGTGCTGATTTTTCCATTTGCATTTCAGCTCACACGACATCTTTTAGTGTACGAGTGAAGGGTTGTGTAATGCCCAGATAAATTCTCTATGTATCATGTAAAAGATTTTATGAACAAATATTTTATAAAAGAAGATATATTCCGTAATCGTTAATTTGGGACTTGATGCAGTGTAATTAAAGGAAGAAATATTTTGGAAAAAATATTTAGTGGACAATTGTCACGGATTGTGCATTACTGAGTTTTCGGTCGACTTGCGATCGTGGCTTCGGTTGAACATTTCACCGAAAATGCATTCTGGTGACTCCTTGCTTTTTGGGTCGAGTCAAGGTTGAGATTTTGGACAAATATCTCGATTGAAATGCATTCCAGATCACACTTGGGGTTTTCGGTCATACCGCGGTCGACTAGCAGTTGAGTTGAGGACGTGAAGGATTTGAATTTGTCGAATTCGATGATTTTTTTGGTCGATGTGCGGTCGCATGTTTTGGTCAAACTTCTCAACCGAAATCCAACTCTGCTTGTATTTTTGACATTTCGGTCGATATGCGGTTGAGGATTTCGGACGCCTTCCTCCACCAAAAATCAATTTAAAGCGAGAAACCCATTCTCTGTCAGACAGTCTCTCTCTCCCTCCTCGATTTCCTCTCTCTCTTCTGAAAAGAATCCCTTCCCCGAGAAGATGGGAACCTTTCCACGTGGTTTTCTCCCAATGGACCACCTTACATTGGTTTGGGTGGTTATCTCTTCAGGTCTGGCATTCACATGGGTTCTCCTGCCTATAAATCGATGGAGTCACCAGGTTAGCATTATGAATTCTCCCTCCTTCCATTGTGTGTGGTGCGACTGAGTGAAGAGAAGTGGTGAGTGCAACGTTTGTTCTGTGAGAGTGGTGAGTGTTGTCTATGAACAGAGAGAGAAAAAAGATGAGCTCCTGTTGTTGGAAATTCCTAGGTGTGTTGTTGTGCTGGCAAAAATCCTATAGCTGTGAAGTATTGTAGTGGAGTAACATTCCACTAAATGTAAGAATTGGGATGTATGTTGGCCAAAAGAGGCCCTACATCGCGGGTTTGTTTCCTGTTTGATGTTGAGCTATGCTTTAGTTATTCACTGTGAGATATGGAACTGTCTGGCTGTTGATAGTGAACACTGAACTGGTCCTTGCCGTGAGAAGGTAGTGTGCAGTAATTAAGAGTAATAATGCTATATATATATATACATGAAAGACCGATTCTTGCAATAGAAATTATTCAAGTTATGAGCTGTTTCTTGCAATCCTATCTTGGTTGGTGAATCTGTGATTTCTGTGTAATGCCGTGGGAAGTCCTTACTATCATATTGATAAGAAGAATTAGAGACGGTTAATGCTAACAAGTCTGATATATTGGAATGGTCTGCACTAATGGTTTACTGTTTCTATCGAGGGTATAGACATTACCTTGACTAGATGTTATGATTTGCTGAGTGAACCCTGTTGGTGAACTCACATGTTATTCCATGTTATTAGTGGGAAAAGTTGATTAAATAGTTGTTTTTGTTCTCTGCCAAACATACATGATTTACTCCTTGTAGATTATGAATTTCTCACTGCTAGTAAATGTTTAAATTAATGGATAGTCTCTCTTAACTTTTAAATTGTTTTCCATGATTTGTTGATAAATGTTGTGTTTCCCTTTATATATATAGTGAACTGTACGTGACATTCATGCATTATAGTTAGGACTTATGAAATTGTGAGCATGTTGCATGTCATGCCTAATATATGTAAATAGACATGTGGGGTTCGAGAGAAATGGTGACGGTCCATCGGTGGTGACACCCCGAATGAATGTATCTCCTTCCACGTACGAAGCAGAGTAACGGTTAAACCACATGGACCATAGGATGCATCCTCTTCTCTTGTACGAAAATCCCCTATGTCTTTAACAAAAGAGTATGGTGACAGCATGCAGTGACACCCCGAATGGATGTATCTCCTCATCGCAGTAATGGTTAAGCCACGTGACCATAAGATGTATTCATCTCTCGGTTTACCAGGAAAGATAAGTTCTTTTCTGTAATGCATCGTATGACATGCACGAGCATTTACATTGCATTCTATTCTAATTCTTACTGAGCGTTAGACTCATTGTTTTCCCCATGATGTAGGTGATCAATATGAAGCTTGTGACGTACAAGTTGAGGAGGGGGCATTATAGAACGATCCCTTGGGTTATCAACCCGGTTCGATCTGATGGTTATGGCTCATGAAATTGATGTTGGATATTTTGAACAATTATCTTCTTATTTTGAACATGGTAAACATTTTGTAACCGTGGACTTTTGTTGAAGGTATTAAAAATTATGTTTTGAGAAACCACCCTTTGTTTCCGCTCTTTTTACTCTGACGCATTTTTTAACAAAATTTTCCAATATACATTTTCAAATAAATCTGCTTACCTTGATCTACATGTTTTAAATGAATTAAGTAAAAAAATTTATATCACGAAAATTTAAAATAGAGAAAAATGGTTTTAAATAAAACAGGGCGTTACAGGTTGGGGGTGATCTGAGATTGCAAGAAGAAGGACGACTTCCACTATCACAATGATGTACCCACGAAGGGTCTATTATTCGTCAAAGCGTCCAATGTATACGTGGACCCGCAGTTGTCATTTGAGATCACAGATTTAGGGAAGAAAACTGGCAAGAAGGAGGCTTAGGGTTGTTGAGATATGTAGGGATATAAATTAAGATACTCATTTGGTTGTACATAATAAAAAATTAATTGTCTCTTTCTATATTTACTTAGTGTACTTGGAGAGTATATGTTGATGTTTATACTTTATTTTATTTACTTGGAAAATATTTAGTTTGAATATTATATGGTTTTTGATGATGTCACGGGGGGATAAACTAAATACAAGGAAAATTCTTTCAAAATTTCCAATTTTTTGAAAGAAAAACTCAAACCATGTCATTAATCATCAACAAACAACTAACATGTTCATTGCAACAATTTAAGCAACTTGTTCATAACACCGAAATATAGAAGGCAGAGGAATGCGGACATTCTGTTGCGAAAAGTTGACGTTCCGAGGTGAAAAGTTAAAGTTTCGCGGCGGAAAGTATGACGTTCCACCGCAGAATGTATGACGTTCCGCCGCAAGAACGTCAATGTGGACGCTGACTCTGGTTATGTGTGGTCGAACTCAGCTATGCGCTGTATTTCGTAGCTTTCACAGATTCAATTGAATTGAAACGCGGTCGATCAAAAAGTGAGGGGCGGTCGAACAACTAAAGTACAGATTCAAAATTTCGACCCGTTGGCTTGGGGAAAGTTGCTAATTTTATAGTTTCATACTAATCAATTTTTCATTCATCATCAACAACCAAATTATCAATTCCATTACAACCATATCATGTGCATGTGCATTACAAACACAAACCAATTTATCAATTCAATTACAACCATATCATGCATATATGAATTACAGACACAAACCAATTTATGAATTTAGTTACAAGCATATAATATACATGTGCACTAAGAATCGGTGTATCGTTCATCTAACCATATCAAGCATTTGTATTGTTTCCTGAGAAACGTCCAACTATCTACCTCGAATAAACTGTTGTAGATGATGTATATCTAGTGTCGACGCATAGTTCATCTATTGATCATTGCATGTTTGCTTACTCAATCACTTTATCTTATGTTCCTTATTTGATGGATTTGTCGTGATTTGCATACAGGTGTCGGATGCAAAACTGATGCTCCGCTTGCCCTGCAAACTCTCTGACAGCTAGCACCAGCTCCTACAAAGATTCATAGTATGCCTTACGGAGGATCTTCATGCGTCTTTTTGCGTTCATGTGCCCTAGTATATAAGACTCGACTGTGCGGTCTGGTGAATTCACCACGAACCACAAAATCCTCGGTGACGCTTGATACAATGTTAGAGTAGAGCGCAACATCGATGTTTTGAGTGTTAAGTATTATGGTTTTTCTGTCGAGCAAAAAGAAGTTTTTGATGTTCGTAAATTTGAGAGCTGTAAAGAGGTGAAAGAGTTGGAGGCTAGATTTCGGCCATTGTCGGTATAGTTACAAGACTCCGAGTGCTCTGAAGCGCTTCGTTGTATGCGAGTGTCAGAGGAACGTTGTAAACAACGTCTTTTGTGAGGGAATATGAAGCGCACACTCGCATACAACGAAGTGTCTCAGAGCACTAGGAATCTTGTAACTGTACTGATAATGGCCGAAACTTAACCTCCAACTCTTTCACCTCTTTGTAGCTAATTTCATCTTGCTTGATAGGAAAATCGTAGTACTTAACCCTAAGAACATCGCCGTTGAGCTCTACTCCAACATATACCAAACGTCGCTGAGGATATCGTGGTTCACGGTGAACTCGCCAAAGTACACAGTTGAGTCTTATATAATAGGGCATAGGAAAGCAGAATGACGCACGATAATTCGCGGCGGATCATTATCAATATGTCGCGAATCATAGTCAATCTGCGGCAGATAGTGACACGATCCGCCGTGGAACGTCAATATTAGAATGTTATTTTTAAAAATATCATTATGTGGCGGGATGAAATCAATACGTTTAACGGCAAACATAATAACGATATTTACGATGATTTTTTTCATAGTTCAGTGATTAAATTGTTAGCAAAAATACTTTAGTGGTTGACTTGTCATTGATCACAAAGTAAGATAGTTGATTTGTCATTTTTCCATTAGAATATAACATATTTGGGAAGGAAGGAAAAAGAGAGGAAAGTGAGTGAAAGAGAGGTTTTGTCTTTGCCAGAGGCATCGTGGTCCATTCCATGCTATGGACACGGAGGGTGACAAAGCTTAGGTTAATGCACGAACACAGAAACCTTAGTCATTGCTCTCCTTGTGGTACCGCCCGACTTACACTTGGACAGCTCGGTCGGAAGCCATTCCCCTACCGACATTCCTTTAGATTCCAGTGGCAATGGGCTCCATCCCCGCCAGTCCTTCCAAGCAGTATTTCCAGCTCCATCTCGTGGGGGGTGGCAAAGATTGGGATTGAGATGAAGAGAGAGTAGCAGCAAATTCAATGGAGGAGGAGAGTGTTTTCTAACATTTTTTTTGTAGTCTGTAACTGGATTTGGAGTGATAAGAGAGGTGAAAATGGTAATGGGGGAAGGTGGGTGGTCCAAGATAGAAAGTGATGTCGCATGTGGGGGAGGGCGATCCCATCAGGGTTTCATCCAATCGTGTGAGGCCACGTTTGCAGCAAGGCTTCGTGTTCACGTGTGGAAGGGGAGGGATGTGTGGGTCCACTGCTGACACTTGGCATCTAGAAGTGCCCAAAAATAAGGGAGGGGAAAGAGGGAAGACTCTACTCCCTCCACTTTCATACATCCATGTACACACAGCACACAGGCTTAGACGCAGACAGAAGAAAGAAGAAGAAATGGACCACTCTTCAGTTTCTCTATTCTTCCCACCCATTTTTTCATTTGTTTTTGGAATTCAAAATCATCAACTCTAACAGGTTGCAGGTTAATACCATCAAGGTTCCCATCAAAGCTCCTTTCTTTGTCCTCCTTATTCACTACAAAATGCTAATATGGTTGTGACCAATGCATTCACATTGTCTCTCAATTATTTGCCTCTCTCTCTCTCTCTCTCTGGAGCCTGCGTCTGCGTGAGATAAACTAAGATATATGCTATTTATTCAGAAAAACATGAGAGAGTTGACAAATTCAAAACGCCATGGGAACCCATTAATATGAGCTGTTCTGATAGGGTGCATGTGGGTTTTCTTTCCTCCGGCCTGATTTCCCTTTAACTAAACTATTATTCTAAAAAATCCAAATACTAAAAATGCCCTGGATTTTACTTATCCATTACCCATTTGACTGCGAGTTGTCTGCCATCATCTTCTCATCTCCTTCAGTTCTCCTCCAATTCAAAACTGCTGCGCATGAAATTACAGGCACCATAAAAGTAAGCATTTTGATGGCAAGAATGGCAAAAGGCTAACAGAAGGAGGTCAGCGCTTTACAGCTTCAATGGATAAAAATAAGTGATGGGATTAAAAAATGATGGCTTTCTATCTGCAACAAATAGACTCTTTCAGTTTCACTCCCACCAAACTGACAAAGACTCTCCTTATCTCTTTCAGACCAATTTGAAAACTCTATTTTTTAATAGCTCTCTTCTTTTCTGCTCTTTCTCTATTTCTTAATTTCATCTTCAACTACGCTTAAATACTACTTTGTGGACCAGTTTTTCCACTATCTATGTAAGCATCCATTCAAAAAAAAAAAAACTCAGCTTCAAGACGGATCTCTCCCCCTCTATATGAAAGCTCGTGTAGAACAAAGCTTCCTGCCCATCTTCCTTCAGCGTTTTTGGTGACTCTCTCTCTCTCTCTCTCTACCTCTCTTTCTCTCTCTACCTCTCTTTCTCTCCGTTTTAGTTACAATGGGTGACGAAGATTAGTCGCCGAGACTGACGTAAGAAATGGCTGCTTCTTTGGCTGTCACAGTTTTCATGGTTGAATCCAAATAAAGAGGGAGGTTAGTTGTGCCTGAAATTGTACCAGACTGTTACGCAAGCTGATGCACATCTGAAGCTAAAGCTTTAACTGCTTCCGAATTTTCCTTCTTGTATTCGCAAATTCAGAACAGCTTAATCTGGCCAAGTGTTTGGGGTTCCATCTGAATCTAAAATCGGTATGTCCTTTTCATCATTTTCAGTTGGTAAGAATAATTTTTCTGGCTTAATCTTTAGTCGTTCTTGTCTGTAGATATCCAAGAGTTAGATTTCAAAGTCACGGAAGCTACTGGAAATGGATTTTCTGAGCTGGTATGGGTCTGTTATGATGAGTCCATCGTCTATATGGAGCAACTATAGCAACCATGAAGCAGAAGGCTTCTTGACCTCTAACTACGATTCCTGTGCATATCCCTACCCAATCCAGCACCTCCAAATAGCTGATCACTCATCACCGCCGAATTTGAATTCCCGAGGAGCCAATGATATGGCCCAGACAGTGACATCTCATCCTCCAGATGGAGAAAGAAATAGCTGCGAAGAAAAGTTAGGAGATGAATCATGTCCTTCGTTGACCAGTGGGCCTTACGAGATGAACCGGCCAATTAGCAATTTTTCCGGGTCATCGTCTAATGCTGGCAGAGTCCTTTTCCATCAAGTGTCATCCATTGAGTCGCTGGACTGCCTGCTTTCTTCTCCGGCCAGTACCAACACAGAAAAGTCTGTCGAAGAAGACGATGAAATTTCCATGCTTTTATCAGATTGCAGAAGCTTGTTGAACTTTAGAGAGGCTGGCAGTACAGTATCATCAGGAGAGTCTGAGAAGAAGAGCAGCAGAGAAAGAAAAATGGATGAGGCAGTCTCTAGGAGTAGATATGCAAACGATATGATCATCAAATCAAAGAGAAGATCAAACCAAAGCAAGCTCAAAACAGCAGAAAATCATGGCTGTTTCAATCTCCTTCGCCTTTCCGATCAGAATTCGGCGAAACAAAAGAAACCCAGATCAGAGAAGCCCTCGAGCTCGTCGTCAAACATAAACTTTCAACAGCCCAGTTTAATGGTGTCGTCTTCAATGTGGGAACAAGATTCAGAGGCGATCGAACAAATGAAAGAGATGATATACCGGGCGGCAGCATTTCGGCCGGTGAATCTAGGCGTAGAAGTTGTAGAGAAGCCAAAGAGAAAGAACGTGAGAATATCAACAGATCCTCAAACTGTAGCGGCGAGGCAAAGGAGGGAGAGAATCAGCGAAAGAATTAGGGTTTTGCAGAAGTTAGTTCCAGGAGGGAGCAAGATGGACACAGCATCAATGCTTGACGAGGCTGCAAATTACCTCAAGTTTCTGAGAACACAGGTTAAGGCATTAGAAGGTCTGGGCCATACTGTTGACTCAATCAACTGTCCTCCCACTGGCTTTGCTTTCTCTTTCAACTCTTCATTTCCCACGCAAACCTCTTTTCCCTCTGCAAACCCTAATCAAATACACAATTCTCAGACTTGAAAACCTCACTGTTATGATTTTTTTTGCTGTTTTTATAACAGCATCATCATTTCCACTATCTCAATGGCAATAATGATCATTAGAAGCCCATTTTTAAAACCCCTTTTTTCATAAGATCCATCGTATTGATCATCCTCGGCTACATTCAGCCAAAAAGCACAAAAGAGAGAAAGCCATCTTCTTCTTCTTCTTGGCTCAATTTGATTTCCGCCCATGTTTTGGCTGCTACCAGTATAGTCATTTATGTGGTGGTGGACGTAGAAAGAACAAGGACGTGTCAAATAGGTTAAGTCGTAGTTAAATCAAAAGGGATATTGGAAATCAACGCCTCCTCCAATTGCTAATGACATGTTTTTGCCATTTTTTCTCTCAGTTTCGTCTGGGCACTCAGCAGGACTGATTCATTGACCCAAATCCCAAAGATGTTCTTGATGAAGTTATGATTGGATTTGGGTTTGCTCTATTTTGAAAATTAGGGAGATTTTGATTGGAGAAGAAGGAGGTGAGGTTGTTGAGGAGGAGACCCACCCCCCTCGGGGCCAGGGGGGATTATTGATTCATGTTGGCCACTTGCTTGAGTGAACTTCCCCACACGTTTATGTCTTGGCATTCTACAATATAGGTTGGTACCACACACGTTTTGGACTTTTTACTTCGCTAAATACTTTCTTGTCCATTTATTTATTTCTGTTTTTTCATTTGACAAGAAGAGTATTAACTAATAAAAAGCAAAAAAAAAAAAAAAACTAAAATTAATAATTTAATTCTTTGTCCTCAAAACAGGAGTATAAATAGTCAAAACACTAAATTTTCAACTATTAACTCTTCTTTTTTAAACAAAATCTCAACTAGAAAACTCTTAATGTATGTAGAGATTGGCATGAACTAGACCAAACCGCGATTTGGATCAGAATCGGAGGTTCAATCCCAATTTGATCTCGTTCTCACTCCTATAGATACCAAATTCGGTTTGAATGTAGTAGGACGGTGGGTAATTGTTGGGTTTATAGTTTGGGTGTCAAAAACCATGAAAACCGAACTGAACTATGTCGAAAAATATGCCCAAAACTCGAACATAACTCATACTTCATCTTAAACCCAGGAAAACCGGTCCAACCGGGCTTGTAGGTTATACATCCACGTGGTCAATCAACCTTACGGATTCAATTTTGCAGGCCTCATTCGAACATTCTTTAAACAAGAACAAGACTAATATATTCAACTAAAACTGGGTCGTTGACTCATTCGGATAAAATCCTGTGTATGAACAATTATTATATTAGTGATGGATGTGTGGATAAGTTTTGTTTTAGTCCAAATAGTCGAGTGGTAATTGGGTTGTCGGAATCGGAGATTGGACGTTAATGAAAATATTAAAACAAGAGCATCATTTTGGGAGGCAGAGGCACTAAAAGACTCCCATATTGTCTGGTAAGAAAAGTCGACTTCTTTCACAATTTAATCAAATACTTACAAGAAACACGCAAGAATTCTTATCACCAACGTAACTGTCCACCAATCATCGTACGCATATGAACAAATTCAGCAAAACAGAAGACAAGATAACCCAGGAACTAAAATTTATTACAGAGTAGAAAGAAGAAATGTCAAAATAAAGGGACAAAGACACGAGTTTGCTTGTTTTCTCTGTTTCTACCTTGCGACGGGGCTGAATTGAGAAGCCAAGTTGGTGTCGAAGGAAGCAGTGGCTTGAGGCTGGGTTCCGGCTTTGTTGGCCAGTTCTATGTCCAAACACTCCTTCAGCTCCTTTACCACCTCGCTCATGGTTGGCCTTCTTGCGGAGCTGTGAGAAGCCGAAGACATGGCAATTTCCACAGCTTTCCAAATCGAGTTGACATCATAATCCTTCTTCATTCTTGGATCAATTATAGAACTTATATCCTCCTGACTCAGCGTGTAATCCACCCACTGACTTATATGACTCTTCTCTCGACTCTTCAGAAGAACCGGCTGACCCGTCACAATTTCAAGAATTACAATTCCGAAGCTGTATATGTCACTCTTCTCGTTCAATCTGTACGATACATAGTATCTGCAGCCCAAGAAAAATATGTTACTACAAAACTAGAGAATCATGGGTTAGATTTCTTTAGTTTGATGAATTCTCACTCGGGATCGAGGTAGCCTGGAGTTCCAACGACATTGGTGGTGATGTGGGTGGCACCACCCTCGGTCGGGAAGGATCTAGACAGGCCAAAATCCGCAAGTTTTGCTTGGAAAATATCGTTTAGCAAGATGTTTGCACATTTGACGTCTCTATGCACCATGGCTGGTCTGGAACCATTATGCAGATACTCCAATCCTTGTGCTGCATCTAGTGCTATATGCAGCCTTCTTTCCCACGTCAATAAGCTTGCCATTTCACCTAGAATTTGATGAGAAACTTGTTTATGTTTGATAATGGAAATTGAAAAGATGAGCTGTTGGAGTTGCGATTTTACCGGCCAACAGAGAGCCTAGATTGCCTCCGCTCATGTATTCATAGATGAGCCCCATATGCGGCCCTTCGTTGCAGTATCCAACGAGGCCGATCAAGTTTCTGTGATGAACTCTCATAAGAAGCTCCACCTGTTGAAGAAAATAGAAGATGAGATATAAAATAGCTGTTGAATTCGACAAGATCTCCTCCGAAGCTGTACCTCAGCCTGAAATTGCTGATACCCTTGGCTGGACGACAGAGAGAGCATTTTGACGGCAACTTCAGTGTCGCCGCTTTCGATCCGGCCATAATAAACTTTTCCGAACCCTCCTTCTCCCAACACCCTCTTGAAATTGTCGGTCATTTTCACCACTTCTGAGTATGAATACTGTTGTTTCTGCATCTCCCACGGTTCTGTCTGGCTCTTGGTCGGTTCCCCTTCCACCCTCCTGGCTGCAGCTCCTGAGATTCATCAACAGCTTCGTTTATGAATTATTAAGTCATTCACTTTCATTATTCTATGACAAGTTTAGTCGATTTCTCACCTCTTGGTTTCTTCCCTCGACGTTTCCAAAAGATTATACCAACAACTAAAAGAATCACGACGACAACTCCGACAATCGATGCCACTATAGGAATGACAACACTGCTCTTCTTCTTTTCCGTGCTAGGAGTTGCTAAATTCGGATTGTCTCCCAGACTACATATCATGTAAAGCGTCAGTGTTGTTCAACTTTTCAATCATTATCAGTCATACTCGATATATAATTTGAATCAAACTAAACAAAAAAGGTCTTAATATGAAAACAGATTGAAGTGTTTAAGGATTCCTTCAGGAATTCATACCTTAATGTCAGAGAGCCATTCTCAGACTTTTCAAGGAGCGAAGCAGGAATCGAACCCGAAAGGTTGTTCTTCTCCAAGTTTCTGGTAAAAAATGCAAAATCATCTTAATTTGAGAACGACAAAAATATAGGATTGGTGCAGCTGAAATAAGTTTAGGCAACTTACAGAACTTTCAATAGTGGCAACTGAGAGAGAAAATCAGGAATTGATCCAGTTAAGCTATTATTTGACAGATCTCTGAAATAAGGAGGTTCATACACAACTTCAAACGAGCTCTGGTTTTGACTAAAATCAACAGGAGAAAACCAGGAAATAGAGATGAATCTTACAGGGTATCAAGCATTTTGAGATTCAAAATATCGAGCGATATTTGACCCGTCAATCCGCTCGACGAAAGGACCCTGATTGCAAGATTCAGCCATTCAAACATGAGAAATACTTCAAAAGAGATTGGAAAAAGAGGGAGAAAAGTTGTAATAATAACTAAAAAAGCTTACAAAGACGTAATTCTAGGAGGAGCATCGGTGGTACCATAATCACAGGCAAGACCAGTCCAAACATATTCTTCAGGAGCACAAGGATCTCCTTGCCAGTTTCTCAAAATTCCGTAAGTGGACTTAATGTTCGTGATGGCATCAACTACAAGAACGATGAGCGAAGACATGAACATATGTTTCTCAGAATAACAGAAGATAATAATCACGTGGGGAAAAAAAAAAAAAACCCACCGTCTTGTTGATCAGTTGCAGATTGTGGCAAACTAAGAAAAGAGTAAATCTCAAGGGCGTTGAGGATTGGGGGAAGGGTGGAGGTTGCAGTTTTATTCAGGGAAAATACAAAACTTGAATTAGCAATAGGATTGGTTGTATAGACCACGGTTTCGCTGAGATACGCAGGAGTAAGAGATTGAGTGTAAAAAAGTTCTCCATTTAGATAAATGTCAAACGATCTGGACTGGTTGGGTTGGAGCTTTACTAGTTCAGCAAAGTACATGTACACACCATATTTAGATCCCGAAGTTTCAGAGACGAAGTTAAAATTCATAGCTGAGGCGCTTTCGTTTACCGTAAAAGCTGTACTCATCACCACAGACGGCGGATAATAGCCGATAAGATCGTTCACGTTTATAGTAGATGTAGTATTAATCGTAATCCAATCTGAGAATGTAGATACTGGAAGCCAGTTTCGATCGTAAATATCATATGGGAACCTGTAAATATATATTTTTTAATAAATCAAGTCATCATCTAAATTCTGGGAAAATGTATGTACAAATGATAGAATCTGGGCAGGAAAAATGACTCGCCTGTAAGCCATCGTGCTATAGGATCCAAAATCGAACCGCACGAACAGCTGCAGCGTTTGTGTAAAACCGCTGTAGGTGTCGTTCCTGATGGGTCTGAATTCTAGAGACGATATAAATGGAGTTGCAGGCCCAGTTTTCACAAGGCAGACTTGGGCATAAGTTGAAGTGGAGATATGTATGATTTCCTCGTGAAGGATGGAATTTACTTTTAGTAAAGACACAGTCGCCCAGTAATTAGGGCCGAAGTGAAGATCGAAGGACGTAGGAGTCGTGTTTTTTCCGTCAAAATTTGCGTAGAGGAAGCTAGCTCTGATCAGATATCTGGTACCCAGTTCCACGTTGACTTCGTAGCAGTTTCTGGTTCCATTAGGAAACGTTCTGGCAGTGGCGAGCTGTTCCAGAAGAGTATCTGTCTTGTAGAGATCAGAGACGGTCACTGTCTCCCCGGTGTCTACGTACGATGAGTCTCCAACGTAGGTAAGGCCGGTTATGGGTTCTGTGTAGCTCGAATTTCCGGGTAGCCCACAGTCTATACTGATGAAACCTGAGGAGATGAAAACCAGGATTCATCAAGAATCTGCAGCAGCAATAGTTTCTGCCAAAAAAAAAAAAACCCCTCCATGTAAAAATGGAAAACCATTTGTACCTGACTGAGACTGGGCATGGACAGAAACAAGGAGAGAGAAGAAGAGGAGGAGGAAGCGTCGCAGCGCCGCCATGTCTGGACTGATATAATTTCTGAAGCTAGCTTGAAACTGCCATGAATCAGAAGCACCACCCACCAAAGTGTAAAAGCTGCAGACGAAGGATTCCCGTTGGTTTATAACGCAAAAAATAGTATATAATAAGAAACTTGATGAGAGCCAGAGGAGAGATAGCGATCGTATGTAGCGATTTCCGCTTAAACTTCAAACGCATGTGAATGACGATCCGACCACTATATCTGACGGACAGGAACGCGTTCATCATGTATTTCCAAGTCAATGCATGATTGGTTTTCCAATTAAAAACACGATGTACCGGAGGAACCAAGGCAAGTCAACCCAAACTGAGTCAAGAATATCAAACGCCAATACAAGAATTAACCTACAATAGGAAAATTCAGGATATAACTCAAAATACATTATTATTTCTACTCAAGCTTAATATATATATATATATACACAAAGTCTTAAGCTGTGTTTCATGCCTATTGACCTAATCTTTTCGCTATTACAGAGTTTCTCACAAAATATTGACATTTTCAACACGAAATTTTTGTTGACTGCAAACTCTTCAACTCGATCAGGCTAAATCTCGACTCATTTTAACTAACTTGACGCATTATAGTTATTACCAATGTTAATTTGGTATTATTAGAATATCCTATTCTCAAGTGCATATGACCAGACCCAAAACGGGCTTCATTTTTATATTAATTTTGACATTCTTTTTCCAGTAACGAAGAAATGTAGCGTATGGGCACGTCCTGCATGATATTGTTTAAAAATGCAATTGACAGGCACATCTTTGAAGGATAAGTGCTCATCCAATCAAAATATACTAATAATAGCAAAGACTTGGTCTAGGTAGAATCATTTATAATAGAAAAAAAAAAAAGAAATTGCATGATAATTTGACAAAGAATATCTTACAAGTTTAGACTAGGGTAAATGACAAATCAACCATCGTGGTTTGAGGTCAATGACAAGTTAACCACTGTGGTATTTTTTTTAACAAGTTAACCACTCACGTATGTTAAAATGATAAATCCAACATCACGTAGACGTTTATCGTTAAAAAGCTGGGTGCCAACGTCCGAACGCCCGAACGCCCAACTCCAGCGTTCTGAATTCAGAACGCCCAACACCGGGCATTCTGAAGAATTCAGAAGGAAAAATTGCGGTGTCTGGTGAGAAGATTAAAACCGAATAACTCCATCGTACCTGCACCTTAAAATTTTGATGAGTTACAAATTACACAAAATGCTAGCAAATAAAAAAAATAGTTGGCCTTTGTTATTTTGTCCCTCTCATATTTACGCTCACAGCAAGGAGAGTAGAGAGAGAAGGGAGATGAGTGAGAGAGAACAAAGACGAAGAAGACGAAGAAAAGACCGCATTTTTACGCGAGGCACCGCGTTTTTTCGAGGTGTCACTGCGTTTTTGCGATTAAACGCGGTGCCTGGAAAAACATTTTACGAATGTAATGTTTTTATTGGTTTTTTGACCTCTGCATCTTCAAACTAGCATAACTTTTGCTACGGATGTCGGAATTGGGCGCAGAAGATATCAAATCGAAGCCTTCTCAGAGCTCTATAAATATCATGGGGCAAGCCCCATGACCGCCTTTCTCAGCCCCAAAATCAATCGTTTAAGCCCTCAAATTTGCGATCAAACATTTGCTTAGTTTAGAAAAATGTTTGATCAAAAATTTGAGGGCTTAAACTATTGATTTTGGGGCTGAGAAAGGTGGTTATGGGGTTTACCCCATGAAATTTATAGAGCTCTGAGAGAGCTTCGATTTGATACCTTCTGTGCCCAATTCCGACATCCGTAGCAAAAGTTATGCTAGTTTGAAGGTGCAGAGGTCAAAAAACCAATAAAACATTGCATTCGTAAAATGTTTTTTCAGGCACCGCGTTTAATCACAAAAACGCGGTGACACCGCGAAAAAATGTGGTGTCATGCGGTGACACGGAGAAAAAACGTGGTGCCTCGCGTAAAAATGCGGTGACACCGCGTTTTTAACTTGTTAACGGAGAACGAAAAACGTAACTGCGATGTTTGCTTTGTTATTTTCCCATACGTCAGTGGTTAATTTGTTAAAAAAAATACCCTAGTGGTTGACTTGTCATTGACCACAAACCACGATGGTTGATTTGTCATTTACCCATTAGACTATCAAAGAAAATTGAAAAAATGACAAATTAACCATCATCTTTTTTTTTCTAATAAATTAACTATTGAACTATAGAAAAATGACGCCACAAACATCACTGTCACGTTTGCCGTTAAAAGTGATAATGTCGAGCCACAGCAGTTCGTATACAAACCACCGCGGCTCCATTGTTTTAAAAAAATAAGACTGCAATTTTCATGAATCGTTGCTATTTAACGTGCCTCCTTCGCCTTGCATAAATACACAGTACACTCATCGCAATTTTCTCAGACATTTTGTTAGCGATTAACAAACCCTAGAGATTTTTTAGAGCTGAAGTGAATCGCATTTTAGTGAAGTTGGAGAATTTGTTAACACTAAATGACATCTTGGAGTGTTGAGGAATCTGTTATTAACCGTCAAGTTGAAATGGGGCCCATAGCCACTTTTTTTGCCAATGAGGTAAGTGAAATTGGAAACGAAACTGCTATAGTGTTGCATTCTATCTCGGCAACTCTACATGAGGAGGACGAGGAGGAGCTTCATTCATTATGTGAATCTAGTAGTGACGAAGACATGGACATGGCTGAGAGTAGGCCTAGACGCCCACCACAAGCAGAATGCACCTTCGTTGGTATGAGGTTTGGCAAAAAGTATAGTTCACTAAATAAAATTAGGGAAAAAATTGTCAATCGTATGTTGAAGAATGGGCACGAGATAAAATTCACCTACAGGGATGCATATCGGTTGAAGGCTACCTGTGATGAAGGATTCATGTGGCGGTTGTACGCCTAAAAATTGCAAAGTAAAATGACGTTTCAAATAAAGTGGTACAATAACGTTCACACTTGCTTGAGAAAGATGGAAAGCCATTATGCCTCTGCCAAATGGGTGGTAGTGCATTATCTTGACAGATTGAAAAGTCAGGTCGACTGAAACCTTTCTTCCATAATTGGGACAGTCATGAAGGACTTTAACGTCGACATCACACCCAACCTTGCTAGAATGGCAAGAAATGCGGCCAAAAAAATTAACGAAGGGGATGGCGATAAGCAATATAAGCTCATATGGTCTTATGCCGAGGAGATTCGGAGGTCTAATCCTGGAAGTTCGGTGAGTGTTGACCTAGAGATTAGTGCATTTAAAAGAATGTACATGTGTTTGGCTGTAAACAAGATGGCCCTGCGGAACTATGGTAGACCATTTATTTGTTTGGATGGTTGCCACTTGAAGGGAGCGACTCCGGGCCACCTGTTCACTGTTGTCACCATCGATGGGAACAATGGAATGTATCTGATTGCTGTAACAGTGGTTGAAGCAGAAAATAGGGCTTCTTGGAGCTAGTTTTTGGAATTGTTGTTTAACAATCTAAACACCCTGACCGGCAATGGGTGGACAATTATTTCTGACCGACAAAATGTGTAATACTCCGACTTTTTATATCGAAATTTAATAAGAATAATTAGAAAGTAATCGAAGGTATTTGGATTTAATTGGATAATTATCAGGGTATTACCAATGACGTAACTGTTAGGTTATAATTTAAGAGAATTTATTGAAGGTTTAATTGATGGAAATCAAATTAGGATATGAGATTGAGAAATTTAAATTGGACCTCTAATAATCTTTAAACGATATTTGGAATAAGTCGGGAGTTAGAATTTGGGTCGATTAATATTCGAAACGAATAGTTAACACACAAATGTATATTTCAAATAAATAAATGAAAGTATGAATTATAACATAAGGAAGGAAATTAATTGATGGAAAGGAGGAAGTGAAATCAGCTTAAGGCAATGTAAGGGAGCTGAACTGGTTCACCCGAACCGGTTCTGTATGTGGGTTCGGTTTAGAAGAAATTGAAAGAGGGGAAAGGAAATAAGGGCTGTGATTTTGGGTTTTGTTGAAGTGAAAGTCGAGAGAGGGAGATAGAGAGGGGTGATCGGGAGGCTGAGAGGAGATGAAAGAGAGAGAGGGAGAAGGGTGAGCGATGGCGAAGAGGAAGGAGACCACGAGTGAGTGTGAACGGCAGGAGGCCTTAGGCGGTCATCTCTCGTGTCGCGATGGGGAGTGCATCGCGGTCCGGCGAGTCTCGGCTAGGGCTCTGAATCGGAGTTCCCGCGGGCGTGGTTTTCCTACGATGATTTGATGTACGTGTGGTCAAGTTTCTCTTCTACTTTGCGTTCTGTTAATCGGGTGACTGGCAGGGACGGATGGACGATAGCGTGGAGACAATTTTTGGCTTCAATTGTAGGGGTTGGGGGCTGCTCTGACGGGGCGCTCCAAC
>CM039474.1:24690519-24744487 GCA_022433065.1 Begonia loranthoides | reverse complement strand
AGAGAGAGAGAGGGAGATGGGTGAGTGATGGCGAAGAGGAAGGAGACCGCGTGCGAGGGTGAACGGTGGAGGCCTCAGACGGTCCTCTCTTGCGTCGAGACGGGGAGTGCGTTGCAGTCCAGAAAGTTGCGTCTAGGGCTCGGTGTGTCGCAGGTGTCGATTTGTAGGATTTCGGCTTGCGGTCTGGTTGTGGGTCAACGATGCTGGCATCGATGGAATGTCGACGGCAAGGATGGTGATCGGCAGAGGAGGGTCAATGAAGGTGAGGTTGTGATTCCAGCCTTGGGTCGATGTGCTGGAGCTGGTTGGTCGGGTGGAGCAGTTGGGTTCGGTTTGCGGTTCAACCCGAACCGATCCTTTCTCCTCTGGTTTCGTTCTGATGAAATCGACAGCATGAAGTACGTGCGTGAGGAATGGTATGGCAGGGTATGGGGTGCCTCTGGTGAATTGGAGATGCAAAAGAAAATAGGAGGAGGTTGGCAGAGAGTGAAGCTCTCGGGTGGGCTAGTGATGGAGTCAGGGTAGTGGGCTTCTAGAGAAGGAGGAGTTGCTGCTCCTCTCGGGCCTCCTCGGTTCCTCAGGTAAGGGAGTTCCTCCCTTATTTTTATGGATTAATGATGGAGATAAAAGGTTGAGATTTATGCTCTGTTGGTGGCAGCCACTGTCGAATGTATACTCTGTAAATTGTAGGCGTGTATTTTGGTTATGTTCTCCGCTGATCGGGAGGCTGTGAGGAGACGAAAGAGAGAGAGAGGGAGAAGGGTGAGCGATGGCGAAGAGGAAGGAGACCGCGTACGAGGGTGAATGGCGGAAGGCCTCAGGCGGTCCTCTCTTGCGTCGAGACAGGGAGTGCGTCGCCGTCCGAAAAGTTGCGGCTAGGGCTCTGTGTGTCGCAGGTTGTGATTCCAACCTTGGGTCGATGTGCTAGAGCTGGCGGGTCGGGTGGAGCAGTTGGGTCCGGTTTGCGGTTCGACCCGAACCGGTCCTTTCTCCTCTGGTTTCGTTTTGATGAAATCAACAGCGTGAAGTACGTGCGTGAGGAATGGTATGGCAGGGTATGGGGTGCCTCTAGTGAATTGGAAATGCAGAAGAAAATAGGAGGAGGTTGGCAGAGAGTGAAGCTCTCGGTGGGCTGGTGATGGAGTCAGGGTAGTGGGCTTCTGGAGAAGGAGGAGCTGCTGCTCCTCTCGGGCCTCCTCGGTTCCTCAGGTAAGGGAGTTCCTCCCTTGTTTTTATGGATTAATGATGGAGATAAAAGGTTGAGATTTATGCTTTGTTGGTGGCAGCCACTATCGAATGTGTACTCTATAAATTGAATGCGTGTATTTTGGTTATGTTCTCCACTGATGAATCTGGTTGGTGTTCTCTGTTTGGATTATAATTGTGAGGAACTATTATCTGATCGGGTTTTACGAGTCTGTTTTCATATACTGCTTGAATACATGGTTCTGGAAATGTATTCTGCTATTTGGTTGGATTATGTGACTTGATTATATGTTCTGGATTGTCTGAATGTTAATGAGTAGAATTAATTTAGTATCCTAAGGAATGGGTAAGTTGGATTTATTTCTCTGTTGATCGATGTGTGTATGTTGGATCATGCATGGTTATCCAACTCTGTAGTGTCAACATTAATGTATTGGATTTGTGTTCTGTTAATTATGTGATATTATTGAAAGTACGCTGCCTTGGTAAGATTAGAAAATGGATGTTGAATTTGGATTATGAAATGCTATCAAGCACATGAATAAGGAATAAAGATATAGATATGGATGAAGTTGTTAAGTTGTAGATGCTAACGCTCGTAAGTGTTATTAAACCTTGTAAACAGTTAATGGAGAAATGGATATTAATGGTATATGTTATTATTTTGTGAAGGTACTAAAAGGAGAAGAAGAATAGTGATTAAGTGCAATACGCAATAAAGTTTTGAGGTAAGGATTTGGGTGTGTCTTGGCCAATGGTGGCCCTACCCACAAGTAGTGTGCGTGAGTGGAGTTGACTTCCTTGTTGATATTGCGTAGATTGTCTTTGTTAATGCTCTGTAGATATTTTCTTTGTTTGTTAGTTTCCTGCAATTTTATAATACTACTGTTAATTTCCTGCAAATACTTTTTTTATTGCAAATTATTCCTGCAATTGATAGTGATGATTGTGATAAATGCAAAATGCGTGAATGGTAAATGGTTATGTGAAGTCCGAAAATGAGTTAAGAGTTTTATTCTGTTTTTGGATGTTTACTTATTGTTTAGTTATTAATTATAAGTTGTTATTTCCTTCATTATTGTTCCACCGTCATTGGTTCTCTCCTTAACCTAGCATGTTTAATAAATGATAATTGTAACAACAACCCTTACTCTGAACTGTATCAATACTTACAATATATCATTATAAGTTGATTATGTTTAATTGTTAATTAACTAGAATCTGAGTATGTTAATCAATTGAGCATATTAACCAATTTGGTTAATCTAAGCATATAAACAATTTAATTAATCTAAGCATATGAACTAAGGTCTAATTAGCTAATTAACGTTTAATTAACTAACTAGCATTTTAATTAACCAATGTATGTCATGTTTAATCGACTAATTAACCATAATTAATTAGAATCCAAATTGTAATTATTACCTGAGAATGTAATTAACTTAATTAGATATGATTTGAGCATGTATAATTTACTAGTTTAATCAATTAATTAGTCGTTAAATAACCAATCTCATCATGTTTAACTAGTTGTTTAATTAATAGATGGAAATCACTTCCTTGAGCATGTTAATTAACTAAAGTGATTCTAACTAGAGTAATTCATTAGAATAATTATTAGCATGTTTAGTTAACTAACTAAAATAAGAGCATGTTTAAATCATTTAGGATAATGATTGTAACTCCTTCTTGAGCATGTAATTAACTAGGATAATAATCTAGACGATTAATTGTAGTATGTTTAATTAATTAAAATAAAAGCATGCTTAATCGACTAGAATAAGGATTACAAATTTATGAGCATGTTCCTGTTTTCAGTTATTTATTGTCTAAAGTATGTTTCCATTTAAATTATTAATTGTGAATATGTTAGTTTAATCTTACTAAGTGTCTGAGCATGTTTAATTTTGCTTAGGTTAACGAGCATGTTTAGTTTATTGTTCATTCGCTATTTAAATTTGATATTATATTTGTTTTCTGTTATGAGCTTTTAATTATAATTGTCCTCTGTTGTGTGCTTTCAATTATAACTATTCATTCCCGCAATTTCAATTACCGCTTGCTTTTATTTCAATGCAATTGTCAATTGCTTTCTTTTATATGCACAATTCAATAATTGTAATGTTATGATATAATGCATCATGCATCTGTTAGCCTTTTTGTTAGGCTTAGTTTTATTTTGATAATGACCAAATGGTTTAATGTAATGAAAATAATAAGTTGGTTAATTGTGTTTTTATTGATAATGTATTCAATGTTTTTATTCATTATATTTATACTCAAATTTATCAAAAATACCCATATTGAGGGTATTAAAGTGTGCTAACATGTTTATCTAAGTCCATGTAGTGAATGCATATTATTTTGGAACTTAGAAAAATCAAGAAGGTGAAGAAGGAGCAAAAGGTCGACGAACAGAACAAAAGGGTCGACCCTGTCATGCATTCAAGAAGGAAAGGGTCGACCACACGGTCGACCGCGAAATAGACAGATTGCTCCAAAATTTCTGCACGAAGGAAAGGGTCGACCGCACTGTCGATCGCACCGAAGGTATATTTTAACGGTCAAATCTCAACGGGCAGAATTCCAACGGCTAGTGAAAAGGGTCGACCGTTTGGGCATAAGGTCGACCGATTGAGCAGCGTCTATAAATAGAGGATCACTCTAAGCTCTCTAGAACTAACGAATCGGATATTCGAGGCGAAGCTCTGGCAAAATCAACACTCAAATACTACTCAGTGAGCTTGTTAATTGCGTTGTAAATACAATTCTCCCTATTCCGAACTTGCGAGTTATATTTTGGGAGAATTCAGATTAGCTAGATTTAAGCTTAAATTTTCGAGTTTAGTATTGTGCTTGATAGTAGAGGGTGATACCCTTGGAATTCATCACACTTGGGTGACGCCCCGAAATAGTCAAATTTAGGGTGACGACTCGTTAGAGTCAAAGGTTGACAACCTAAGAATTAGTCAAGGGTGACGCCCCGTTTGATAGTCAACTTGTAAACGGTTTTATTGGCACCCGTAAGCCAATTATTTAGTATATCTCCAAGTGAAACTTGGAGCGCGGACGTAGGCGAGTTTGCCAAACCGCGTAAAAAAATATTGTGTACATTGCTCTAACCCTTTTCTTTAATTTACGCATTTAATGTTATCGATATTTTAATTATATGCATTAAATCACTTAGGGTAATTAGAGATTAAAATATCGCACGAAAAAGCTAAAAACGCTATATTCACCCCCCTCTATAGGCGTATATCGATCCTACAATTGGTATCAGAGCGGGTATTTAAATTTTTGTGTGATATTTTGTGCACATTGTCAATATTTGTTAAGTTGCATTTATTGAAAATTTTATATATATTTGCATATTATGGATTTCAATATGTGTGAGTTAGGACAATGCACATCTACACCTCCACACTTTGATGATTATGATTATTTGACTTGAAAGTGTAGAATAAAAGTGTTTATACAATCTATTGATTTCTTTTTATGGAAAATCATTGAAAAGGGAATAACTCTTCCTCGACCAACTTGTGAATTCAATGATTTAGATAAACGAAATTAGAATTTAAATGCCAAAGCAATGAATATTTTGTATAGTGCCTTAAGTCAAAATGAATTTGATAAATCATTTGGGAACAAAATTGAATCTCAGCACCGCATAAATCATTTGTGATAGTTGTATCTTGGATATTTGTAATAGCCGGATAAATCATTTGTAGTTGGTTGAGTTAGTGTACAACAACAATTAACAGACCAGTATTGGTGTCGCTTCATACGAGGCATTGTATGGAAGACCTTGTCGTTCTCCATTGTGTTGGCCCGAGGCAGAGGAAAGAATCTCACTTGGGCCACAAAAAATTTAAAATAATAATAATAATAATAATAAAAATTCAAGAGACCACTGATAAGGTTCGGGTAATTCGAGAAAGGCTTAAGACTGTGCATAGTAGGCAAAAGAGCTATGCAGATTTCAAGAGGCGTGAAGTTGAGTTTGACGAAGGAGATTTTGTTTTTTTTTTTTTAAGGTTCGACCGAGACGTGGTATCAGTCGATTTGGGGTGAAAGGGAAGCTAGCTCCGAGATATGTTGGCCCATTCCAGATTATTGAGAGGACTGGCAATGTAGCCTATAGACTCGATCTACCTCTCCAGCTTGGGTATGTCCATAATGTCTTCCACATATCCCAGTTAAGGAAATACACAACAGACCCGTCTCATGTCATCTCTTGGACTGATGTTCCCATTCAGGAAGATACATCATATGAAGAGCAGCCGGAGCGAATCCTTGACAGAGAGGTTCGAGTGCTCCGATGTAGAGAGATCCCTTTGGTTCGTGTGTTATGGAGGAACCACACAGAAAGGGAAGCGACTTGGGAAATCGAATCTAATATGATGCAGAGATACCCTTATCTATTTTGATATGTATCGGGTTTTATTTTAAATTTCAGGACGAAATTTCTTTTAAGGAGGTTAAGATATGACACCCGAGAATTTTTTCAAGATGAAAATTTCTCGTATAAATTTTTCGCTTAAAAGATTGGTCATGACGTTGAATAATTAATGCAAATTGTTGCATAGCAACCATGTTCGAAATTTTGGCCAATTAATCAAATTGGTAGAGTTGAAAATTCCCGAACGGAAAGTTAAAATAAGAAATGGAATTGGAGCTATAAGCATCGTTGGGTGATATTAGGAATAAATTAGAAATTTGAGAAAGTTGCATAATGTATCTTATGTGAATTTGGTATATTAAGGAAATGAATTAATGAATTTAGATAAAGAAAATATATTTAAATTTTGAGAAAGGAAAGGAGACACGCTACCACAAATTTGGAGATGAAAAGTAAGAGTTAAAAGAATATTTAAAGGAAAGAAAATGAATGCTCCAAGGAATAGAAGGATTTAGACTAAAATCAAGGAAAGAAATGAGAAGAAGAGAAATTACGTGGATTAGAGGAATCAAGGGGCAGCGGCTGAAATAAAAACAAAAGAGGAAAAGAGTTTTAAAATAGAGAAAAGGATTAAGGTGAAGATATAGAGAAGAATTAGGGCTTCTCTCCATTCCCATTAACAGCCGCCAGAGGAGGAGAAAGAAATAGAAGGAAGAGGAAGGCAAGGGTATACACCATTTTCTCCCCATTTTATCTTCAGTCAATAGAGCATTACCGAGCTGCATTCTGCCATATTTCGGTCAAGGTGAGATTTCTCTATGGGTTATGGAATTCTGTATATTTTTTTGGACTGCTACTTTGATTTCGGTGATGGGTTCCTGATTTTGAGTTACTGGATTCGTGTTTTATTTTGGTCGTTAACTGTTCTGCTTTGGAGGAGAAAAGGCCGAGGATATGCTCCATTTTTGCTAGGGTTTTAACATTTAAATTTGGATCCCTGTTTTGATAATGTTAGTTGTAGATCTGTAAACATTCTGTTGGATGGAAAATGTCAATAATCTGCCATGTTTTGTTACGGTTCTGTTGGATCTCTCGGCCTACAATGGGTTCCTTGATGGTTGTTTTATGTTCTGTTTTGGATAATGGGGTTGTGATACTCGATGGTTTTGTCCCTGCCTTGCTGTGCCTTTTTGATTTAGAGTTCAACTTTGTGTTGGTTTTGCCAAGAGTCAATGTGAAAGATAAGACCCTATTGAAAATGAATCTATTCTCTACGTTTGCTACTACCTTCACTGAGATATATTGGGTATCTGTTTGGATTTTCTGAGTTGAATGTTGTTGTTTCTATTTTCCAGGCCGTTGATTTTTTAAGAATATTGCTTGCTACTGTTTGCTGAATAGCTCAGCTTTGCTTTGGATCGGAGAGGAATTCCCCTTTGGATTTCTGTTTTAAGAGATGGATTCATAAAAGAGTTCTGTTATTTTTATGATATGGTTAACAATCGTGGAGTGGTGTTGTTCTGTTGGTTAGAAGTTTGGAACATTTTGAAGACTTGTCAAATAAGTGGGTTTAGATCTATTATGCTAGACACTATTGGGATGTAGAAATTGCTTAAGTCATTTTTTTCGGATATTACTGGAATTGTTAGACTTTGTTAAAGCATTGTTTGTTGGATGTTTACAAAGTGATAAAGTTTGAGGATTTTGTTAGAATTTTAGATGAGACATGTATATGACAGTTGGGTTCCTAGATTGGTGTAGGACCTCTTCACCCATTTATCGAGAGTCATTGATGAGAGTTTTTATCCTGTGGCATGTTTTAGGTTCGGACGAGTTTGAGGACATTGAGCCAGCACCCGCAATTGTTGCTCCTGATACGAGGAGAGACCGTCGTCGAGGTAGGGGTTTTATACCTACTTGCTTTGCACTCCCATACCATCAAATTTTTTTTAAAAGAAAACTACTAATTTGTGGACTTCCCACATATACATAAAAACCGACGGGGACTATTCGACAACACGTCTGATTTTATTATATCTATGTACGCGAGTTTTACATGTTTAAATCCCGTGCATAGTTTTGATGGTACGTGATATCTGTTTTGGGGCGATGAATCCTCTTGGCACTCTGGACGACCGCGGCGTCAGAGTATCATGAGGCATCCCCGGTACGTCTCGTGCTCTGAAAAGAGGAATGCTTATATGCAATATCTGATAATAATTGAATTGGGAAGGTGATGATGCTTCCTTGGGTTCGAATCCCTAAACCTGGCCAGGGTGTACTTTTATTCAAGTTTTCGGCGCTAAGCTATGCTCGTCGGCAAACTTGAGATTGAGTTATCGGCGCTGAGCTTTGGCTCGTCGGTAAACTCAGCGAGGTGATTCGAGTTGTGTCGGCGCTGAGCTTTGGCTCGTCGGCAGGAATAGGGTTTATCTCAATACGAGTTTGTTAGCACTGAGCTATGCTCGTTAGCAAACTCGAGAGGTGATTCGAGTTGTGTCGGCGCTGAGCTTTGGCTCGTCGGCAGGACTAGGCTTTATCTCAATACGAGTTGTCAGTGCTGAGCTTTGGCTCATCGGCAAACTCGGGACGTGATTTGAGTTGTGTCGGCGCTGAGCTTTGGCTCGTCGGCAGGACTTGGGTGACGATACGGGTTGGGTCGGCGCTGAGCTTTGGCTCGTCGGCAAAACCTGGGGTGACAAGCCAGGTCTATAGACCGTCGTTGCTTTACTCTGTACGATTGACCGGAGGAGTCCATGAGCGACCTCCCTTTTCACTGGTGATGATTTTCAGTGTGAAACCGACGAGGGTAATTTTGAGTATAGCTATCTATGTATGCAGTGGTGTTTTCTTCGATATCTCGTCGGGGCCTTTTGAGGCTAGTTTTCCTTAAAAAGGATGTGAATGATTTTGAAAACGTTTTGATAAAATGCATAGCCCCCTAAAAAGAATCAAGGTTTTGATAAAGAAAAGGTAAGACAAGTTTTCTTACGCGCTTGGCGGTGAGTATAAGTTTTCTACTGAGCTAGTCACTCACCCCTTCGACTATATTTTTTCCAGGTAGAGATAGGAATATCTAAAGCGTGGATGCATTAGACCTGTGAAGTTCTAACTTTGGATTACAGTTGACTTGTTTTGCTTCCTTTGGTTTAATTACATTTTTCGCTGATAAGAACAAATGGTTTCTTTAATAGTCTATGATTTAGAATTGTGGATGTATAGACATGGATGCACAGTTTGTTTGGACATTTAAGTTTATATTTCCGCAATTTAATTCTTGCAATCACTACTTGGACCGTGACCCATCACATGTGGGTTGCGGCTGGAAAATATTATTTTAAGTCTTCCGCTAAATGTTAACAAGCCTTGGGCTAGGCGACCGGGTCTTCTACAAAGACTGGGTCGTTTGGCTCGGCGTTTCTGTTCGGCCCCTCTCCGGGTCGTGACAGTAATGCACGTTATCGTTGTAATTAAATTGATATATTGGTCTGATAAATTTGGTTGTAATTAAATTGATATATTGGCTTGATAACTAACCGTGGTGGCCTGTCCTAAAAGCCACAATGGTTCATCAAAACCGTTGCGGCGTGCCCAAAAAGCCGCAGCAGTTTGTTAGCATTTCTATGTCTTGTATCTTTCAGTGTTATGTACAGGTTGCTTAAATTGTTGTAATGAATGCAATGAACATGCTTACTTGTTTGTTGATAATGAATGGAATCGTTTGAGTCAATTTCACTCTAAAAAAATTAAAAATTTTGCAAGTGTTGCACTTGTTTTTGAGTCTACCCCCCTGCGACATCATCAAAAACAAATATTTTTCCCAAACAGAAAAAAGAACATGTAAACATGTAAAGAGTCAATGAATTCTTTAGTACAACAAATTCAACATCCCTACATATCGCAACTACCCTAAATCGTCTTCTTCCTACTCGGTTTTGGCCGCAAATCTATGAGTTCAAAAACCAATTGCGGGTCCACATAGATGTTGGACGCATTGGCGAACAACGGACCCTCCATGGATTCATCGTAGTGCTCGTGGAACTTTTCCTTCTTATCGCAATTTCAGAGCACCCTTATCCCCTCACTCGTACACCGAAAGATGTCGTGCAGGCTAAAATGCAAAGGGAACAATCAGCAAAAAAGCAGAAAGCTATATGAACCTACACAAGGGAAAATATTTACCACTCTTTGTCAGTGGACACTACCATGATGCATATTGCATCAAGCAGCAATTGTTGGTAAGCGAATTAAGTGTGCAGGTCAACAGACGACATAAAACACGACTGTTTTAGGTGTGACTGAAATGTAAACCACACATTAGAAACCATGGAACATGAATGACAACCCGAAGAAGCGAGATGTTTACTTACATGAATCCACCCTATTGTGAGTAGCGATTTTTGCTCTTGAACCATGAATGCATCTTCGTCATTCACCGCATAGCACTGCATATAAGTTTGGATGAGTACTGTAACGACCCGATTTTTCATAACCCTTTTTAAAATGCGTTAAAATTTAAACTTTTTATTAAACAACTAAAACCTTTATTAAAACCTTTTTACTATAAAATCAGAGTGTCTTTCAAAGCCGGACCATTAAAACTCTTTTCGTTCTACCTACTATAAAAACATTATAAAATCTTTTACTAAAATACAGTGGAAGTCAAATCAAGAAACATAGAGAGTTTATCAAAATATGGCAGAAGTGTAAAATATTAAGGAATATTAAACAATTAAATACAACTTAATTACAACCGAGTTCTCTTTTACTCTTTTTAGCCTAGCCAGCCATGAGTCCTGCGCGTGCAAACCCTTCATCTCTGCATTTTTATATGTGCATTGTTTTGCCTTGACTCCTAACTCTATGCATTTGTTTTCATGTACAAGTACCTCCACCTACACTACAAGTAAACTGTAAGCCCAAAGGCTTAGTAAGGAAAAGAGTTTATGCAATATGATATGCCTCTCTTTAGTCCTTTTGGAATGGGGGCCACCAAAACCAATCCTTTCATTACGTTATTCGTTCGTTCTTTACTTTACATTTGTTCATTCGTTCGTTACTCGTACATCGAGCGAGAGATTGGAGGATTTTCCTTTGGAATGAAATAGTGATCGGATCTAACCTTTTACTTGCAATTAGAACTCCAGTACTCGATAAAGGAGGGGCTTCGGCTAGTTGTAGACTAGACCGACTACCCATAACCGCCCCCAACTCCCCATTTCCTTCATTTTCTTAACATTTTTCCTCATATAATGCATGTGTGAGTACCACCACCAAGGTGACACTCCCTATTGGTTTCTATTAGCATGATGCATGATGACACATGCTCTAACTAACATGATGCATGATGCAATATAACGTAACTTTAACAATAATTGAAGTTCGCATATAAAATAAAGTAATTGAATAGCAGGAATTGAAAACGCATAGAAATGAAAGCAACCAATCATTGAATAACGCATTGAAGGAAGGCAAGAAATAATTGAAGATGACAAAGATTAAAGCAAAACACATAACAGAACAACTATGATAATAATAAGGGCATGCATGAACATATAGATCACAACAAAAAACAAAATAGGAATCGTAACACACCATTTACATGCTAGTTATCCTAGTTAATTTCCTAGTCGATTTACAAGCTCCATAAAGATTATATTTATTAGTCTAGTTAGTTATCCAAGTTACTTGACATACTCAGGAAAGATTACCATTATTATTCAAGTTAGTTATCCTAGATAATTTACATGCTCAAGATAGATTACGATTACTATTCTTAGTTATCCTAGTTAATTAACATGCTCAACTCAGATTTAGTGGAATCTATTGGGGTAACCATGATTATTATTCTAATCTAATTACGCATTCTCACGCTAAAATGGTCAAATGAAACATGTATTCATAGAACAGAGTAAAGTGGAATAAAAACTATCACTACAGAAAATAAGATAAACATATATTCACATAGTCAATGAAACTCTTAATCCGTTCAGGCTTAGTTTATTCTTCTTTCATCTTCTCCATTATTCTCTAATAACGTAAAACATCAATTGTAGAAGTTACAGTAAGTGAAATTACAGTAAAAGGTAATATACAAATTATCAACAAAGATTAATTGATTAATTGGTTAACCATAATCAGATTGATTATAGTTAATTAGTTAATTAAACATAGCATAACTTAATTAATTAACATGCTAACATTATTCTCATTAATTAATTAAACATGCTAATTTATTTAATTAAACATGCTATGATTAACATACTAATATTAGTTATTTAACAACTAGTATGCTTAAGGACGATAATTAACATGCTCTCAACTTCTAATTAATCACTCTAGTTAATTAACATGTTCAAATCTAGTTAATTACTCTAATTATGCTAATTATATGTTCAAGTAATAATTACAATTTAATTAACATGTTCAATAAGTAATTACAATTACTAGTTTAGTTTGTTAAACATGCTTGGGATTTAGTTTATTAAACCTACTCAGAATTCTAGTTGATTATAATTAAACATGCTCAAGGCCTAGTTAAGTTAACGTGCTAGAATTTAACATGCTGTTAAGTTAATGTGATAGTTAATTTAACATGCTAATCTAGTTGCTTACACGTATTGGGTTAAGGGTTTAGTTAACACATAGATATCAACAATGGAAATGACAGTTTATAATTAACACAAAGATTTTTAAACTAAACACAGCATAACAATGTTAACATGGTCTTGATGTCCATCCCGAGGCAAAATAGTGTAGGTCGTGATGATGTAGATCACTCGGTCTATGAAATTTAGCTCCCTGCCCTTTGGGTTCTTCTACACGCCAATCTCGGGATCCCGGTGTGACAATCTAAGCACTACCAGCCCTTCTCCTCGTCTGATGAAAGGTGGCTCCTGAGACACATGGTAATACCGATCGCTTGGTCCCTCTAGCGCACATCCAAGCATCATGTTAAGATCGTTGGGAGTCAACCTCAACTCCCGTCCAAACATATAAGTTCGGACCTCTAATGGTTGGGTGGACAGTTCCAAATTTGCATAAAACAGCCTCACAATCCTCTCACTGTAACTTCCCCCCATTCGACACAAACCAACTAAGTCAACCCCCTCAAACAATTGTTGAATTCCCAACTTAGCCAAGGACTCCAAGTCTACTCTTTTAGAAACAATAATTGAACGGTATTTAGCATCATCTTCATACTGTTCCTCCGCGTAGGCTATCCTAAAGAGTGAGGAGTGGAAACCTGCTGTAACGGGTTGGAAACGAACCAGTGCACCTCCGGCTGGTTGTTGTTGAAGCTGCGGTTGAAGTTGAGATTGTGCCACAATTCCGCCAGTTCCACCCACCGCGGTTTCTCCATCTTGCACCGCACGCGGTTACTTCTTGTGTCGTGGGTGCTCCTTCTTGCACCGTGGCTGGTACAGATCGGTGATACTGACCGACGAGGTCCATTGCAAGTCGACAGTGTTCACGGGCAGAGCCCGTCTTTTCTGCCTGTTGTTGTAGGTGAGTTTGCGACGGACCACCTTTTCACTTGAGCGCAATTTTCTTTGCGCGGAAATACATTGATATCGATCACATAGTGTGGAACGAAGGTCTGAGAGTCCGAATGGTCGCCGAGGATATCGTTGTTCACGGTGAAAATGCTGGAGCCCACGATCGAGTCTTATGTAGTACGACAGAGGATCAAAGAACGAGGCACGATAAACTGCTGCGGTTTCATATGAAGCTGCAGCAGTGTGACAATACACCGCGGCGGTTTCATATGACACCGCAACGGTTTATCGTCACACCGCTACGTTTAATATGAAACTGCGGTAGACCATCAAAATTGTCGTGTTGTTTTTTTAAAACTATGGAGCTGCAGCGGTTTGTAGACGAACTATCGCGGCTCGACATTATCATTTTTAATGGCAAACGTGACGACGATGTTAGCGGCGTCATTTCCATAGTTCAGTGGTTAATTTATTAGCAAAGAAAGGATGATGGTTGGTTTGTCACTAACAGTAAAGGATGATGGTTGATTTGTCATTTTCCTAAGAAAATTTTAGAATGATCTCAAGGGTTATTTATATAATATGTCACTCTCCAAAGGGGACCTGAGACGGAACAGAGAACGATTTGCCCCAAAAGTACCGAATCGTCCGACCCTCACTTAAATCCATAATTAGCAATAGAAGACTTAAGAATTTACAGTACAGATCAAGCCAAAAAATAAAGGTAAAAAGTTGACAATAATATAATGTAAATTAACAAAATCTAAAACTCTGCAGAAATAACATCAAAATTAAAACTATGGTACAAATTTTACTAAAATATCCTAAGTCTCTTTCTAAAAAAGAAAGAAATTAATTACACGAGCAAAATCTCCAAATTTTTACTCCTGTAGTGGCAATTGAGGATTATTATGATTAGTTCCTGAAAAATGAAAATAATTAAGGGGTGAATCAAATAACTCAGTAGGAATTAAACTTTATATTTAACTTTTATATCATATAGATTTAACGTGTTTTTTTAATTAATTAATTTAATAAATCAATATATAAAATAATGATGACGACCATCAAAATAAATAATGAAATTTAAATAAAGGCTATACTCAGGCAATCGCAAACAGTCAAATAGACTCTGATCATGTTTAGGGATTCGAAACTCAAGGACACGACACATACAACTGTCCTATTACCAATTTCAACTTTAAGGATTTGAAGCCCAAGAATATGGCATATACAACTGTTCTACTACCGATTTTAACATTAAAAGTAAATAAATGCAACAATGAATATAACTGAACTGAACGATAAATTAAACATGCTTAACTTTAAATAGTGTTAAACATTTTTATGAATTAATGTATATTAACATAAAATAACCCCTATCTCGAAATTTGAGCCCAAGAAAACCAAGGTCCAATCCAAAATGTCCACTGAAGCCCGACAGAAATGATCTAATAATTTCCTAAGTTTAGAAACCTTATCATAAAATTATTTTAAATTAATTTTTCAAGTTTTCCAGTTAAATGAGAATAACACAAAAACGTTATGGTTTTAAAAAAAAAAAACAACTACGGTCCAACAAAACTTGATTTGGTCCAAAACATAGTTTAATTAGGCCCAAAAATGGTTTTGGGCCGAAGCCCATATAAACTGGACCGCGATCCACGAGTAATTCTGGACGCGGTTCAGAGTGCCCTTGTTCACAGACCAAATCACTCTAGTCTGTGAACAGAAGGAATCGGTCTCGGCGAGGCGCCCTGCCATGCCCCGGTGCCTATCGATCACAGCTCAGTCGAGAAGAAGCGAATTCGGTCGGAGTTCCATTCTCGATCACGGTTCCCAAACACTCCACTATTTGCCAAGCTCGTGCCACACTTTTGCCAATTTTACCGAAGCACAGCAGAGTCGGAAACTAGGGAACTCCGACCGAAGTTCTTTCCTGACTCAAGGCTTACTTCAATTTCAAAGGAAAATCATCCCAGAAAATCTTCCAACATAAACCAATATAACACAACAATTCAACTTTGCAGAATCTTCAAAAGTAAACAACAACAATTCTGTAAAAATAAATCTTGAAGTTTTGACAATGGAATTTACTCACTGACGATGACTTGCCGAAGTCAGACACAAAACACCAATGATCACTCTTCTAAACTTAAAAGAAAACAGATTCATCCATCAATACACTTGCCATGGGAAAAGAAGAAAAGGAAACCACTTTTCGAACTTAACTTCAAACGACAAGGAACGAAACCATTGACAAGTACATCTCCTTTCGTCAACGGAAATAGATAGAAAGGGAGCCAACTGTTGGGAGGGGAAGAGAAAGAAGAGTCATTCTCATCATATTATCAAGATTACTAGCAGATTATCAATCCAAGATTATCAATTCAAGAAATATATCAGGAAATGAACAGGATCATATTAGTGCAATATTAAAAGTATTACAAAGATGCAAAGAAAAAGGACTGGTTATTAGCAGAATCTACAAATGGAATCTACAATCAAAACTCTGCAGGAACAGCAAAAGATGAAGGAAAAGGAAATATTAAAATTTCGACAGCAGCTACAAAAAGTACAAACTTTATTAGATTCTGCAGTAGCAGAAAAAGAAGCAATTGGCACTTCAATTAAAACATTATTATCTTGCTTATTATCCTCATCGACTCAACATAAAGCAACATCGTCAACTCAACACAAGACAGCTAATACCATCAACATGGATACATCATCATGGGCTGAGCAAGTTGAAAAAGAAACATACATACTCTCTCAAGGACCGAATATTGACACCATTATAACATCAAGTACAGCAAAAAAGAAATGGTATGTCATATTCAATGGATCATTTAAAGGAATATATAATGATTGGAGTATAGCAGCTCAACATATTAATGGAAAAAGTGTCATTCATAGATCCTATAAAACCAAGGAAGAAGCACAAAAAGCTTTTGCTGAATCATACAAAGCTGTAATTCAACAAGAACCAGAAAGACCGAAACAAGATATTATAGCAAAAAGAATGGCTGTTCTTGGACGAATTCCTACAACCAAAGAAAGAGAGAAGTTGAAGGAATTAACATTAGAAAAATTTCAGCAGTATTGGAATACAATTATCAATTACACAGATTTACACACGACGATGAATTTTTACCCTAAAGTTCACAGTCCAGGACCAAAGGTAATCTTCTTGTCAGGTGCCTCTCCTATTATGCTTTTTGATTACTTCCAGCATGGATTAGTAGATACCATCTATTCCAACAGTATGAAAGATTTCGAAGAGTTTCCCATCAGAATAAAACAAGTTATTAGAGGGTATTTTGATAAATTTGCCAAAGGACGAGAAATATACCTCAGAATACATTCTTCCTATCCATTATTCAAAGACGAGACTGGTGAAGTTATTATTCCCTCATTAGCTATAATTAATATGGGCATTTCCAACATGGATTATCCTTCGAGAGACATGTACGAAGATTATATTATTTCTGACGACATGGAGGCAAAATTACTAGCAGGAGTATTTTTTCAAAGCCAACGAATTACATCAGAAAACACTACCAAAATTAATTACGTGAGTCCTACAATATTATTATAATCATATGGAAACTATGTTATCTCTGATAATGACTTAAGAGCTATAGCTACATTTGAGCAACAATTTTATAATCTGGATGGACCACTACAATCATTATCAGAACGAGTTCAGAAACAGCTGTGCACTATGATTCGAGTTAATGATCTTCATGAATGCATCCATTGTACTATACTCAAGGATAGTAAACCTAGCAGCAGAGGAAGTAACTCGGATTAAACAAACACAGATCAGAAAATAGACCAGAAGAAAGAATCACATGGCTACAATATCACAAGAATTATCATCAGAAGGAATCTCGAAGACAATCACAAGAAAACAAGCAAAAATGTAAACTTTACTTATTAAAGTTTGCAATAATATGCAAATTATTATACTCTTGTTTGTTTGTGTTTGCTTTATGTCCTAGTCGTATAAAAAGAAAGTTGTAATTCAGGGAATATATTCCCTGCAACTTTCCTTTCTTCATGTCAATGTGAGTCAGGGAATATATTCCCTTAGCTTTATGTCATTGTAAATAGCAAGTGTGTCGAGGAATATATTCCTCTATGATTTATGGGTTTGTAAGGAGGCCGACCCTCTCCTATAAATAAGTGTGTTCTCCTTCGAGAATACGCAGAGTATTATGGAAGAGCATTTGATATAAGTCTCTTGTCAATACTCTCACGATCCTTGAGGTAATACTCTGGAGGGGTCATTCTCATCATATTATCAAGATTACTAACAGATTATCAATCCAAGATTATCAATCCAAGAAATATATCAGGTATATTTTCTTTATATCAGATTATTCATCTTCTAGTAATAATATTAATAAAATAAATAATGACATAATCGAATCATATGAAGAAGAAACAAATTTAGGACACATGTGTAACAATATTATTGATTTACAAAAAATAAGAAAGAGTGAATTATCTTTAACTAAGAAGCATAATTTTGACATGTCTTTCTTTGAACTACTAAAACATAGATTATCCCGAAAGAATATTATTAAAAGAATATTATCCCGTTGGCGTTGGCAACGGTCCGAAGACCGTTGCGCCCCCGCCCCCCTCCTCTTCTTCATTTTCTATAAATACCCCTAAACTACTTACAAAATTTTTCACCAAATCTTTCTCTCAATCTCTCAATCTCTACAAAAGTTTTCACCAATCTCTCAATTTCTCAATCTCTCAATTTTTCTCTCAATTTCAAAAGGTATATTTTATTTTATTTTTTTTAATTTAATGTGTATTACGAACTAACAAATTTTTTTTTTTCGATTTTCGTAGGACTCGTATTCAAGGAGGTGATCAAATTATTGCATACCATTGTTGAATAATTGGTGTGCGGTATCATTTTATTTATTAATTGTTTCGCAGTAGTCAATTTTTTTAATTATGGATCCACGTGATTTTTTGCTTAACACTTTTATTGACACTAATGATGATATTGAGGAAATTAGGGGGGATAATCTCGCACTTTCAATTAGTCAATCATCTGCACATGCATCCACATCGTCACCTAGAAAATAAAAAAGTAAAACGTCGAATGTATGGAATCATTTTGAAATGAAAGATATTAAAATTGGTGGAAAAATAGAAAGTAGAGCACAATGCAAATATTGTACTAAACATTGTGCATACGAATCCAGTAGTTCTACTAGCACAATTGGTAGGCATTATACAAAATGTCACTTAAACGAGCAAGTGAGAGACTTTACACAATTACTCATAAATGCTAGTGGCAATGGCAATTTTATGTATTCACATAATAAAATGAGAGAAGGAGTAGCAAAATATATATCACAATCTGAGGTACCTTCATCTATGTTTGATAGCGAGTTATTTGAAAATTTTATGAAAGAGTATACTAATCCTAGTTTTAGACGAGTCCCCAGAAGTAAGACGCGAAGTGATATTATTAAAATGTATAATAATATGAAAAATGAATTAATTGCGTTTTCTCAAATGCTCCGTCTATGTCTATTTGTATTACTTCTTATTTATGGAGTGCACCTAATGCTTTAGGATATATTGTCGTAACTTCTCATTTTATTGATGACTCTTCGCAAATAAATAAAAGAATATTAGGATTTCGTAGTTGTGAATATCTACATAGTGGCGTTACCATTTATAGATATATTATTGGAATTTTGCAAGAATATGCTATTAGAGATAAATTTTTTAGTATTAGGCTAGATAATGCTTCTGCTAACGATATTGCAATTCTTGAATTTAAAAAAGTTATTTCAATTAGATACGGCTCATAATACTCTTTTTTATATGAGATGTGTTTGTCATATTTTAAATTTAGTTGTTCGAGATGGCATATCATTTATTTCACGTCATACTGAATCTATTCGATCTACAATTTTTTATATTACTTCATCTAATACGCGATAGCAAGCATATAAAAAATATTGTAAAGCTGCTCAACTTAAACCAAGAAAATTAAAAACTGATGTAGATACAAGGTGGAATTCGACTTATTTAATGTTAGAAAATGTTAAGCCACATTGGTTAGTTATTTGTGCTTTTATTAGTGAAAAAACAAAATGTATTACTCTTTATCATAGTAGTTGCGATATTGCTAATTTATTTCTTGATTTTCTAAAACCATTTTTTGAAGCTACAAATGAATGTTCAGGAATTTATTATCCCACTATTCATCTTGTTCTCCCAATTTTTATAAAATTGACAGGTACTTTTAAAAAATTTAGATAAAGAAACAAATTTTGTGCATTAATTGATAAAATGGAAAGAAAAATAAAAAAAAATATTAGCTTAACATACCTAATATTTTTTTTTTTGCATGCATGATGCATCCTGGATTTAAATTAAATGGAGTGTGTATAATGGTTGATAAAATTTCTTCTAATTTAGGTACTTCTTCAATTAATGGTATTCAATTAAAAAATGAAATTGATAATTTATTTTCTTCTTATGAACTTAAATATTCTAATGTTACTTGTTCAATTCCTTCTTTACATATGCATGCAAACTCTAGTAGTGGTGTTTGTGGTGGAAATCCACAAGATTTTATGGATGATATATTTAATGAAATAGATAGCAATGTTCATTCTTATACTTCACAAAGAAATGAACTCGATATTTATCTTAACACCTACCATCACATATCTCGCGACGAGCATTTTGATATTTTGGCTTGGTGAAGAGTCAACTCTATTTCATTTGCCATTCTTTCTAGAATGACACGTGATCTATTAACACCTTCAGTCTCTACAGTAGCATCGGAGTCTGCTTTTAGTGTAGGTGGACGTGTGTACGATGATAAACAAGGAAGACTTGCACCAGAAATCGTTGAGTAATTGTGTAATTATCATTGAGTAATTGCATGAAGGATCGGAACGACGCTGTAACGAGAGATCAACAACGAGAGGATAACATAGTTGAAGAACTCAAAAATTTGGATGTCGAAGAGAGGAGAGGAGCTACGTCCGACGACGATTTGAGGTAGATTTGTGTGTATATGTTGATTTGAGGTAGATTTGCTGCGTTTCTTCGAAGTCTCTATGAGGGTCTTCGGCGCCGGTCACATTTCCGCGGCGTGCAGGCAATTTTGGCCTGGACGCCAAAAAAAAAAAAATGGAAAACTAACTAAGACATGTTGTGTGGGTTATTATATTGCAGGTTGGTGAATTACTCTCAACTATCAGAATGCAATCCCGGATTAAGAAATTGACCTCCAAGCGTGGGAAGGCAACGATGGAGGCAGTTGAACCCGTTCAAACTGCGGCGTTCGAAGCCGATGTAGTGGCGGCGGTGGAAGAAACCGCTGAGCCTGAAGAAGGAGAAGCCGGCTGCTCCAGCGACCCGATCCAACCCGTTCAAGTGGGTTCAAGGTCGAAACTATATTGGAACCGGAATTGCAAAGCACGGTTCGTAGAAGATATCCAACGCCGTACCATTATTGTGTCCAAGATAGTAGATTTGGACTCATTCGCAGGGATGGGAATTGATCGTATGCTTGAGGCTGCTGGGTTAGCCGGGTTGTGCCGGATGAGGGGCAGTTATTGCGAGCGAGTTATACGATTGTTCTATGCAAATCTGAGCATCTTCACCCAACCCTTAGAGGTGCACACATATATTTTTGGACATGAGGTCAGGTTCACGGCCAATGATGTGAACATTATGCTTGGATGTGTGTTGGAGGAGCCAAGCGATGAATATTATCAGATGTCTCGGGCGCCACCATTCGTCAAACAAGGACGTGGGTTAGAGGTGATTAGATTGTTGCATCAGGATCCCGAGGTTGCCGAGTACAGCAAGCCAAAGGGCAAGGAGTTGAATGCCTTAGCCCGATTGATCCATCTGATAATGACGTACACAATTTTGCCTCGGAATGGGCATCGAGACCTTGTTAACAGCATGGATCTCTACATGCTAGAGAAGGTGTTCACGGGACAAAAGGTGGACATCGGATATATCATCCTGAGCCACATGCAAGAGGTGCTCAACAACTCGGCGAAGTCACTGCCGTACAACTGGCTCATCCAGAGTATCGTTGAGCAGTTAGGGGTCCCCATCCCGGAGACGGAACCTAGAATTGAAGAGTCCGTCAATGACATTTACAACAATTCATTAGTGGACCGAATGGGGATCACCCAAACTGGAGGGGAATGGATGCGCAAGTCAAAGAAGGAAGCAAGACATCCACCCCGGTCAGAGCCAAGGCATTCAGTCCCGTTTCCTGAACAACCTCCTCCTCCTCAGGCATCTCATTTTAGTTCGATGCCTGATGAGACGTTCGCTTGGATGAGCAGGATGGAGGAGCTCCACCATATGTCCATGACCCACATGCAAAAAATGCAAGAGCAGCTGCAAATGCAACAGGTCCAAATACAAGAAGCGGCCAAGCTCGCAGAAGATAGGTGGGCCATAGCATAACAATGGCATATGCAATCTGCCGAGTGGCATCGTGACATGGTGGCAGCCCTGAACCCAGGTGACAGGCGATCACCCCATTTTGCATCCGCGTCATCCTCCTCAGACGCACCTGATACGACATTCCGATTGTAAGTTAATTCCGTTGAACGCTAATTCCACTTTTTTACTTTATTTTGTTTCATGTAATGACATGTTTTTAATTGGCAGCAACCTTGTTGGAAGCAGCCAACATATTCCTCCAGCGGTGCCTCTGGAGCCGCCGCCCCTGAGAACTGTGCGCGTGGTATGTCTTTCATTTCGGTATATATGTGTGTTCATTAATGTTTACGCTCACCCTTTTTTGTCATTTTGGTTGCAGGCTCATGATTTGATGAGTAAGTTCAAGGATTATTGTCAGGGTAATCTTCGAAGGAACATTGAGACATGCGCAATTCTTGGGGGAAAGCTGACCGACAATGAGTACGTCGTCAGCGAGATCATCTTCCCGGAGCAGAAGGGCACGGCAGATACTGTGAGAGGCCTTCGTTGTGTGCTAGTTTATAAGCTTTTATCTAAGTACTCATCCAAACTTATATGCAGTGCTATGCGGTCGACGGCGCAAACGAACATGTGTTCAGACATCAACATGAACACGGTCTACTCACCGTAGGGTGGATTCACGTAAGTATTCAGCTCGCGTCTCCAGTTTACATTGATATCATATAATGCGTTGTTTACATTGCAGACACACCCGAGACATGATTGTTTTATGTCGTCCGTTGACCTGCACCAGCAATACGCGTACCAGAAATTACTGCCGGAATCCATATCCATTATCGTAGCTCCCACCGACAAACAGCGGTAAGAAGTTTCCCTTGTGTACATTCTTAATATTGCTTTCCACGTAATTGTTCCCTTTGCATTACAGGCGGTTCGGCGTCTTCCGGTGTACCCCTGCGGGGATGGAGGTGATAGGAAAATGCAAAATTAAGGAACAATTCAACCTGCACGAACCTCCAACCTTTGAGTATGAGGGGTCGTTGTTCGCCGGAGCAGATAGAGTATTTCTTGACCCGCACTTGTCGTTTCTGATCACGGATTTGCGCCCGAAACCGACTAGGAAGAAGAAGGCGTAGTGTAGGTCAATGATATGTTGTTAAAAAGATGTTATGTATAATTTACATTTAGTGGATGATTTGGATGATACTGGAACTGTTTGGGATTATTTTTTGTGCAGGATGTACGAGAGTAGCTTTGGGGGAGTAAAGAAACAAGGCATATTATGTCAAAATTTTTAAAAAATTATGAAGTCAGGTCAATTGATTAATTGTAACGCCCCTGGAATTGAAAAAAAAAAACATTAACTTAGTAACACAAAACTTTGAATTTGCAAAACTTCTTTTTATATCAGAAAAACACAACTTTACATCAGTGCCATTTCACTGTCATCTACATTTGTCGAAAGAAAAAACAATTGTATCACGGCAGGTTAAGGTCCACATTTGTGTACGTTTGTGTGGGAGGACCTTCCGTATCAGACTCCTGCAGATCACATTGAAAAGGAAATGAGCATATTTCAAATAACAATTGAAAGCATAACGTGATAATGCACGGACCTGCGTCTCATGAACTCTATCAGGAACTCTGAACCCCATAAAGGTGTCCTCCGACCTTCCTCTGCCGCCTCTGCCTCTCCCTGTGTTGCCACTGCCAGCCCCTGCACTGGATTGGCCTCCCCCTTCGCACGTGCGGGCATTGTGCCCCACACTACCACACCGCCCACACGTGACGCTCAAATGTCTTCTGCTTAGCACTGTCCGGCTGGGGGCCTCGTCCACATCCCGTATTCGACGGACGCGCGGCCTTCCTGGAAGCCTTTTAAAAGGCGGTGGGATAATTGGATCAAGATTCGTTACAGGAAGCCACTCGATTGGTCCATTAAGGGGGCGGAGAAAGTGGGAGTACATCACCATGTATGTTTCCCGGTGATAGCACCAATGCACAAAATCCTCAGGAGATCTCCTCATGAAGTGAATGCACGGGATTGCATGCACACACGGGATGCCGGTCAACTCCCACCGGTAACATGTACAGGTACACCTTTCCAAATCAACAGCGTACATGTCGGTACCGTTGCTGACCTCAAACTGGGCAGCTCCTGCAAACTGAGGGCTCCAATTTCTACTGGCATGTTGTACTTTGGCGAGGCGGTTGCTGATCATTGGACACAACCGTTCGGTCGACTGAGCCATCTTTTCATATTTTTTGACGATCCTACCCATGATGCCCTTTCGAATGATCTCGAACATACTTAGAATAGGTTTGTCCCGGGCGGGTAGGATGCAGGCATTGAAGGACTCGATGAGGTTGTTGAGGCTTATGTCGCACTTTGGGATCGAAGAGAAGGCATGTTTGGCCCAGCATGTCGCCTCTATTCCACGTAAATAGTCATGGGCCGCCAGGTCAAGGACACGTAACTTGGCCATCTCTTTCTCAAATTGCCTCACTGTTGTGGCTCTTGATGCAGCCCACATTGCATCTTTCAACAACTTGCCTTTAAATTGTTTTTGAAAATTGGCATACAGGTGTCGGATGCAAAACCGCTGGTCTGCTTGCCATGCCACATCTTTCACAGCTGGCACTAGTCCCTGCAAAGATGCATAATATGAGACAGACATTGGTAATATATGACAAACATAAACACATAATGCAAAAGCAGTGCATAACACCTTACCTTTTGTCGATCAGAAATAATCGTCCACCCATTGCCAGAAGGGGTGTTTAGATCGTCCAGCAACAATTCTAGAAACCACCTCCATGAAGCCCTATTTTCTGCTTCAACGACTGCTACAGCAATCGGGTACATACCATCGTTCCCGTCGATGATGACAGCAGTAAGCAGTTGCCCCGGAGTCGCTCCCTTCAAGTGGCAGCCATCTAAACAAATAACAGGTCTACCACCATTCAGCATTGCCCTTTTGCATGCATCCAAGCACATGTACATCCTTTTAAATACACTCATATCGAGGTCAACACGCAGTGAACTTCCGGGATTCGACCTCCGAATCTCCTCAGCATAGGACCATATGAGCTTGTATTGCTCATTGGCATCCCCTTCGTTAATTTTCTTAGCCGCATTTCTTGCCCTTCTAGCAAGGCTGGAAGTAATGTTGACGTTGAAGTCCTTCCTGACAGTCTCAATTATGGAAGATATGGCCCAGTCGGCCTGACTTTTAAATCTGTCCAAGTAATGCGTTGCCACCCATTTGGCTGTGGCATGGCGGCTTTCCATTTGTCTGGAGCATGTGTGAACGTCGTTGTACATCTTTATTTGAAACGTCATTTCATTTTTTATTTGTGAGGCGTGCAGCCGCCACATGCACCCTTCTTGACAAGCAGCTCTCAATCGATGCGCATCACTGTGGGTGAATTTTATCCCGTACCCATTATCCATTGCATAATCAACAATTTCTTCTCTAATTTTATTCAAGGAACTATATTTTTTGCCTAGCCCCATACCAACAAATGTGCACTCTGCTTCTGGTTGGCGTCTCAATCTACTCTCTGCCATGTCCATCTCTTCATCACTAGTGGATTGGCATGCTGATCGGAGTTCCTCATCGTCCTCTTCGTTTAAATTTGCTGAGACAGAATGCAAAATAATAGCAACTTCGTTTCCAAAGCCACGTACCTCCTCATTGGCCAATAATGTCTCTGAAGGGCCCACTTCAGCTTCACGGTTAATACCACCTTCTGTAACACTCCAAGATGCCATTTTTTCCAACAAATTCTTCAACTTTTCCAAAATCCCTTTCTCTACTCGCTTCAGCGCAGCTCAGACTTCTCTAGGGTTAGCTAATAAGGGAAAACGATAGAATACATGCGAATATCGCAGACCACTCGGATTATGTATTCTGCTGAATTAATTCACCTGACTTAACAGAGGGACGCAAATGGCCTGGAGGCAAATTGCCTGGATGCCGCGGCGTGCAGGCCAAAATTGCCTGGACGCCGCGGCGTGCAGGCCAAAATTGCCTGGACGCCGCGGCGTCCAGGCATACATGGTGGGGCCATCAGCTTTTTTTTACGGACAGCGATGGTGCATTTGTCATTTTCACATACGTTGGTGGTTAACTTGTTAGAAAACATACCACAATGGTTGACTTGTCATTGACCACAAACCACGATGGTTGATTTGTCATTTTCCCTTTATTTTATAATGTACTCCACTACCACCATGCAATGCACAAAGACAACACCAATGGTAAGCGTACAAGGAGCCAATCATTGGTCTTTCTTCTTTTAATATCACTGGTCCACCGCTGATTATCGCCATTAAACCCAACTTCCAATGTCTTCACCTCAAAAAATAAAAATGCAGCAAAAATAGAGCAAGTTTTACATGAATCTCGACCAAAAAATAACAGTACAACGTAGGAATAATTTCAGTTCACCTTCTTGATGGTAGCCATTCCTACAAAGAAAATATGAAATTCCCTGGCCCCTCAACATGATCTTATGGTCATGGTCAACTGTGGTTATAGTCAGACCCCGGCCCTGGGCTCGTCCAACCGGTAGAGGAACCCACTTCTGCTGCCAAACATTCCTTCAATCCCGAAACCACTTCATTCATTGATGGCCTTGTATTAGAGGTGCCTGATACACATGCCATTGCCAGCTTCAAAGCTATCTCAACAAACTCAATTTCATACTCTCCGTTCATCCTTGGATCCATAACTTCTGAAACTTCCCCTTGTTCGAGCATGGAGTTAACCCATTGAATTATGTGTCCACGTTCTTGGTCTCTTGATATCACAGGCCTGGCCGTGATTATCATCAAAAGAACAACTCCAAAGCTATATACATCACTCTTCACTGTCAGTCTGTTGCTCGTGCAGTACCTGGAGGAGAGAGAAGTAAGCATGTGAACAACTGTGAAAAATCCTAGAGAATTATGTGGTTGGATATTATGGGAAGTGTCCGAGGAATTAAGTTAAATATTTCATGAACTCTATCAAAGAATGACAATCGGCAATTTATTAGATTGGAATAAACCTCTTAATAACTATATATGTACAATTATTGGATCATGTTCTGGCAATTTCATCGACATAGAATTAATAAAAGGGATGATGCTCATTTTGTCCAGGAGATAGGTGTGAAAAATCAGAAAAGATAAGGCTAAACAAAGAGGAAGGTTGACAAGAATGAGAGGAATTCTTTAGTTGTGAAGCATTCTTCTAATCAAGATTGATACTGGAAAGGTTCTCGTTTCAGATTCTATTCGAATCCTCATATTGAGTTTGGTTGTATATTTTTTGATAATCAATGAATTTTCAATCTGGTTTCTTCCGTGGATGTAGGTTTCAATTCGAAACTTAACCACGTTAAATATTGTCTCTGTTGTTGTTTATAATTTTGTGTCTTGATTTTCTGTTTATGTCTACTTAAAGTACTTCAACGATTAGTGTCAAAGAACAAGAGTGTTTTCATCAAAAGATTAACGTTTAGTCCTCAAAATTTGATTTATCTACGGGGAAAATTTTATCATGTACTTAGCTGATGGTGACCCTCTGGATATTGTTGGCATCAATGATATTCGACCGACATGTTAACTGGGTAACTCAGAAGTAAGACATATGTGCCTAAGGTGTTGGGAAATTGGTCTGATTAGGCCAGCAAGATGATGGACACAAGCTGGCCTTTACAAATGGTGCTTGGAAAGTCACTAGGAGGTAGATTGAGGATACAAAACTTCAAGTTTCAAAGATCCGATTGTAGTAGTCGATGCTAGTACCAATTCAGAGATATGGACAGGAGAGTAAGACTCTCAAAGCTGCTGTAATCTCAATGCCAATCAATTTGGTATCAGATTATCAGGAATGAAGATGTGTCCAATGATCGTGTGGCATCAGACAGAATAGATGCTAAATCTAAAACTACAAGCCATGGAAAATTAAATTAAATTACTTTTCAAGTTTGAAAATAGAGAGATTAGCTTAGCACGGGTAACAAAAGAGTTTAGAATTAATAATTGAATAGTTTTATAACTTAATTCACCCCCTCCCCCGAAGGTCATTTGGAAAGATGATAGGGAGTCCGGTTTAGGCGAGCATCTGTAGTTGGATTTCTCACTTGAAGAGTTATGGTGTAATTCGCAACAAATACTTTTAATCAAGATGATAAGTTTTGTATATTACTGTCATATAAAATGAATGGATGAGCAGATGCTTGAGAGCTTACTCAGGGTCAAGGTATCCTGGAGTGCCAGCAATAGTTGTGGACTCATGGCTGCTGTCATCACTTCTCATAGGCCTCGCCAGGCAAAATCCACCGAGTTTGGTGGCGAAATTGCTGCTCAACAAGATCGTCCCCATTTTCACGTTTCTGTGCACGATGGGTGGCTCGCAAAAGTCATGCAAATACTCCAATCCTACGCTCAAAAATAACCATTTGAATTAAGGATACTCAATGATCATATCAGTAACTAAAAACTAAATCATGGGTTAAGAACCTTGCGCTACTTGCACAGCAATGTGAAGTCTAGCTTCCCAAGTTAAAACTGATGAACTATTTTCTGCAAATGCCCGATGGGAAACACAGATCAAGTTTGTTTTTTTATTGGCAATTGAAATGGAAAGGAAAAAGAAAAGAACTGATTTCTGTAGTGAACCCGAGAGATGTGTTCCCAAGTCTCCATTGGTCATGTAACCAAGAATGAGTGCATGGTGTTGGTCTTCTTTGCAATACCCAACAATGTTTATCAAGTTCCTGTGATGAATCCTCTGAAGAACTTCAACCTGAAAATGGGTAGCCAGTTTTAGGATTCACATACGTGAATTATGCACAAGTTTAAAGTTATCATAACTTGCCTCATTTTGAAATTGAGACTTATTCTCTGATAAATACAGCATTTTCACAAACACTTGGAGGTCATCTACATAACCATGAAAACATGTTCCAAAGGCTCCTTTATATATGATATATTTGAAGTCATTGGTAATCTTGAGGAGCTCAGAGTAGGAAAACTCTCGTCTTCCACCAGTCCAGCCAAATTGACGGCTTGGTTCAGGGTTTTTTCCGCCTCTTTTCCCTAATCTGAAGACCCTAAACATGGTTGCCCACTGTTTAAGATAGTTCGGGAATTAAAGCGTGGATCTTCTTTTTCCTGCACAGAAAATTTTGCAGAAACAACCACGTATCAATTATTTCACAACCAGTATCTGGAAATGAAGAGGTTGACTAGCAACCCATAAAGATGCAGTATAATGGAATAAGGATTGAGGAAACAATATTGCGTACACGTAGCTTGTAAGCAGCTAGAGATAGGGGAACAGGGAATAGAGAAGAAGCTAATTAGCACAACGAGATTTAGAGTGTGTTACCGAATTAATCTTCAAATTGAACCATAAATCACCCTTTCGAGCTCTCCTCTTCCCAATCAATTGGCTGGAAACACACCCAACTCATCGATAAAATAGAATTGGAAGTCAACGGTGGAAGGGGGAGACTTGATACGATTGACATTGGTGTGTCAACGGTGAAAGGGGGAGACTTGATATTGGTAGTGGAAGTGGCCGTGTTTTCATTATAATGTGAAAGGACAATACAGTAGAGGCTGCAACAGTATTTTGCGAAAGTAAGGAGATGCTGTGGTACAGGAAGAGACTGCATCTCTTGAATGCAATCCAAAGTCTTTGGGAACTTGTTCTAATCCTACACTTTTTGGGTGCACCCAATTAAATCTTCAAACAATGCAACTGTTTCCAAAAGAAATGTTGGGTAGTGTGTTTCAGTCGTAGTAGGCTCATGAAGTGTTGAATGAAGCAACCTGTTGTAGATTTTACGACGAACAGAGCTGTAATGCATCATCGGAGCTTGAAATCTGCCATTCTGTTCTGCCCCAGAGCTAACCGCAGTACAGTCTCCGGAAGTTTTCAGTACGCCACGCCGGAAGGTTAGCACTTCCGAAATAGAAGACGAAAAACCCTCTTTTCCATTTATACGCACGGTGGGTTTTCCCGTGTCTCTCCATGCAGACTTGGAGAAAACAATTGCGATGAAAGCTATCTGTTACACCCATAAAAATTTTCTTACTCCAGATCTCTCAACTCCTTCCGCCCGCTTAAAAGCTGAAAAGCTTATGCGGGCAAATCTACTCCTCCGCCAACGGGCCACCGACGGTATGGATACAACTAAAGTCGAAGTTGGTTCGGGCTCCGCAAGTCAGCGACACTGGTTCTAGTATTGCTATAAAATTAAAATAGACATTTTTAGCTGTATTAAAACTAAAGTTGAATAAAGTTAAAAAAAAATCATACAAGTATATTCTTAAATTATTTTTGTTAATAACATCACTCATGAATTATTATTATGTTCGGTTAATAACTGTTAAAAAAACAGCTATTAAAAAGGTGTTCCACACCAGTCATCATCCTTCAATTCTCTCTCCCTGCAAAAATTTTCAAAAACAGTAACCGTTTACTCGAAAGAATCCAAAACAATATCGCTATGAATTTCAAGATCATAGTTAAAAAAATTTGGGAAAATGGCAAATTAACCATTGTAATTTGTGATCAATGACAAGTCAACCACTATCCTTTATTTTCTAACAAATTAACCACTGACATATGAAAAAATGATAAAATCAACATCACTGTCACGTTTTCCGTTAAGAAGCTGATGTAGAGCCACGGCAATTAATAGACAAACCGCCGCGGCTCCCTGTTTTTTCAAAAAAAGAAGGCCAAACCGCCGCGGTCTCATAATTGGAAAAAATTTTTATCGTAAATTTAAGGGCTTAAACGAATGATTTTGAGACCGAGAAAGGGGGTCATGGGGTAAACTTCATGATAAGTGATAGATCTTTGAGAGAGCTTCGATTTGATATCTTTTGAAGCCGATTCTGACACCTGTAGCCAAAGTTATGGTCTTTTGAAGTTAAAGAGGTAAAAAATATAATTAAAACATTGGATTCGAAAAACATATACATAGAGACTTTAAAGTAGCCATGAAACACTAAATACTGAGAACCGTTGCATACTTTTAAGTAGCCATGCATGAAAACAGAGAGTTTCATAACTATTTCAAAGTCTCTATGTATATGTTTTACGAATCCAATATTTTTATTAAATTTTTTATCTCTTCAACGTCAAAAGACCATAACTTTGGCTACAGGTGTCAGAATCGGCTTCAAAAGATATCAAATCGAAGCTCTCTCAAAGATCTATAATTTGTCATAAGATTTATTCTATGCTCCCTTTCTCGGACCCAAAATCACGCGTTGAAGCCCTCAAATTTGCGATCAAAACTTTTTTCAATCATGAGACCGCCGCGGTCTCCTAACAAATCGCGGTTGCGTCTCAAGACACTGCCGCGGTTTTGGCCTTCTTTTCTTGAAAAAACACGGAGCTATAGTGATTTGTCTATGACCTGCCACGGCTCTACATTAGTTTCTCAATGACAAACGTGACAGCGATGTTAACTTTATTATTTTTTCATACATTAGTGATTAATTTGTTAAAAAATAAAGAAAAGTAGATGAATTATAGTTGATCACAAACCAATTAATTTGTCATTTTTCCAAAAAAAATCGTTACAAAGCCCAACATCTTTCGGTGGCTTTTACTCGACCAGTATAACATTGAAACAGGGAAATAAAACAGAGACGTTTGAGGAGGAAGAGGTGGCGATCCCCCAAATACGCTAACGGGTAGATGAAATCAGCAATAAATCCAATCAACCCAGTGGTGGGGATTGTCGGCTTCAAACCATTTGCCTTTACTGTTTGATCATTCCACCGTTGAGTCTCTCTCTTCGTTCTCCGCCTACAAATCTGTCTACTTATCCGACCCGCCCAAAAACCAAATTCATATCCCCATGAGCTCTAATGACGCAAGGAAGTATGAATTTATGAGGAAACTCACCCACATACCTCATTTGATCTTAGAACACAAGCCCTTCAGCAGGATTCGAATCAAACACATTACGATTAGGACAAGGATCATCGAAAACCAGGACGGCCTCCTTCAAAGAGGTTGCATGTGGAGGACATATTGATGAGGCTTGTAACGATGGCAGTTTCTTTTCAGAATTATTACTGTCCACGTTATCTGGCCCGATTTTTATTTTCTTTAAACTTGGTTTTTTGACAGTGTCTTAGAAATTGTTCATGGTTCCTCGGTTTATAATCTCCTTAATATCACACGTCCACAGCAGAACATTACCACTAAACACAAGTTCCAATGAAACTGGACCAAAAATATCAGCACTACGTGGGAATAATTTCAGTTCATTGCATTAATAGCCATTCCTACAAAGGAAATATGAAATTCCCCGGCCCCTCAACATGCTCTTACAGTCTAGTCGGTCGGTGGCCCCAGGCTCGATGAAACCGTAGAGCAACCCAATTCCGCTGCCAAACATTCCTTCAATCCCGAAACCACTTCATGCATCGACGGCCTGGTATTAGAGGTATCTGATGCACATGCCATTGCCAGCTTCAAAGCTTTCTCAACAAATTCAATTTCATACTCTCCATTCATCCTTGGATCCATAACATCTGAAACTTCCCCTTGTTCGAGCATGGAGTTAACCCATTGAATAACGTTCATGTTTTCTCCGTCTCTTGCCCACGCCGGCCGGCCTGTGATTACCACCAGAAGAACAACGCCAAAGCTAAAAACATCGCTCTTCACTGTCAATCTACCTCTCGAGTAATACCTGTAAAACCATAGCTTCCAGCTCTATACCACTTGTTTTAAATAATTCAGTAAAAAATCTTGTTATCGTATTTATCTATAAATATGATTGGACGATTGTCCCAATTAGAGTCTAAAGCAAGTGGAGAGAGAAGTAAAAGTGCGAAGAGATCCCAAATCTAAAAGTATAAATCGTGAAGAAAAGAAGACGAAACGCATTAATATAAGGAATTCCACAAGTTTATAGTTTTAATTCATAGGCAACGAGGCGGACCATTACTAATATGAGAAGAAGCTCCCTAAATCTTATGACAAAGATTATAATTTTTTGTACATTACTGTTATATGACATGAATGGATAAGCAGAAGCTTGAGAGCTTACTCGGGATCCAGGTATCCAAGAGTGCCAGCAACAGGTGCGGACTCATGGCTTCTGTCATCACTTCTCATAGGCCATGCCAGGCCAAATCCACCGAGTTTGGCGGTGAAATTGTTGCTCAACAAGATCGTCTCCATTTTCACGTTTCTGTGCACGATGGGTGGCTCGCAAAAGTCATGCAAATACTCCAATCCTACGCTCAAAAATCACCATTTGAATTAAGGATATTCAATGATCATATCAGTAACTAAAAACTAAATCATGGGTTAAGAACCTTGCGCTACTTGTACAGCAATGCGAAGTCTAGCTTCCCAAGTTAAAACTGATCAACTATTTTCTGCAAATGCCCGATGGGAAACAGAGATCAAGTTTGTTTTTTATTGGCAATTGAAATGGAAAGGAAAAAAAAGAACTGATTTCTGTAGTGAACCCGAGAGACGTTTTCCCAAGTCTCCATTGGTCATGTAACCAAGAACGAGTGCATGGTGTTGGTCTTCTTTGCAATACCCAACAATGTTTATCAAGTTCCTGTGATGAATCCTCTGAAGAACTTCCCCCTGAAAATGGGTAGCCAGTTTTAGGATTCACATACGTGAATCATGCACAAGTTTAAAGTTATCATAACATGCCTCATTTTGATATTGAGACTTATGCTCTGATGAACGCAGCATTTTCACAAACACTTGGAGGTCATCTACATAACCATGATAACATGTTCCAAAGCCTCCTCTATATATGATATTTTCAAAGTCATTGGTAATCTTGAGGAGCTCAGAGTAGGAAAACTCTCGTCTTCCCACAGTCGAGCCAAATTGACGGCTTGGTTCATGGTTTTTTCCGCCTTTTTTCCCTAATCTGAAGACCCTAAACATGGTTGCTCACTGTTCGCGATAGTTTGGGAATTAAGTGTGGATCTTCTTTTTCCTGCACAGAAAATTTTGCAGAAACAACCACGTATCAATATTTCACATCCAGTATCTGGAACTGAAGAGATTGACAAGCAACTCATAAAGATGCAGTATAATGGAATAAGGATTGAGAAAACAATATAGCATGCACGAAACTTGTAAGCAGCTAGAGATAGGGGGAAAGGGAATGAAGAAGAAGCTAATCCGCACACCGAAAATTAGAGTGTGTTACCAAATTAATCTTCGAATTGAACCATAAATCACCCTTTTGAGCTCTCCTCCTCCCAAACAATTGGCTGGAAACACACCCAACTCATCGATAAAATAGAATTGGAAGTCAATGGTGAAAGGGGGAGACTTGATACGGTTGACGGTGGAAGTGCAAGAGGTCATGGCTTGTCGTGAGCTACCCGTCGACGTAGTGGATGGGAGCGATCTTGGCTTGGATGAACTTCAAATTGAACACTTGACTACCACTATGAAGATGCGCTCCACTTTTCGTTATGTTCAAAGCTGATTATCTTCCTTATGGGAGAGACTTCTTCAACCATCAGCTAACTGGAAGGTTCTGCAAAGGAAAATTAGCCATTGCATCAATGGTATGTCTGTCAGATTGACAAAACATGAAGCTTTCTGATAAACCATATAGAATTTCCAGCTCATCATTTGTATATTATGTCAAAATACGTGGTTGTACACTGCTGTAATGGAAAATGAAGTAAAATATTTCTGAAAATCTCTCTCTAATTTGTGTCTTATGTATATTCGTTCTCTTTCCCTCTCATAACTTCTTGCTGCATATAATAATGGTTAATGTGACCTAAATTTTTGTTGGTTGGGTCATACTCGTACTTAATGGTATGGTGAATTTTTATTGTTTTGGGTTAGACCGTAATCAAATATTAAGATTTTTTATTTTTTATATAATGATACTTGAGCAGTAAAATTTATTGTAGCTTAATTTCCTATTAGTGAATTTTTACTATGCATGTGGTTTTTTCCAGAAAAAATTTTCTATGTAAATCTTGGTTTCCCTGTTTTCGCAATTTTTCTTTTTTCTTTTCGCATTCGATTTTCAATAATTTGAATCAGAGTGAGGTTGAAAGTTGCGGTACTCAGATCCCACCGTCGCATAAGAGAAGGAGACATCGTTCGTCCTACTCTCACCTCTAGAAGTCGTTGTTAGCCCTGCTCAGACCCGATGCAGAGGAAGCTGCTCCACCCACCGACCGCCATCGCGTTGCCAACCTACGTCCAAACATCAATATGAACTCTGAAGTAGAAAAAGTTTCTACTTATTCTCTGACGTTGTTCTCCTGCCTCTGCCTCGCCTCCTCTAGTTGATCTCCATCACACCTCCAAACAAACAAAAAATCCAGTTGACCGTCACTCTATTCGCATAGAACCCTTTGTCTTCAAACTGCCAGAGCTACATCATAGCAAACTCCAATTTTTCCCATATTGAAATTGAATTTTAAAAAATCAATTTTTCTTGGAGTTCGGTGATTTTTTCAAGGTTGTATTTGATTTATTTGGGGTCTAATTTACAGGTTGGAAATCAGTTATTTGTTGGACAAGTTTTATTGGTTTTGAAATTATTTGGGGATCACATTTTTTGGACGGATATTTTCATTTAAGATATTTTTGGGTGCGATGAGTTCGTTGAAATTTGATATTTCGTTGTTTGATCTGAATACAATGTTTCAGTTATGGCAAGTGAAGATACAAGATGTACTCACACAGATGGATTTAGACGATGCATTGTTAGAGCTCAATAAAATACTAACATCTTGGAGTGAAGAGGAGAAATTTTGAAAAGATCGAAAAGTCTTATCTTTGATATGTTTGCATTTGTCAAATCAGATTTTCCAGGATGTTTTGAATGATAAATCTATCACTGAGTTATGGTTTAAATTAGAGCAGTTGTGTATGAGGAAAACTCTTACTAACAAATTGCATTTGAAGCAACGATTATATTCTCATCAGTTGATAGAATAAGGTTCTATTAAATAACATTTGACTGAATTCAAGGAGTTAGTTTCAAATTTGGAGACTATGTGATACAAATATGATGAGAAAAATTTAGGGTTGATTTTACTATACTCATTACTATGGGATCGTTGCCCTCTTATATTCGTACGATATTCGATTTTCTAAATCCTAAGTGATTAATCACAAATATGAAATAAAGCAATAATAAATATAAAGAGATAGAGATAGAAAGTTGACATCGGTGTTGTTCATGCGGTTCGGCAACCCCAACGTACGTTCGTGCTCCAAACTTTCCACTTGAAGATCCTTAATAGTCCAATCTCCCCGATTGACAATGTTTGACTTCACGGTATCAAACAAACCTTTACAGACTGTTCTTAGGGCGTCACCCTCTGGATTAATCTTCTCAGACGTCAATCTACCTTTGACTGTTGCAGGCGTCACCCTTGATGTTCACAAATTAAAAATCAAAAAATGTAAAAACAAAGATTCCTAACTCTCCCAAATAGAAATCTCAAGTTCGGGAGTATGGACAGTTGGGTTACACGCTTAACAAATGATTTGAAATTGAGTATAAAATTTGACAAGGCTTCACCTCAATTCCCGGTTCATTGCAATGAGCTTCGGAAAGTCCTATATTTATAGACTTTGTATTAGCAGTCTACCATTTCCTTTTTGTTCGACTGCTTTTCGCCAGTTGGATATATTACCGTTGAATTTTAGGACCATTGGAGGAATTCACGCAAATTTAGCTGCAACGGTCGACCTGTACTCCCTGGGCAATCGACCGCTGAGGCATATTCTTTAATACAACTGCGGAATATTCACTAGTGGTCGACTGGAGCTACCTAGCGGTCGACTGCTCCAAGTGTATTTTCAATTCTAGGCTTCTCTACCATTTTCCAGTCGACCAATTTTCCCTGCTCGACCGTAAAACTGGGAAGCAATCTGTTTTGACTTGCAGTCTACTAACTGGTCGACTAGATCTTTGTGCAAACTATTTTGGTCGACCATTTGCTTGTTTTAGTCGACCTCTTGCCTCTTTTTTGCCCAAATACAATCTTCTAAGTCCCAATGAAATATCCTATAAGCTACATGGACTTAGATAAAACAAATTAGCAAACTTTAATACCTGTATTGAGGGTATTTCCAATAAATATCAATATAAATATAATGATTAAACTATTAAGCATGGTTAATTAATAAACAACTTATAATTGTAATTAATTCAATCATCATAAAAACAAATACGCCTAACGACATTTATGCTAACAATTTCCCCTTTTTTTTATGATGACAAACTATTATAAGTTGTTTATTCTTAAGTCTACGCATGTGGATATAACATTGCATAATTTAATCTCTCCTCTTTTGTTTATGCAATATTTCTGAAATTTAAATTCATGCAAACATGCCAGATGCAACTTATATACCTCCCCCCCTTTGTCATAGTAAAAAAGAAATCACGGGGAGGAACTAAAATAACAAGAAATCTCCCCCTTTTTCAAAATTCAAAACATAGGAAATACCGGAAGAATATCACAATTTAATCAATCAATACAATATATTTTTATCTACCCCTATTGAATTATCATCAAGAATATTTGGAGGGAACAAAACACCAAAAATATTAACAAACAAATCAACAAATTTAATTAAACATATCAATCAAAACAAATTTTATTTCTCACCTTGACAATTACAATACATATAAAAAACTTGGAGAATATGAATTAATCAAAACAGTTTATTTTCAAATAATACACCAATTGTAATACCCTATCTTAAAAAAATGTCCAAGTTAAAGAAAAAAAAACCCTTCTCTCCCCCTATATCAATGCAAAAAAATCAAATCATTGGGATTATCAAACAATCAAGCAATATGAGAATGATACCAATTGTAGTAGTACTAGTCTGAAATAAAATTTTTCTTCCCTTTTGTCATTCAAACAGACAATTGAAATTGGAGAATATTCATAAAACATATAATTTTATTTTCTCCCCATATGTTAATGACCAATTTTAAATCAATGAGGAAACATATAATCCAAGATAAACATTTCTATTTTCTCCCCCTATATCAATATACAATTTCAATCTAATGGGGAAACTCAAATCAAAATCAACATCCAACAATTCAACAATTCAATATATGCAACTTAGAATACCAATTGTTGGAATATCAAAAAATAAATTCTAAAATATCAATTGAAGAATTAAAATAAGTTTAAAACAATGATACCAAATAATATGTAAATAAGAGAATAAAAAAAATAAAATTTTATCTTATATGCATATAATATATACATTTCAAACCAATAAAACATACTCTTGATTTACAATTGAAAAACACCTAAATGTTTTTCTTAAGCACCCAAACCTTTTTGGGTCCTATAATTTTGGGTTTGATTCTTTTAGAAACCCAAACCAACTTAGGAGTTGGCATTTTGTCATTTAATTTTAAAGGGCAACTAAAAGATTTATGTCCTACACAATTGCAAACATTGCAAGTGGTAGGAGCAACAAACAAATGCTTATAATTTTTCTTTCTTACAAATGGTTCATAGTCAATACCGTCTTTATCGAATGCGACCCTTTGCCTTCCAAAAAACATATTAAAATTTTTGCTACCGTTAGTGAAATTCAAAGCAATAGAATTCAAATCATCATTTTTCAAATTCAATTCACTAACATCAAATTCTAAATATTTAATATTAGCATTAGAACCCCTAACCATGTTTTTCAAATCAACAATTTGATTTTCAAGAGATTTAACCAATTCATCATGTTTTTCAATCAAATTGTCATTATCATTTTCAACAAATTCTATCTACGCTTAAGCACATTAAATTTGTCAAACAACTCATTAAATGCATCTAACAATTAATTATCCTCATCACAATTATCCGAATCGCTAGAAGAGTTGTGTACCTTTTCCTTCCTGACCATGAAGCAAATGTTGGAGACTTCTTCGATCTCGAAAGAAGAGCTCTCCTCGCTATCATCCCACGTGGCCTTAAAAGCTTTTTTCTTGAATGCCTTCGATCTTTTTTTTGCTTTGGGGCATTCGGTAGATGTGTGTCCAGGTTTCTCGCATCCAAAACAAACGATTACCTTCTTTCATTTTTCCTCCATTCTTTAAAGGTATTTGTTGAACTTCCGGGTAATGATGTAACGCCCCATATTTAAAACCTTATCTTTTTCTTAGCCATAATTTTTTTTTGTTTTTTGTTTTTTTTTATTTAGTGGTTGCACCACTTCTTGAGTGACAACACACTCCACCCAACTCACCCACTTTGCAATTAATTTATAAGCACCACTATTGAGTGATTGCTTCATTCTTCTATTAAGAAACTAATAAATGAGTAGTATAAATGGAGGTGAAATAGAGGAGAAGTGATAGTCTCCAAGAAACAAATGGAGAGCCTTAAAGAAAATCTGTCCCGGAAGACTAACAATATTCGAACCAGGAGCAAGGAATTGAATCAAGCTCCAAAAATACACATGAACTAGAGCTGTATTTTGGAGGAAATAAACTTAATATATTCAGGAAAGTTGTGTCAAAATTCCAACCCAAAAAGCACTCTGGATTAGGAGATATATCAAATTCAATAACAACCCAAAATTAGTTTCCAGCAGAACAGATTTACCAACACAGATTCAAAATGGAATAACTTGAGCTATAAACACCAAATGGCGCCCAAATTTGGAGGGTAATTCCCTGACTTAATCTTGAAAAAATCACTGGAAGACATCAAACAGAGACGAACATCGTAAGGGCCTCAAACAGATACTATAATCAGCGGTAACAACAATCCAGCAAAAATTACAAATTCTGCACTTCAACAATGATCCGAAAATATCCCTCTTCAATCAATGATCTCCAAAAGGCTTCTTCAACAAATAACAAGCATTTACTCACCAGAACATAAGTTGTCCAAACAGCAAGAAAAGAACATAAAAGAACTTCAAGAATCAAGAGAAAATACAATGGAGTCCGCAGACCTCCTAGTGAGAGGGGCGACTTTGGGGTTGGCCGAAAACCAACACTCTCCAAGGTTGGAAACTTCTTTTGTCTCCACACCACAATCTTACCTCAAAGATAAGGATGGGAAGAAACAATATCCCAAGGATTGCAAGGTTGAGAAGCTTCAAGAAACCCTTGCTTGGGTGATGGATGAAATCAGCGCTAAGGGAGGGGAGGCCGTGGGTGTCTTCTCTCAAAAGAGAACCAAATTTTCTTAATTCATCAAAGTCTCTTTCCAATTGCAACCAGGTAGGGTTTTAACCCAAAATGTTTACAAAAATATGACATAAGACGAAATTAACCCTAATTAACAAAAGACTAAACAACCCTTAATTAAAACAACAACAATAAATCCGAGTTTGAGTTTTGCTCTCTGAAAGAAAGACATTTGACATACCAAATGGAGCCCAAATGCAACGTTCAATAGCTCGTTCGAAACCTCTAGAAGTTGGCTACATTTGGTATGAAGGAATGAAGTTGAAACGACGTCATCCCGATTGTCAAAAATCCACTTGAACTGTCGGAGGTCAGAATCTAGGCGAAAAAACAGCTCACAATTATTTCCCAAAGATTGTAAAATCTCCATAAGCCCAAATGCCAACTCCTCTTTGTTTATTTGATCCAAAAACCTACAAAACAAATAAAAAGTTAGAAATAAAGGAGCCCTTAGCTCGGGCTCAAGCGACAGGTCCTTGGGGCACATCAAGAAGAGTGTGTTGTGTTCTCCCTATTGTGAGCTAATTGCCGAGAAGAAAGAGAGAGAAAGCGAGGGAGAAAAACTTGTCTGTGTGTGAGAGAAAGAAAGAGAGCTCGGTTGTTGGATTTTTGGGTGTAAAGTACCTCATTTGGTGCTGCTCGAGTAAGTAAAGGGGAAGTTTTACAAGGGAGAATTGTGATTTGAGATAAGGAATGGAATGATGTTTGGCCAGTGGAGGCCTACATCACAGGAATGTGTGGTTTGTTTGGAAATTGCCTTGTTCCCTTGCTGTGAAATATTTTCCCTTGTTGTGAAATATTCTTTGTTTCCATTAATGAATCTTTGCTACTGTCAATTATAGTTGGATAAATATTTGGATTTGGTTTGGCTTTGCTCTCCTAGTGATTGTTCCCTGCGTTTTGTGAGTTGCTTCCTGTTAATAAGTACACAGTTTAATTAATAGTCATTCTTTAATAAACTAAACCTCTGATTTGCTTATCATAAGTTATTAATTTTCACTTTGACTACTCTGATAATCTTTCCTTCATGTGTTTTTAAATAAATTAAATTAACAAAAACAAAAATTTACGGCTAAGAAAAATATAAGGTTTTAAAGATGGAGCATTATAGATGAACTTGATTTCCTCATCTTCATCTTCACCTTCTTCCCCAGAATCAACTTGAGCGCTTGTGGAGGATTTGAGAACAATGTCCCGTGGTTTGAAAATTCCTTTTTACTTTTGCTCCTCTCTCTCATTGCTCATCCTCGTAATCTAGTGCGTCATTAAGGATCCGATGAGCTCCTCCATCTTCATGGCTTTAAATTCTACGTTTCTTAAATGGCGATCACCTTTGGTTGCCATGATCTTGGTAGACATCTAAGGATTTTTCTTACCAACTCTTCGTTGAGATACACTCTACGAAGCACTTTTAAACCATTCGTAATATTAGTAAAATGTGTAAACATACAACTAATGGCTTCTGTTAGCTTAAGTGTAATTAGGCTTATTTATTTTGATGATGATTGTATTTATTAACATTATAAGTTGTTCATTAGTTTTTGTTCATAGTTGAATAATCATTTTATTTATATTTATATCCTTTAGAAATACCCTCAATATAAGTATTAAGTTGTGTTAACATGTCCATCTAAGTCCATGTAGTAAATATGAATCATATTGGGACTTAGGAATATTAAGGATGGCAAAAGGAAGGACTGAGGTCGAGTAAAATGGAGTTCTGGTCGATCAAAAGAGTCCACGAATGATGCGGTATAGTAACTGGTCGATTAGGCGGTCAAAGAGATTGGCCAAAAGTAAACACAGTGTACTCCCAGAGGTTTTAGTCAAGGACGCGGTCGAGTGGACTGACCGAAACAAAATACAGATTACTCCAGGAACTTTTAGTATAGCAAGTGGACGAGGAAGTAGTCAACGAGATCAACCGACATGCAACACAGAGTGCTCGAAGATATTCGGACAACAAAGGGTCGAGGGTGCGGATGAAGAGATCGAGCAAAAAACAACACAGAGAGCACCTTGGGTTTTCGGTTGAGCAAGTGATCGAGCAACGAAGAAAATGGTCGACTGAAAAAGTGTATAACACACAATGACTAGTTTTTAACGATTGGTTGTGGTCGACCAAAAAGGATTTGGTCAACTGATTTTATAGTGTCTATAAATATAATACACTTTGAGGCTCATTCTAACGAACCGGGAATTGAGGCAGAGCCCTGCCAAATTTTATACTCAATTCCAATTCACTTATTGAGCTTGTAACCTAACTCTCCTCATCTCCAAACTTGAGATTTGCTTTTGGGAGAGTTAGGAATCTTTGTTTTTACATGTTCCTCAATTGTACTCTAATGAAAAGGGTGATGCCCTACGAATTGATCAAGTGAAGGGTGATGCCCCGTAATAGTCAAAGGAAAATGGTGACGCCTTGAGAAAGAGTCAACTTGTAAAGGTTTGATTGGCACCTATGAAGTCAATCAATACTGACTAGGGAGGTTAGTGAGTAAAGGATCTCCAAGTCGGAAACTTGGAGCGCCGATGTAGGTGGGATTTGCCGAACTGCGTGAACAAATTTGTTTGCATATTCTCTTACCCTATCTCCTTTATTATTGTTGTGAATTGTCATTTGTATGCAATAAATCACTTAGAGTTAGAGAAATTAATATCGCACGAAAAGGATTAGAACGCCTAAATTCACCCATCCCCCCCTCTATAGGCGCATATCGATCATACGGTTTCATCTTTATTCATGCAAAACAATTCATAGCCATGAATAAGCATGCTCAATTTTGTTTCTTTTACTTTATTAGTGTCTTCATGCGTAATCTCAAGTAATTTCCAAATATCATAGGCACTATCGCATGCTGGAACTCTATTAAATTCATCTCTATTCAAAGCACAGTATAAAGTATTGATCGCTTTAGCATTTGTGCTCAATTTCTGTTTATCGCTATCATTAAATTCACTATACAATTTAGGAAAATGTAAACAATTTTCAAATTTTAGCAGAATGAAGGGCCCATTTTCAACAATGTTCCAAATATCATAATCTATAGATTGAATATAAATTTCCATCCTATCTTTCCAATAAGCATAATCACTTCTATCGAAAAATGGAGATCTAAGCAAGGATTGTCCATCAACTTGTATGTTGAAGGCCATGATAATTTATATAGACAATAAATTCAACCAAAAAATTATCCAAACAAATTTAACCAGAAAAAACAATCCAATAGATGCAAGATAAACAAATTTTATGCAAGTATTCATAATATCACACAAAAAATTTTAACTAACCTGCTCTAACACCAATTGTGGGATCGTTGTCCGCCTATAGAGGAGGGAGGGAGAGGGAGAGGGATAGGGAGAGGGAGAGGGAGAGGGAAAGGGAGAGGGGTGTGAATTAGGCGATATAATCTTTTTCATGTGATATTTGATTTTCTAAACCCTAAGTGATTTATCGCAAATATGAAATAAAGTAATAACAAATATAAAGAGATAGAGGTAGAAAGTTGACACCGGTGTTGTTCACGTGGTTCGACAACCCTGGCTTACGTCCGCGCTCCAAGCTTTTCACTTGAAGATCATTAATCACTCAATCTCCCCCGTTGGCGATGTTTGACTTCACGGGTGTCAAACAAATCTTTATAGACTATTCTCATAGCGTCCCCCTCTTGAATGATCTTCTCGAGCGTCAATCTAGCCTTTGACTATTGCGGGTCGTCACCCTTGATGTTCACAAATTACAAATTGAAAAGTGTAAAAACAAATATTCCTAACTCTCCCAAATAGAAATCTCAAGTTCGGGAGTATGGAGAGTTAGGTTACACGCTCAACAAATGATTTGGAATTGAGTGTAAAATTTGACAGGGTTTTGCCTCGATTCCCGATTCGTTGCAATGAGCTTTGGAGAGTCCTATATTTATAGACTCTGTATTAGCAGTCGACCATTTCCTTTTTGGTCTACCGGTTTTTGTCCGTTGGAAATATTACTGTCGAATTTTCAAACCGTTAGAGGAATTCCCGCAAATTTAGCTGCAACGGTCGACCGATACTCCCTGGGTGGTCGACCGCTGAGGCATATTCTTCAATACAACTGCGGAATATTCGCCAACGGTCGACCACTCCCAGTGTATTTTTTATTCCAGGCTTCTCTGTCATTTTTCGATCGACCATTTTTCCCTACTCGACCGCCTGCTCGACCACAAAACTGGGAAGTAGTCTGTTTTGACTTGCGATCTACCAATTGGTTGACTAGATCTTCATGCTAACTGTTTTGGTCGACCATTTGCCTGTTTTAGTCGACCTCTTGCCTCCTTTTTACCTAAATACAATCTTCTAAATCCCAATGAATATCTTATAAGCTACATAGACTTAGATAAAGCATATTAGCAAACTTTAATACCCGTATTGAGGGTATTTCTAATATATATCAATATAAATATAAGGATTAAACAATTAAGCATAATTAATCAATAAACAACTTATAATTGCAATTAATACAATTATCATCAAAACAAATATGCCTAATGATATTTAGGCTAACAGTTACATGCTTCATATGGTGCTTTCAAAGATACGATCTTATACACTAGAGAAAGTCTAACTCTAGAAGAAGTTTATGGTGCTTTGTTATCAAAGGAAAAGATGAAACAGATTATTGTTGGATTCGAGTCTCAAAGTGAGGGATTCATCGTTCAGGGTAAAATAGAGTCAACAAACAAAGGCAATGATAATGTTTAGAATTCGAATAGCAGATCAAAGTCAATAAACTATGATAATACTTGTTACTGCTGTCAGAAGAAGGGGCATGTTAAATATGAGTATCGTAAATTGCAGAATGAAATAAAGAGAACTGCTAAGAAAGAAAAACAATTGATGACGTCCGGTGAAATTTTTGTCGCAGAAGAAGAAGACTATAGTGATGAAGGGCCAGTCTGGTGGGCCCGCATTGTAGATCTCATTTAGGGTTTTGTTTTCTCTATAAAGTCATGTAAGCTGGAGTTGCAAAACTCACTGTTGTATTTTGATAATCATAGTAGATTTGTTTCTCTGCATGTGATTTTTTTCTCGAAAGGATTTTTCTACGTAAATCTAGTATTTTAAATCGTATTTTCTTTTAATGGTTATCATTTGATTTCTAACAAGTGGTATTAAAGCCTGTTGATAGAGAGATTATATAATCTGAGTTTCAAAATTCGTCGAAATATCGATTCTCTCCAATCGTTTCGTATCGAACAAGGTTTTCATAATTTTTCAAAAAATTATAGTTTTTTGGGAAAAAAGAAAAAGAAAAAAAAAGAAGCGGGAAAATTGTTTCCCTTATTCTTTGTCTTGCTCATAAGATTTGTTCTTTTCTACCGTTCAGCCGCCATCACAAACTATTGTCATGTCCATCGTGAAAGCTTCGATATTTCCCTACTTTTGAGTTTTTTAGAGGTGTTGTACCTTCGAGCAACAGATTTGTAATACCCCGACTTTTTATAAATGGATTTAATAAGGATAATTGAAAAGTAATTGAGGATATTGGAATTTATTGGATAATTATCGGGGTATTACCCATGACGTTTTCGTAATATTATGAATTATGAAAAATTAATTGGAATTTAAAATGTGGGAAAAAAATAATTGGAAAGGGTTTAATAAATTGAATTAATTGGATTTATTTGATTTAAGAATTAAGTGAATGATTATTATGGGGATTTAAGAGAGAGATTAAATAGAAATGGGTTAGATTGGGTGAAGTGGAGGCATGAATCATCAGTTCAGTTAAACCGATTCACAGATATGGTTGGCTGGAATCAAATGAAGAAGGGGGTTGGTTTTTTTTTTTTTTAACATTGGCCTTCGGCCATTTCGTTGAGAGAGAAAAACTCGATGAGAAGAGAAGAGAAGAGAAGGGAGGAAGAAAGAGAGAGGAGAGTGAGCGAACGGGAGAGGGAGAGAGATCAGGAGCTCGCAGGTGGCGTTCACAATGGTGAGGCGGGCTTCTTCGCGGCAAAGGGACAGCTTCGGCGTGCGGTGGTCTGCAAGCGTACGGGTCGCGGTTAGGGCTCAAATTTGGGGCTCCAGCGTGGGTGATTTTCAGCGACGGGTCTGGTTGTGATTCAGACGTCGAGTCGTGGTAAGCTCAATCATTCGTTCCTTCTCCTTGGCATTTTGGTGATCGTTGTTGCTGGGATGGAATCCGGGGAGCTTCGATTCGCGGTGACAGGGCTGAGTGTCAGTTCGGATTGAGCTTGCGGTCCAGCACAGTTTAATCCAATCCAGTTTGTTCCTCTATTTTCTTATCTGACGGCTTGGAAGGGAGCTGAAAGGCAGAGGCGTGGAGGACCCGATCCGAAGAATCTGCACCATCACTTGAATTGTGGGATAATCTGTTGTGCATTTCAAACATAGTCCTCTGGGTATAAATTTGGAAGATTGTGTGAGTGAACTGGTGATTTCAGAATGGTCGTGTGGGCTGCACCTCTTCTGTAAATTGCAACTAGGTCTTCTCCGTGTGGTATGGTGAATTACTCTCCTCTGTTGTTATGTGATTATTCCCTGTTTGTGGTAACTCATGTTTTTCTCCTCTGTTGTGCTCGGTCCTGTTGAGGGATATTGCTGTGGAAAATGGTAGAGACGAAGAGAAGGCAGTGGCGTTTTGGACGAAGGGTTGTGAACTGTTGCCCCTCTCGGGCGTGCTTCAGGTAACAGAGTCTTCCTCTGTGTGTTGTTAATCTGCAAACGTGTTGGGATTTATGTTCTTATTGGATTTTGAATGTTGATACATGTGGATAATGCCCTGTTGACATTATCTTGGAGATGTTCTCTGTTGGATTTTGGTTGTGCAAATTGGATATATCCTCTGTTAATTACTATTATGTGAAGAGGTTGTTTTGTGGGTGAAGCAGATGGTTCTCTGTTAAGACTTGGATTATTATGTTGGTTTAATATTTTGTTCTGTTTATCGTTGGCTGCTGCTTTATGGGTATGGTTGAGAAATCATATTCTGTAATTGTTTTGGTTAATGCTGAACATGGATGTTATGATTGAAGTATGAATATAGTTCTCTGCTGATATTTAGTTAGGATAAAAGATAATGAAATGTGTTGGTTGTTGTTTTGAATTGAGGACAAGAATCTGCTGTTGTTTGGGACATGTTTTGGATTTGGTTATGCTCTGTTTAGTTAAGGTTGGGCAAACTCTACTGTGATTATTCAATTTTGGATTATATAAACTGTTTAGAGATTGAGTATTAATGTGGATTAAGCAATTCTATAACATAACGATTGAGAACTAATGATATTGAATTATTGAAGATAATGGACTATGGTAACCCGTGAATTGTTATGTGAAATGAGTTGTTAATCTGCAGCTTTGGTTATGGCTTGACATTGTTGAGTTGTATTGTTCTGATAAATGTGTCTAGCTATTCATGTCAGTTACTAATGGATGGACATGTTCGTGGATGGTATTATGTTGGTTTGGTTTCAATCCGTTAATAGATAAATATATTATGATATTTGGATTAAGTCGTTGTATGTTCGCTAGGTTAACAAATGTTGTTGTTGCATGCCTTGTTTGGATATCAATATTGAGCGTTGGTCTTTTGGGATATTCGTCGGTTCCTAGAATTGTTACGCGGTTAGTTAAAAATTAGATTATGAAACTAAGTAATGAATAAGAACTAAAGATAGAAAAAGACGTTGAAATTAATAAATTGATTAATTGATTAAATTAATTATTAAGTGTTATCAAATTGTGAAGATACTAAAGAGGAAAGAAAAAGGATAATGAATAAGCATCGAGTGCTTTAAGCAATTGAGGTAATTGATATGCATGTATTTTGGTCTTTAGGCCCTACATCGTAATAATAGGATATACATGTTTCGTTGCTTACCGCTTTCCTAGCATGCTTCATTGTTTACAGTTTTTTAATAGTACGTTTCGTTGTTTTCAACTTTATTAGTATATGATTAAGCATGCTTCGTTGTTTACAGTTTTTAAAAGCACGTTTCGTTGTTTACAGTACTTAAATGCATGTTTCATTGTTTACTGTTTTTATAGCATGTTTTGTGAATCATACGCTAACTGTTTATTTACGCTTTCATATGAACTGTTGTATGCATTCATGAATATCATACATCACGATTTTCAAAAGAACACACGGTTTTGAAAAGGAAAAACGGAAAACAAGAAGAAATATGAATGAACGATTAATGAAAGATAAAAGTTCTTGTAGTCCGGTAGGACAAGCCCGGTACAAGAATAAAAGATAAAGAAAAAATAAATGTTTCTGTGATCTGCTTTGTCACGCCCGGCACAGGAACAAAATAAAAGAAAAAAAAAAGTAAAGTAAAGAAAAGAATATGAAAAGAGAAACGGATACAGATACGAATACGAGAACGGAAACAGAAACAGATACGAGCACAGATAACGAAACGGAAAGAGGAATAGAAACAGAAACAAAAACGAAAATGGAAACGGATACAGATATAGATATGGATATGGATATGGATACAGAAACAGACATAGGAACGGATACAGAAATGCATACAATCATGGATTCCGAAACGGATACAGAAATAAGAACGAAAATAGAAACAGAAAGAAAGTACGTAAGAATGAAATAATAAAAGATAAAAGAAAGAAAATGAAAAGAGAAATTGCATTGTTTTAAATAGCACAACATGTGCATTTAGCATACTAGGTATTATCACTTACTGAGCCTTAGGCTCATAGTTTACTACTTACGGTGTAGGTACAAGTACGAGAGAAAATGATGAACAGATTAAGGAGCAGCTGATGAAGTATTTGCACGGGTGAGACTTGTGGCTGGCTAGGCTAATGAAGGTAAAAAGGGAAATGAGTTTTGTAAATAATGTAAACGGTTTTTTTATTATTCTTTGAATAAATTATTTATGCTTCTGCTGTAATTTTAAGAAAAAGGATTTCATAAATAAAGTCTTCCACTGTTTATAGTGCTTTAAGTGACGAGTTTTAAGCAAATGTTTGTAATGGTCCGGTTTTAAGAAAAGTACTGTGATTTCAATCTAAAAGGTTTTAATAAAGATTTCAATTATTTTATAAAAGTTTAAATTTCACGCATTTTTAAATGTGAGAAAAAACCGGGTCGTTTTAAGATTTGTCATCGAAGGGTATCTATTCATCGTTATTTGCCACTGATCTACATCATTTTTCTCCATACTCGATGTCAAATAGTTTTGATTGGGATTACAACAAAAATCTTCTTTGCAAAGTTAGATTTTTTGCTAGAGATAAAAATTGTTGAACATCCTTGGGATTTTTGGAAGATTTTTGGGAGATTAAGTTTGATGATTTATAGCACATCTAGAATTGTAGGAATATTCTCAATCTTGGAGATAATTTTTGGTTGAAATACAAATGATGTTTGAATTTTGTGATATTTGCGATTATTCTAGTTATTTGATTTGATTTTGGTAATGATTTGCTATGGCAGAAATATTTGATTTTGGTGTTGTAAGAATATTCTAAATTTTGGTATTGCGATTATAGTTTTTGGTTAAAATACAAATCATGTTTGAATCTTATATAAATTCACACTACACTCATCACAATTTTCTCAGCGATTATCAAACCCTAGAGTTTTCTGAGAGCAGAAGTTTACCTCATCCAGGCACAGTTGAAGTGTTAGTAATTGTTGAACACCAATGGCATCTGGGAGTGTGCAGGAATCCATTAATTGCACATTTGAAGTGGAGCTCACGTCCACAGTCTTGGCACATGATGTATGTGCATTTGGAGACGAAACTGCAATAGTGGTGCATTCCATCTCGACAACTCTAGATGAGGAGAAACTCTTTTCATTATGTGAATCTAGTGATGAAGACATGAGCGAGTATAGGCCTCAACGACCACCACAAGCAGAATGCACTTTCACTGGTATGTGTCTTGGCAAGAAGTATAGTTCTTTGAATTAAATTAGAGAAGAAATCGTGGATCATGTGTTGAAGAAAGGGCATGGGATAAAATTCACCCACAATGACTCTCATCGGTTAAGGGCTGCTTTCCATGAATGATGCACACCTAAAAAATGCAAGGTGAGCTAACGTTTCAAATAAAGAGTTATAACGAAATTCACACTTGCTCAAGAAAGATAGAAAGTCGCTCTGCCTCTGCCAAATAGGTGGCAACGCATTACTTGAACATATTTAAAAGTCAGGCCGACTAAGACCTTCATTCCATAATTGAGACAAACCAAAAGAATTTTAAGGTGAACATTACACCAAGGCTTACTAGAGGGCAAGAAATGCAGCCCAAAAAAATGAATGAAGGGGATGACAATGAGCAATCGAAGCTCATATGGTCGTATGCTGAGGAGATTCAGAGGTCTAATCTTGGAAGCTATTTGCATGTTCAGCTAGAGAGGATTGATCTTTCTCACTATCCAACATTTAAAATGATATACATGTGTTTGGTTGCATGTAAAATGGGGCTATTGAATTGTGGTAGATCGGTTATTTGTTTGGATGGTTGCCACTTGAAAGGATCTACTCCAGCTGCTCACTATTGTCAGCATCAACGGGAACGATGAAATTTATCTGATTGTTGTAGCAGTGGTTGAAGCAGAATGTAGGTATTCTTGGAGCTTGTTTTTGGAATTGTTGCTTGAGGATCCTAACACCACGTCCAGTAATGGGTGGACAATCATTTCTGACAGACAAAAGGTACGGTTGATTGCTTTTGCCATCTGTGATTATGTTATGCGTTGTGTACGAATGTTTGACTTAGACTATTAATTTTTGTAGAGGCTGGTGTCAGCTGTTAGAGAATTTGTAGGGCAAATGGAGCATCGTTTTTGCATCCTACATCTATATGCAAATTTTCAAAAATAATTTAAAGGCAGGTTGTTCAAGGATGCAATGTAGGGCGCTTCTAGGGCCACAACATCAGCGCACTTTGAGAGAGATATAAGGAAGCTATTTTTGCTTGTCCCGTCACCCCACACATATCTATGAGGAATAGATGCAAGATTTTGGGCCAAACATGCCTTTAGCTCCATCCTAAAGTGTCACATAAGCCTAAATAACTTGAGTGAGTTCTTCAACGCCTGCATTCTACCATTCCGAGACAAACTAATTTTTAGTATGTTCGAGATTATAAGAAAGGACATCATGTGTAGGATCGTTGAGAAACACGAAAAGATGGCGCAGTCGACGAACCTTTTGTGTCCACGGATCAAGAATCGACTTGCCAGACTACAACTTGTAGGTCAAAATTGGAGTCCCGTTTTTTCAGGCGCTGCCTAGTTTGAGGTGAGCAACGGTAACGAACAATACTTTAGCAACCCGTTTTCATTTCATAAAACTTGGCGTAGTGGAAGACTTTTTGTAAATAAAAGCATTTGAGAATTATGTAATAAAATGAACACCATAAATAAAATTATTTTCTTTAAACATATTTTGTTCAAATACATTTCATAACTTTAAAACACATTTTTCCTTCATTTCATCATTTAGCCTAGCCAACCATAAGATCTGCAACGCGTAAATCCTTCATTAGCTGCTCCTATCCATATTACCATGCTTACCTACATCACAAGTCATAATTTATAAACCTAATGCTTAGTGAGAAATGAAATGCATTACAAATCATGAATTACATTATATAAAACATTTCCATTTAGTTTCCTTTCTTTCTTTTTCCTTTTTCTCTTTATCACAGAACACTTCACTCTTAGTTTTTCGTCATTGAATTAAGCATCCAAGCCTGTATCATATGAGTCAAGTATTCAAGTCTTTATTCGTTTATTCTTTCCTTTAGATTTATCATTGAACATCTCACTAATAACCTTTCTTCATTGGATTAAGCATCCAAGTCTCTATCATATAAGTCATGTATTCAAGTCTTTATTCATTTATCCAAGCATCTATCATTGGGGACTTGTCCACCAAGCCTGCCTCTACCATTGGATCAAGGATCCAAGCCTTTATCATTGATTAATTATAAATCTTCTTTACCTTTCTTTACTTAAAATCCATATACATGACAAGCCATTTTCTTAACATTTCTTAAAAAGATCATGATGCATGAACATTCATGAAAGCATAGCATTTCCCATATTATTTAGTATATCATTAACATATAAAATCCTCAACCAACAATGTAGTCATTTGAATTCAGCATGTATTAAGCATAATCAATTAACATGTTCATTAAGCTTATCTCTATCCACCACAACAATCAAATGATCAAGAACTTAACATCTACGCAATAAAATCATCAATAGGTTTATGAAATCAACATGTCAAGAACAATACATCTCATGAACAATACATCTTTGAGCAACAATATAATCAAGACTTAACACTTATCAAACACAATCAAATCCTAACTCTCGTGATGTAGCCCAAAAAATTGAAAACACAATCATTTCTTACCTTAGTATCCTTGGAGAAATTAGGAGATACAGACTTCCTAGGATTTCCTTGCTCTTCAAGGGGTTTCTTCTTCAAGCTTTCTTTTTCTTCCTCTTATTGTTGTTCTTCTTCTTCTCAATCTCATGTCTCCTCTCCTCCTTTTTCTCACAATCCTTCTCTTCTTTCTCTTCTCTCAACTTTTTTTCTCCCTCTCCTCTCACAGTTATCCCTTCCTTCCTCTCAAGCTTTCCTCCTTATATTAACTTAACTTTACCTCTTCAGCTCTCTCTCTCTCTCAAGAAGGAAGTGGCGTCTCCTCAGTAATGAAATGATGAGTAATCTACTTATTTATCCAATTGAAACATGACATTTCAGCACCTTTTTAGTGACTCTTTGGATTACCGGTCAATCAACTTCTTCAACTGATCGACTACAAAACATCCTGAAAATAGACTCTATATATTCTTCAGAATACCAGTCCATCACCTTCTAATGGATGATCGACCATAAATTGCAACTTTACACTCTATATAGAAGCCAAACGACTGCCCTTTCATAGTTGTTCGACCAGGAAAACATAAACTTCACAAACCGTGAAGAAGTTGGTCATTCACCAATAGACCGAAAAATCTCCTCATTTTGAATCTTTAAAGAAGTCGTTCGACAGTAGCCATTCATGATCAACCACAAACACATAGAGAGCTCCTCATTCTTCATTCTATACAATTATGGTCGATTAATTCCTCAAGTGATCGACCACTCCTCCAACAAACATCCCATAAACACCTAAATTATCATTCCTCCACAAACCATAACACCAAACTCCCATATTAACATCATATATCACAATTCCAAACACATTATCATCCAACTAATTCCAACAAAACTTAGACGATAAAATTCAGGGTATTACAAGTACGTTGTCGATTTGGACATGCGTACTTGTAACTGTTACCAGTGGGAGTTGACTGGTATCAGGTGTGTCCATGCAGTCTTGTGTATGCAATTTATGAGGAGATCTACTGAGGAATTTGTGCATGAGATCAGTCCTGTGTATGCAATTTATGAGATCTACTGAGGAATTTATGCATGAGTGCTATCATTGGGAAATATACATGACGATGTATTCCCACTTTGCTCACCCGATTAGTGGACAAATCATGTAGACTGTGACAAACCTTGAGCCAATTATGCCACTGCTATTGAAGGCCGCAAAAACAAAGAATAAGGGATGTTGACGATGCCCTAAGCAGGATAGTGCTGCCCAGGAGACATCTCAACATAACATGTGGGGGTGGGACATAATTCCCGCACATGTGAAGGTGGAGACTCAGAGTCAAATGCATGTGGCAGCCACAGGTCTAGGGGCAGAGGCAACAGAGGAAGCTCGCAGGTCACATTTATGGGTTTCACAGTTCTCGACATAGTCCCCGAGACAGTTTCCGACATAGTTCTCGAGACACAGGTGAACACATTATTACGTTTATGTTTTCATGTGTTATTTTAACTATGCTAATTTTATTTGCAATGTGTTGTGCAGGAGTATGATGCACAAGGTCCAGAAACACAAATGTAGACCTTGACTAGGAATGGGCAGGAACCGAACCGGAACCGAGAACCGAACCGGAACCGAGGTCGGTTCCGGTTTGGTTCTCGGGTCTGGTTCTAGTCTGGAAAAATGGATCGGTTCTCGGTTCCTTATTAGAAATTGGGTTCGGTTCTCGGTTCCATATGTAAAGAACCGAGAACCGATATTTCTTTAAAAAAAAATTAAACCCTAAAAACTAAATCCCCCC
>CM039474.1:24594811-24690020 GCA_022433065.1 Begonia loranthoides | reverse complement strand
CTAGACATAGGAACTTCTAATCACTTCACTCCAGATTCTACTCTCCTGTATCAAGTTGTTCCCTATGTTGGCTCAGATCAGATCATAGTTACAAATGGTATGAATATTCTGATTTCTAATGTTGGTCATTCTTCAATTTTAACTCCATCTGGTCGTGCCCTAGTGACTCACCATTCTCTTCATTCTCCCTCTCTTTCCCAAAATCTTTGAAATGTTCATTGTTTATGTCTAGATGATGATGTTTGTGTTTCATTCTTACCTTTTCACTTTGATCTTAAGGATCACAAGTCTCATACCATCCTCATGCGAGGGTCATTCCGTGATGGTCTATATCACCTTGCATCTCGTTCTTCTTCGGTCGCCTTTCCTTTCAAAGCTTTGGCTTCATCTTCAATGCATGATTTCTCTCTTTAGCCCCAGCGTTTGGGACATCCAGCTCATTCAACATTGAATTCTGTTTTTTCCATTTGTAATCTTCCTTTTCCAAAATCTAACAACTAATACTATATGTACAATCTGCTCTCTCAGTAAAACTCACCGTCTACCCTTCTCCACTTCTCTGTCTCACTCTCCTAAGCCACACAGATTTTTGGGCCTTCCTCTAAATTCTAAAATTTTAATGCTTTATGACCAAAGGTTTTATTTTCCAAATGTTCTCACAGAAAAGCTCTCTGATGATTTGGTAGAGAAAACAAAGAAAAGCTCAAAGTGACATTTTTATTGTCACGAGCAACCTTAATGCTTCTACTTCAACTACAGAAACTAGTCTATTAAGGGTTTCAGATTTTGCAAAAGCCAAGTCTGCCGAAGACAATGAATATTCTACTCCAAACAATAATTTTTTTAAAAAAAAAAGGTTGGTTTGGGAGAAATTCTAAACGAACATTAAAGAAGACTGAGATGAAAGAGAGATCATACCTTGGACGCAGACTGATTCTTTGGAAATTCAAAACAGGATGCTCTCAAATAGTTCTCATGACAGAGATGAGGGAAAAAGCTGCAGAAAAATTTGTAGATTTTGGACGGCCCCCCACACACCAATTATTGTCCTTGCTGCGTGGTGAGGAAAGTGTAGAGAAGAGGAAAAACAGCCGCTGAAAAATTTGGAGGTTTTGGACGGCAAAGAGGAGACGTTGAACGGAAGTTGGTGTGAGTCACGGGTGGAATTTTTGTGCGGACGACCCCACAAACCCCAATTATTGTCATTGCTCGTGGTGAGGAAAGTGCAGAGAAGAGGAAAACGCTGCAAAAAAATAAGAGGTTTTGGACGGCAAAGAGGAAAGAGGAAAGAGGAGACACTGAATGCGAGTTGGTTTGAGTTACCCGTGGAATTTTTTGGACTTGAATAATGTTGAGTTTACGGAATGAAGAAAATATTTAATTTTTTGGTAAACGATAAATCAACCATCATGGTTTGTGATCAATGACAAATTAATCATTATGGTATTTTTTTAACAAATTAACCACTGACATATATAAAAATGACAAACTCAACTTCGCGATCATATTATCCGTTAACAAGTTGATGTGAGACACGCGGTGTCTCAAGACACCGTCTCAAGACACCGCGACTCTGTTTCTTCACAAAATACCGCTAAAATGTGTTGTCTGAAAACAAAGCCAAGACAGAAAACGCAAGCACATAAGAGAAAACATTGTCGTGGCATTCATCGGCGTCTGAGAAAAAAAACGCTGCAGCGTCTGGGAAGAAAGACAATCCAATCTTAAGACACTGTAGTTTCTTGCGGCGTCTTGATTCAAGACACAACAATTTCTCGCAGTGTCGTGATCAAGACACCGCATTTTTTTGCGGTGTCTTGATCAAGACATCGCAAGAAACTGCGATGTCTTAAGATTGGATTGTCTTTCTACCTAGATGTTGTAGCGTTTTTCTTCTCAGACGCCGATGAACGCCGCCACAATGTTTTCTCTTACGTGCCTGCGTTTTCTGTCTTGGCTTTGTTTTCAGACAACGCGTATTAGCGGTGTCTTGTGAAGACATCGAGTTGCGGTGTCTTTGCAGTCTCAAAACATCGCGTGTCTCACGGTGTTTTGAGACGGTGTCTTGAGACACCGCATGTCTTACGTCAACTTGTTAACGGAGAACGTGACCGTGATGTTGGGTTTGTCATTTTCTCATACGTGAGTGGTTAACTTGTTAAAAAAATACCGTAATGGTTAACATATCATTGATCACAAATCATGATTGTTGATTTGTCATTTACCCTTAATTTTTCTTTGGTTTTGATATTAAAATTCAAATTGATAGTGGAGTTGATTTTGTTATATAAATCTGTTAATTTTACACTTATATTATGTTATAATTTTAAACCAACTAATTATGGATTATTTAGGAGGAATATGTGCTAGAAAAATAGAAAATTTAGCAATCTCCAATTTTCTAGTTCGTCTAGAATGGTTGGAAATTCACCTGCGGAAGTGTAGGCTTATGCAGTAGGAGCCTAGGCTTTCCAATGACTAGATTAAAACAAACGTGTCTCAAGAAGACACGTGTCTACTTTTTTGGGATTCACTACTGTAACGACCCGGACTTTCGTAAATACTGAAAATGCGTAAAAATTTAAAATTTTCTTTTAAAAACAAATCAGAGTGCGTAAATCTGAATCGCTACTAACTCTTTCTTAAAACTCATCATGAAAACCAACTTATTAATTATGTGGAAGCGTTAAAATCATTTATTTAAATTCTTGCGGAAACGTTATAAAATACCCCTTTTTAAAACATAGCGGAATCGTAAGAATTATTTCAAAAGAAATACTAAACAATAATAAACCATTCAATCATTTCGTTTCTCAAATAAAACTGAACCATTACTTCATTGATTCGTAACCCTTTTACTTTCCTTTAGTTTCGTTGATTCATAACCTTTTACTTTCCTTTGTCTTTGCCTTGTCAGCCCAAATCCCATCGAAATCATCCATCACTGCGTCATTATGCATTTCTCATCGTCTTCTTATTCGTTTACTATTTGTTCGTCATTGTATCTACACCACAAATAAGGACGTGAGCTTATGCTCAGTAAGGATATGAGGAAAACAATTATGCATTTCTCTCTTTAGTTCTTGTTGGAATGGGGTCATCCAACCAACTCTTTCATTACGTTCATTTTCTTTGTTCGTTCTTACTCGTACATCGAGCTTGGAGATTGGAGGTTTTCCTTTGAGATAGTCTAGCCGTTCGGGCTACCCATCTACTCCAACTCCCTATTTCCGACATATACCCGCCTTTAGGGTTCTTATCTTTTCCCGGCATATACCTGCCTTTAGGGTTCTTTTCTTTTCCCGGCATATACCCGCCTTTAGGGTTCTTTTCTTTTTCCCAGCATATACCCGCCTTTAGGGTTCTTTTCTTTTTCCTAGCATATACCCGCCTTTAGGGTTCTTTCGTTTTCCATTTCATTCTTCCTCACTCATGCATGTGGGCACCATCCCGATAGTTACCCCCTACTTGGTTTCTATTATCATGAAACACACTACATAACATAACTGAAATACATATTGATAAATAAACCTATTATAATTGAACTTGCGCATATAAAGAATTATAATAATTGAAATGACATGAAAACAATAAGACAATAAAGTAACGTACAGCACATATCATTAACTAAACATGTTCAAGCTAGTCTAAACATAGAACATATAAACTAGAACCAGAAGGTTCCTATCCAGAACCAAGAATAACATGTACACAATCCATAATTAACAAAACAATGAAATCTGAAATGACTTACAACGTTCATGCATCCTAACCCTTTAAACTTTTTCTTTTGTATGTTCAGTTAACTAAACATTTTCCTTCGTTTGTTTAGTTAACCAAACCCTTTCTTTCGCATCATAGTACTTTACCTCTTCAAAGTTCATTCATGCTCATTATACATTTTCTTCTTCATTTCATCATTTATCAGTCATATTTCTATCACATAAGAGAACTACCACTCCTAACTTATAAAATCATGCTTATCAAATCATGTACGACAACTTCTTAACGAATTTCATTTAAGGTCACACTTACTATGTTATTATTCACAACCTATATTTCCCATTTACATTATAATAATAACAATTCCTTTAAGAGAGACCTACAAAGTACACATAGGAGATAATGTTTCTTTTCATACATTGGACTACTAACATTAGCAGTAAACAATATAAGACACATCCAATCCATTTGCATGTCTAACGTCCATCACCCTTAAACATTAACCTTTATCATTTCTTCATTTCATCTTATATTCATTCAACTAACCTTTTTATCACATAATCATAATCTCTTTAGCATTCATTCATACTTCTCATTGGTTCTTTCAAGCTCACTTATCATTTTTTCATAATTTTCAGCAAAACTGGTAACAGACCATTAAAAGAGACACTAGAGTTCCAATACATAACGAACCATAAAATAACCAGAATTCCTACTACATACCATCTCTCATAGACACATATACTTGGGTGTAGGGCACAAGGCCAAGACAACTCATTCCTTACCTCACATCTTTATCGCGGTTTGCACTTATTCGCTATCCTTTTTCTTCTTCTTCTCTTCTTCTTTGTACCTAACACCATCCGTACAATGAGTATCCAAAAAGGGCATGAAATCAACGACATCAACCATCACTCATCGTACGAATACATGAATCAAACACGAAATCAACCAATAGAGTGCATGATCAACGTCACAGCTTGGAAAACACTAAGCACACACTCAACATATTATTCCAACCCTAGCCAACCAGCCTTCTAACACAAATCAAATCATGCAGAAGCCCTCAACAAAGAGTTAACAAGCCATATAGAGTATATCCAACCAATGAATCAAGTTGCAGGATATACAACAGAGTCATTATCCATCCAAAACCCAAGCCTAAGTCTTACAAGACATCCATAACAGAATCCAAACGGAATTAGCAGAGAAAATAGAATTGGACCATACCAGAGTTCTCGGCCATCAGCTTCCCAAAAGCTTTGCTTGACAACCCATTTCCAACTCCTTCCAACTCAATTCTCTAGCTTACCGACCACCCTTTACACTTCACCCAATTCCTCACTTTTCCCAGCTCATCCTCCCCAGCAGAAAATGAAGGCCCCAGCAGAAAACAAAGGAAAGGATGAATGCAGAGGAGAAGTTATAGAGGGCGACGAAGACAACGGGAGACAAGGCATGCACGTAGGGTGGGCTACTCCATGGTTTTCTCGCCAAAACCGCGAGTAATAATTCACTATACGTCAATTTTTGTCCAATTTTTTGACTTTTATTTTCGCTGTTCTGCTGTCTTTCGGACGCTTAGCGGACGCCATTCATCGTCCGCAGTGCGTCCGAAAACTAGAAATCCTGAATTCGGACGGAATACAGCGTCCCCTACCTGTGTCCGTACCGTCCGCAACGCATTTTCGGACGCTAGACGACGTCCGCTTCGTCCAAAAACAACATCCGCATGTATAAAAATTTTGGACAAATTCAATTGGACAATGTCTGCGTCGTCCGCTCGTTGTCCGCATGTCGTCCGAATTCTCCCATAACCTAAGACAGATTCAAACAGACAACATCCGCGTCGTCCGCTTGTCGTCAGAATTTGCTGGGAACGTTCGAAATCTCCCCGAACCTAAGACAAATTCAAATGCACAACGTCTGTGGCGTCCGCACTTCATCCTCGTGTCGTCCAAAATCACCCAGAACATGGACAGATTCAAATGCACAATGTCTGCGGCATCCTCACATCATCCGCGGCGTCCGAAATCCTTAAATCCATCATTTTTCATATTTTTCGTCTAAGTCTTGTCCGAATTAAATGCCTACAAGGCTATACGTCACAACTTAACGTCCATAGAACGATGTATTATACAAATATCAAACCCACTTCACATCGCTTATCCAAAAACTCAGGATCGGGTTGTTACATCAATTGGCGTCCCGAGTCGTCCCCGACTCCATTTTTCCCACTTTACATTATCTTTTCGTACTCAACGTGATTCCCACGACGTTTCCTTCATAAATATCTGTCACGAAAGACACGTATTAACATGAAATGAACTATCCTCGAAATCTCGACACTTCGACGGGGGAAAACATTACTAAATTGCTCATTGTTTTAATGTTCTGAACGTCCTTGGTAATATCTCGATAATTATCCATTTTAAAATATCGGGATGTTACAACTACGCTTAACCTAGGGAGTATCACTTTCACTATGAACAGTGCATGGAAAAATATGAATCGCGTTGTTTTGAGGAGATCAATGCCATCCAGGTGTAATGCATTGAGCAAACGTCTAGAATTGGATCTATGGATGTCCAAGGCAGTTTTTTAAATCCTAAATATTTTGGGAATTATTTTGAAAGTTTCCGAGTTGATTCCTATTCTGGTTGTAGATTTCAACACATTTTTAAAGGAATTTTTGAAAGAGAATTAATTGGTATCCGTATATTTTGATAGGTCCATTGGATTAACGTGAGTTTTAGACAGATTATTTTCCTCACTTGGTTGAACGTTTCATGGCTCTTAGTAGGCCATTTGATATAGGAGTTTTATTTTATGTTTAACATTGCATCATTTTTGAAATGTTTATTTTGATACGTGATTTCATATAAAATTACTAGTCCATTATGACTGTCCATTTTTACATTACTATCTGTACAATTTTCGCTAGACATATTTCATTTCGGCATGCACATCTTTTGATTGACATGTGATGGTTCTTATTTTATATACGCACATTCAACCGTTGGAGAATGTGTTTATTGTGTTAACTACAGTAATGAGGTAGCTGACTGTATGTGTACTTGGGCACAAAACCCTAAACTAGATTAGGACTTATTATTAGTGTGACTTTAGCGATCGCCGAGTATTGCATTGTTCTATGTGCCTATGATATTATGTGTTCGGAGTCATGAGTAACTCCATATTCATTGAGATTCTGTGGGGTTTATTTTTTGTACATACCACACTATACTAGACGTTTTTTACCTTCGCTTCACTAGTCAATTTTACTCAATTTTATTTACATGTTATATTCATAACATGTTTTCCCATTTATTTTAAAAGATTTTAATTGTTGAATATAAAATTATTCCCGGGTAAATGACAAATCAACCATCGTAGTTTGAGGTCAATGACAAGTCAACCACTGTGGTATTTTTTTTAACAAATTAATCACTCATGTATGTTAAAATAAAAAATCCAACATCACGTAGACGTTTAACGTTAAAATGCCAACGTCCGAACACCGGAACGACCTGTTCCGGCGTTTTGAAGAATTCAGAACGCCCAACGCGGGGCGTTCTGAATTTCTGAAGAATTTAGAACGCCCAACGCGGGGCGTTCTGAATTTCTGAAGAATTCAGAATGCCCAATGCGGGGCGTTCTGAATTTCTGAAGAATTCAGAACGATTTCGTCGTGTCTCATCTTCGCGGTCTGTCCAATTCTGTTTTCAGACACGACGAATTTTGCGGTCTCTTATGGCTAGAGACTGCGAGAAATCGCAGTCCCTGGAGGAAGGGATCGCGAAATTCGCGATCCCTGGAGCAACTAGGGATCGCGAAATTCGCGGTCCCTGGAGCAACGAGGGACCGCAAAAATCGCGGTCCCTAGAGCAACGAAGGACCGCAAAATTTGCGGTCCCGAGAGAAAAAGAGAGAGAGGTCCAGGGACTGCGAAAATCGCGGTCCCTAGAGCAACAAGTGATCGCAAAATTTGCGGTCCCGAGAGAAAAAGAGAGAGAGAGAGAGAGAGACAGAGAGAGTGTCTCTCTCTCTCTCTCTCTCTCTTTTTTCTCTTGGGACCGCAAATTTTGCGGTCCCTCTCTCTCTCTCTTTTTCTCTTGGGACCGCAAATTTTTCGGTCCCTCTCTCTCTCTCTCTTTTTTTCTCTTGGGACCGCAAATTTTGCGGTCCCTTGTTTCTCTAGGGACCACGATTTTCGCGGTCCCTGGACCTCTCTCTCTCTTTTTCTCTCGGGACCGCAAATTTTGCGGTCCCTCGTTGCTCTAGGGACCGCGATTTTCGTGGTCCCTGGTTTGTCCAGGGACCGTGAAATTCACGGTCCCCAGTTGCTCCAGGGATCGCGAACGCGATCCCTTCCTCCAGGGACTGCGATTTCTCGCAGTCTCTAGCCATAAGAGAACACAAAATTCACCGTGTCTGAAAACAGAATTGGACAGACCGCGAAGATGAGACGCGGCAAAATCGTTCTGAATTCTTCAGAAATTCAGAACGCCCCGCATTGGGCGTTCTGAATTCTTCAGAAATTCAGAACGCCCCGCATTGGGCGTTCTAAATTCTTCAGAAATTCAGAACGCCCCGCGTTGGGCGTTCTAAATTCTTCAAAATGCCGGAACGGGTCGTTCCGGCGTTCGGACGTTAGTATTTTAACGTTAAACGTCTTCGTGATGTTGAATTTGTTATTTTAACATACGTGAGTGGTTAATTTGTTAAAAAAAATACCATAGTGGTTGACTTGTCATTGACCTCAAACCACGATGGTTGATTTGTCATTTACCCAATTATTCCTCTATTGAGTTTAATTGACCCACCCCAACGACATATATTTATGTGTTATTTGAACAATCACCAGTTGACGTCACAGGATTGAACCGACACTTCTTTTATTATTTCGAGAGTTTTATGAGGTTGAATTTTTATATTTAAAATTTGTAATAATAATATTTTTGATTTCTAATAACTATTGACACTTTTATTTTTAAACATACATTATTATTTTATTTCAATGTCACTATTATATCTTTGATATAGTTCATGTGGTTGGGATTCTAATAAATTGTAATTCACTAAAATTTTTCACTGACTAAATAAATAAAAATATAAATTATAGGATAATTCAATTTGTTTTCGCGTCTAATCACTTGCAATTTTTTCTCAGGTTCCCTCCAAGACATGACATTTATTGTTTGGTTAGAGTACAAGTACTTAAGAGATTGATGTAATCTAGAAATTAATAGTCACTTTATTCATCCAATCAAATAAGTTTGCATATTAGTATAAAATATAAAAATATTAAATTCATTCAAATCAATTATTAATAATTCATTTTAAAAAGGGAAAATAACATTGTAAACCCTCTAGTTCTGAGTCAATGACAAGTCAAACCTTGGAGAAATTTTTTTAATAACTAAAACCCTGAACTATGAGAAATTATCGCCGGCAACCTCGCAGTCAAGTTTTCCGTCCAAATCCATCAAATCTAATTCCTCAGTTAACTTGAAACGTTTTCCTCTCAATGTCGATCTCGTTCGTCGACGTCGATTCTCAAAATCGATGTTAGTTCTACCATATAAATGAATTTCAAAGTCGAAGATTCAAAAATTTCGAACTTTTTGACTGTAAAACTACGAATATTGAAGGAGAACTGTCCGTTTTAGGTTAAAAGACGATTTTTAACATATAACGGATAGGAGTGGGCAGGAACCGAACCGGAACCGAGGTCGGTTCCGGTTCGGTTCTCGGGTCTGGTTCTAGTCTGGAAAAATGGATCGGTTCTCGGTTCCTTATTAGAAATTGGGTTCGGTTCTCGGTTCCATATGTAAAGAACCGAGAACCGATATTTCTTTAAAAAAAAATTAAACCCTAAAAACTAAATCCCCCACCCCCCCCCCCCCCCCCCCCTATTCAGGCTGCTGGAGCTGGAGATTGGAACCGCGATCGGCGAATCCAAGCTGCGACGACCACTCAATCGGCCTTTCGAAGCTGCGACGACGACTGCGAGGTGAGACGACGAACACTGCGACGACGACTAGGAGCACTGCGAAGAGGCGACGAACACGGCGAAACTGCGACGACTGTGAAGCTGTGCGACCGAGATTTGCGACGACCACTGCGAATATAGTTTGATTTCTCGGTTGATTCTGGTCTAGTTTGTTGCTTTGCTCCTTTCAATCCGAGATTGGTGACTGCCCTCTGATTCGTGTTTTTTATTAGAACCTGACTGCCTTTTAATTTGATTTTGCCATGTTTTTGCCATTAGCTGTATACACATATTTGTCATTAGCTGTATACACAATCTGATTTTTGCCATTAGCCCACTCCTAGCTGTATACACAATCTGATTACATATTTGTCATTAGCCCACTCCTAGCTGTATACACAATCTGATTACATATTTGTATACACATATTTGCCCTCTGATGAATGTTGACATTTATTCTGATGTATTCTGTGTAATCTGGTTCCAATCTGTTTAATGTAATCTGTTTTTTAATGTAATCTGATGAATGTTGATCACAATCGGATGAATGTTGACATTTTTTCTGATGAATGTAATCTGTTTTTTATTACAATTTGTTTAATGTTGATCACAATCTGTTTTTGACATTGTTTTTTTATCACAATCTGTTTAATGTTGATCAAAATATGTTTAATTGTTTTTGACATTTGTAATGTGTTTAATTTTGATCACAATCGGTTTAAATATGTTTGTTAATGAAAATCACTTGTTGCTCGTTGATTTTTCAGGATACAAACAAAATGGCAGAAATGACACAAAATGTTTCAAAAAAACGCACAAGGAGTTCTGATGTTTGGGAGCATTTCGTCCACATTGAAAGTGATAATCCAGACAATAGTAAAGCACAATGCAAGTATTGTCAGCAAATCCTTGCGGCGAATACAAAAAAGAATGGAACATCTAGTTTGTGGAAACATGTAAAAGTATGCAAAAATCACGTGTCAAATTCAGATAGCAATCAACGGAAGTTGCCATTTACAAAAAAAGAAGAGGGACAATGCTCCAGCTCCAATAAGCCAACATTCAGTCAGATGGGTGCAAGGGAATGTATAGCCCGAATGATAATCAAAGATGAATTACCGATGAGAATGGTCGAATGGGAAGGCTTCAGAGAATTACTTCAGTTTTTTAGGAATGATTTTGTTATGCCTTCTCGTCGAACTATTAGCAGAGATATAGAGAAGATGTACAAGAAAGAAAAAGAGAAGTTGAAAGCATACTTCAAGGAAAGTAATCAACGAGTGTGTTTGACTACAGACACTTGGACATCGGCACAAAATAAGTGTTATATGGTGATGACCGCCCATTGGATTGATGAGGAATGGAACTTTCAGAAGAAGATACTAAACTTTTGTGAGATATTTGACCATAAAGGAGAGACAATCGGTAGCTTAATGGAGCAACGCTTACTTGGCTGGGAGATTGATAAAGTTTTGACAGTAACAGTTGACAATGCCTCATCCAATGATGTTGCTATTTCTTTCTTGGTTCGAACTGTAAGAAATTGGGATGGGTTGGTTTTAAATGGAGAGCATATGCATGTTAGATGCTTTGCCCATATTTTGAACTTGATCGTTTCTGATGGGCTTAAGGAGCATCACAATTCCATTGTGAGAGTCAGAAATGCAGTGAAGTACGTTCTTCTCCTCAAAGACTTAGGCTCTTCAAGTCCTGCATCGATAGTGTAAAGATTACATTTAAAGGCAATGTAACTCTTGATGTGCCGACTAGATGGAACTCCACATATTTGATGCTCGATAATGCCGAAAAGTATGCTTTAGCGTTTGATAAAATGAAAGAATGTGATAATACTTACGCAACAGCAATGCAAGAGGAAGGTCATCCTACATGTACAGATTGGAATAACATTCGACTATTTGTGAAGTTTCTAAAGGCCTTTTACGATAGCACTATAAAAGTTTCGAAATCTTTGTCTATTACAGCTCACCAATATGTCACGGAAGCTTGCAATTTGAATATGGTCATTGATGAGTATGCCAAGAGTGACAACTTATCGTTGATGAGTATGGCTTTTGGAATGATAACAAAGTTGAAAAAGTATTGGGGACATTTCGATAAGATGAACACATTTTTATTCGTGGCAGTCCTTCTTGACCCCAGAGGCAAAACAAAGTTTCTAAAACATTGTATCTCAATTCTAATGGGACCCGATAAAGCTGATCAATATGTGAAAGCAACGGAGTATGTTTTAGAACGATTATATTTACAGTATAAAGGTGATTCGGCTAATGAGCTGGAGATTCTTAATGATATTAATTTTGCAAATCCCTCAAATGAGGTTGACATGGTTTATGCACAATTCTATGATAACTCAATGGAGAGGTTTGCAAATTCAGAGTTGGAGGAATATTTGAGTGAGCGAGCTGAGAAGTTTGCACCTAATTTTGACTTATTAAGGTGGTGGAAATTAATGACACATAAGTATCCAGTGTTAAGCAGAATTGCAAAAGATATATTCAGCATTCCAATTTCTACTGTCCCTTCTGAGTCAGCTTTTAGCTGTGGGGGTCGTGTTATTGATTCATCACGTACTGCCCTCCTACCGGAAACAGTTGAAGCTATAATTTGCACACAAAGCTGGATTCTTAATCGTACCCAGAGTCATTTACATACGTCGCAACCAACAAATGACTACGAAACTATTGATGAAGGTGCGTTCATTTGATAAATACTTTTCTATATTTCATGAAACTTTTTAATGTTAAATGAATCATATAACTGTTCTTTTCAGCAATTAATGGTTACGAGAAAGATGACGAAGAAGGAGATGGTCTCTTGGCCTGATCAATTATTACTCGTCTAGTCTCAAAGGTGATCTCTTCAACTGCATAGCATTTAGTTTAATGAATTAACTTTATATGTGATATTATTGGTAATAAACCAGAAAAGATCAACTTATCCCTACCTTATTCAATGTGGATGCAGAAACATGAATTAGCATCTCATTAGGCGAGACTTTTGCAATATTGCAATTTCTAATATGTCCTTGGTGGGTACAGTGTGAAACCGTGAACTTTATTATTTCAAAAACAGTCTTCCAAAAAGTTTATTTCGATGTTGGTTCTTCTATTACCTGCTTATTGTTCATGCTTGTGGAATGCCCTTTTATGGAAGTGATTTTAGTGCCTTTAGATTTTGCGATTATGTTTTAGTGTGTAGGAAGAATAATTCAATATTCTGTATTCTGTCTGATGTTATTAATGTTATTTTTTGCAGGAAGCTAGAAAAGATGGAATCTCACGATGAGACTGGATGCCAAGCTCCAGAGTGCCCAATGCCTTGTGTCAACAATTGTGGCTTCTGTGGTAGGGTAGCCACAATGAATATGTGTTCCAAATGCAACAATTGTGACTTCTCTGCATATTGTATTATGTAAGTAATGGTGAGGACATCCTAAGAGAACTCTTTATTCTTGTTGACTGGCAGTTGTGAATGAGAAGAATATGATAGATGTATATGTAATGTTACTGAGATTTTCAAGCAGGAAGCAGGAAGCAGGACTCGGCAGAAAAAAGCCCGGAACCGAGAACCGCCGGTTCTGGAACCGAGAACCGAGGTCGGTTCCGGTTCTGGAACCGGTTCCCATCGGTTCCGGGTTCGGTTCCGAGAAGTCGGAACCGAGAACCGATTGTTCGGTTCCGGCCGGCCCAGAACCGGAACCGAACCCGAATTGCCCACTCCTAACCTTGACCTTCTTTAATTAAATATGGCATTACAAACGTCATGCCTCTTAAAACTAGTGGAGTACTCAATCACATTAATGGATCTTTTGATATTGATGAAGCAAAATATATATTAAATGAGATTTGTTCTAAGAGAAAGTGGCCGAAACCAAATTTCAGGTTCAAACATGTTCTTTTCTGAAATGAACATGCTTGAACCTGTAATTTGGTTTAAGCCACTCTCTCTTGGAACAAATCTCATTTAATATATGTTTCGCTTCATCATTCTCAAAAGATCCATCAATGTGATTGAATACTCCACTAGTTTTAAGAGGCATGACATTTGTAATGCACATGTACGTTATATGGTTGTAATGGAATTGATAATTTAGTTTGAGTTTGTAATACACCTGTACATAATATAGTTGTAATGGAATTGATAATCTGGTCATCATCTGTAATGCACGTGTAAATTATATGGTTGTAATTGAACTGATCATTTTGTTTGTGTCTGTAATGCACATGTATATTATACAGTTGTAATGAAATTGGTAATTTTGTTATTGATGTTTAATGAAATTGATTAGTATGAAAATGTAATTTTAGACAAAGTGGAATTGAGACAGATTAGAACCAAAGTAAGTGGTATTGTGGTCAATTGAAACCAAAGTAAGCATCAACGTTCCGTCGTGGAATTCTGACATTCCGTGGAACGTCAGAATTCCTCTGTCACGACCCGGAGGCTGGCCGAACAGAACCGTCGGGTCAGGAGACCCAATTCTCGGAGAGAACCCAGTTACCCAGCCCAAAGCATGAATTTTTATGTGAAAGACTTAACAGGAATAATATCAAGCCCAAACCCAAATCACATGGGTTGGGGTCCACAGAATGATCAACTAGAGACGTGATAGCATAAATAATGAAAATACTGTGCAAAAATTAAATCAAACAACATTAAAACTAAATCTCAACATACCAAAAATGGAGGGATTGATCCGTCGAACCTCCACCCATCCATGGGGAGATCGAGACACTCATCTAGAAACCCCAGGTTCGCCCAGCTGCCGCACGCACAGACCAGTACGCCAAACCTATACCCTAACATGGGGAAAAATATAGTCTAAGGGGTGAGTGACTAACTCAATAAGGAAATCTATACTAAATGCAATGCATGCTAAAACCGTTTCTTCATCTTTGAAAACCATTTCATACTTCTCATTTTACCATACATGGATTTTAAACATTTAAAATCGCTTTATCATTTTATAAATCCGGCTCATGGCCCTCGATGTGGCTTTATTAAAACTCGTTGTATACATAGACAACTATACTCGATAAATATGCCAACATCGTTTTTCGTACGAAAACGTCATCAGTGAAAATGAATGGTCACACAAGGACCCATCCGTCACTCATCGTCGAAAGGTGGTATGATCTTTCGGATGTGCCGACGGGCCGTAACCACCGCCGATACGATCCAAAGATCCGGTGCATTATCAGAGTTGCTAGCGAACCAGTTCGCCACGACACAACTCGTGTAACCACCCAGCACAAGTCAGAGAAAGATGGCTATCCGCCAATAGCAACACCTTATGAGGCAGGAAAGAATACCAATGACGGCGATCTGCAGATTCAGCATGTCACTCGAGTTGCCGATGAACCAGTCAACGACGACACAACTCGTATAATCGTAGTAAGAGCCGAAGTTGCCCCACGATAGACCCCTACTCACTAGAACCTTGCTATTCCAAATTGATGAGGGTTGCCGATGAGCAAACTCAAGTCGTCCAGCCAACTTGCCAAATGGAATGGTATTGTGGTAGGCAAATCTTCGCGTCTGACAACACTGCCAACTTTGTGTGACAAAACTTTGGCTAGGTTTAGGGGCTTGCAACCCAAGGAAGCGTCATCACCCCTCATCCGAATTTATGACTTTCAGGAGTTGCAACATGAAGACACGTCACCAATGCCCCACCTCTTTTTGTTTCACTTCCAGGACTTGCAACCTAAGGACATGTCATGAATGCCCCATCGTAAATCGCACGTAATGACCAATTTTCACGCAGCAAAAGATTGCACAAGAATAACCTTGTGATACTTTAGCACTAGAGTGCCTAAAGCATCAAGAAGATTCATCCTCTCGATGTAAATATTAAACCTTCTTGCAGTAGAAGATTTCGGGGATATCCTCGTGATGCTTTAACGCTAAAGTGCCTAAAGCATCAAGAGAATTCATCCTCTTGATGTACATATTAAACCTTCTCGCAGTAGAAGATTTCGGGGATAGCCTCATGATGTTTTAGCGCTATAGTGCCTAAAGCATCAAGAGGAATCATCCCCCAACACAATGCATAGAAGTCACATCACGAATATATATATATATATATATATATATATATATATATATATATATATATGCAAATATCAGCAATAAACCATGTACAATATGTAAACGTGAGAAAACATACGTATACGTAAAAACTGACGGGCTGTCAAACAGTCCCCGTCAGGTTTTCAAGCGTGGTAGCCCACAAAATATTAGTTTTGAAAACCATGATGCAATGCAGTGCAAAAAGTATAAAGATCTCTACATCGACGGCGACCACGACACGCTTACTGACAAACCCACTCCACACGCTATCGTAAGCAAAAAGTCAAACCACCAAACACCTCCAGATTCTACATCAAGGCCGATGTCAACATCCCACAAACTTAACAGGGATAACAAACAAGTCTTAAACAAGACTAGAATCTTAAATGGTTCCTAGGGACAACCACAAGTCCCAACCCGAAAATAAATAGAACCTAGAACTAAATACAACTTCTCGGGTTATCAACCATAAACCCAATTCAGGCATAACATTAATCGAACTAAAAGACAAGAATCTATCTAAAAGGATGCCACCCTTATCGATTCATCAGGTCTCCACAACAGTGTCTTTTTCCATTATGACCAGAATCATAACGCAGCTAAAACAAATCCTCCGACAAGTACAAGGATTAAAGAAATAAAGTAAAAGGAGGGACAAGGTTAACTCATTCAACATAGCAGCATTTTTCCAACATTAAAACATACCAAAAAATTCACACTGCCCTAATCAATCAGAACCAACATCCAAGACAGTGACCAGTACACAGACCCGAACCTAAATCACAGAACACTAGCTCTCAACATGGTCTATCTACCAATAACCGAGATACAGAGCACAAACTAATTTAGCTGAGCATGAACAATACAATATTCCAAGCAGAATAATCCCAAACAGAAACCCAACAGAACCAAGGGTTCAACTCACCAAAATTTGCAGCAAAACAGAAGCCAAACGTCACAGCAACGATTTAATCGGACTCAACAACCAACCGAGAGCATAGTAGATAAAAAAAGAAAAATCGGGTGTTTGGGTTGGCTCACCGTAGACAGAGATGGAGAAGCAGGGGGCTCAGCCCTGCCTCTTCAGAATGCTCCCGAGCTGAGCAACGCCATCTCCCGCGAATGGCAGCTCCGGTCAGCTCGCCATCCTCTCGCTCGGATTAGAACAGAACCGGAAAAAAAATTCCAAATTAACGAATAACCCTCACTGGAAATCAAACACAAATTGGGCGCACGAACCACTCACCGAAATGCTCCCGAACGGAAAACCCCGCTTCAGTCCATCCTTGCCGTCGGCCGAAGGGGAATGACCCGGAACGCCCACACCCCTGTCCAAACCCTAGCTCGCGAAATACGCTTGGACGAACGGCACAGCCGCCTGCACTCGGAACGCCCGACAGACTAGAACTCTTGCCGGCAAAAATCGACGGACCCGCAAAGCCCCTCGGTCGAATCTCTCTCTCGCGGGACCCTCTTTATCGCCACAGCCTTCGGAAATCGAAGAAGAAGAGGAGAAGAATGAAATCCCCGATTTCTTCCTCTTCTCCCTTCTAAATTTACCTTTTAATTAATAATATATATATATATTATTAAAATATATTTTATAATTGACATTACCCGGTTTTAAAATCTGATTCGTTCAAACGTTGACTCAAAACATTTCTTTAGTCCAATAATTTATCTGAACATTTCCAAAAATAAATTTTCATTCGGAAAAACCCAATTTGATCATTTTACGGCAAAACATACATGTCGTTGATACGCATCAAAACCGGTCAACTTTCCTACATTAGACCAAAAATTTGAAAAAAAATTTACACGTGACATTTTTAAATCATTTTTAAATCTTGGATTTTACATCCTATGCTTTATATATTTCGGTGTTATGCACATATTGCTTAAATTGTTGCAATGAACATGTTAATTGTTTGTTGGTGATGAATGAAATGGATAATTTGATTTAAGTAAAAATTTCTTTCTTTCTCTTTCAAAAAAATGAAAATTTTGCAAGAGTTTCTCTTGTTTTAGTCTCTTCCCATTATGGCATTATCAAAACTAGAAATCTAACCACATATTATCTAAATATAAACATAAACATATATTATTCAAGTCAAAATAATTAACTACGCAAAGAGACAATGGAGTTTTTATTCAGTACAACAAAATCAATATCTCAATTTGAATCCATACACATCAAGTAAACTAAGTCGGCGTCTTCTTCTTGCGAGATTACTTCTGCAAATTGGTGATCGTAAATGACAACTGTGGGTCCATATATACGTTGGTCCCTTTGGCGTACAAGGGGCTCTTATCAGGTAGATCTTTATGACGGTGGAAGCTGGTCTCTTGGCAATTTTGAAGCAACCCTAATCTCTCACTGGTATACTGAAAGATGGCGTGCGGGTTGAAATGCAAACAGCAAAATCACCACATAAGCAAAAAACAATATAAATTTACACAAGGAAAAAGATATACCACTCTTTGTCCATTGATGCTACGACGATCGCAATTGCTTCAGTCAGCAACACTTGGTAAGTGTAGTGAGTGTGTAGGTCAACGAACGACATAAAACACGGTTGCTTTGGGTGTGACTGAAATATAAAGCAATCACGTATTAGAATTGTTCAAACATGAAAGACAAACAAAAAAATGAGATGTTTACTTACGTGAACCCACCCTATTGTCATTAGTGATTTTTGAAATTGCACATTAAAATATTATTCTTCATTCAACGCATAGCACTGTATACAAAGAACGCAACACAATGATGAATACTAAGATAAAATCTTCTGAACAACTTAATGTAATGAAACGTAATTCTCACTGTGTTTGGTGTCGCTACTTGCTTCGGGAAGATGATCTCAGTGAAGTGATACTCACTTTGAACTTGAATTGAAAACATCAAGCAAAATATCTTAAGTATCTAGTCCAAAACACTTAATACTAGAAAATGAAAAAGCCTACCATAGTCTCTGAAAAATTGCACATGTCTCCGGGTTTGTTCCGGTATTTGCATGAACATACTTTGTGAAAAGATTCATCAATTGACCTAGCTGCAATAAACATTGACAAGTTACCATCAGACTAATAAAGCATGAATAAGTGCAGACACGTAGATAACCAAATCGAAAATGCACCACACGCATAGTTTTAAGTGGTGGAGGCTGCATTCCACCCATTGATGAAGGAATGAGAGCAACTATCTCCTGCATCTTGGCAAGCACAGCAGGAGGAGAAGTTTGGCGTTTGAGGGCAATGGTGGTGCAAATTTGAGACACATTATTACGTCGCATACAAATAAAGTAAATAATGGACTTTGCATATAAACTAAGAATACTTACATGGATTTTGTGCGTTTGGATACTAAAGAGGTTGTTGGAGAGGATTGTGGAGAGACTGCTAGAGGGGATGCTTGCTGCCCCATTTTTGCAATTCAACCAACAACTTCTAATGGCGCTACTTTACTTGGTCCTCTATTATTTGCATTTTGTGTAGCCCTATTTGATGGTGCTCCTCCATTGTTTGTATTTGTGCAGCCTCATTTGATGGTGTTCCTCCATCTTTAGAAGTCGGTCCTCCATCATTTAAACACAATCCAACACCATTTCATGCAGCTCCTCCACTTACTCCTTCATTCTTTGCATCCAGCAGGCAATCTGCTGTGCGCACGGAACACACCGCACGTGATGGATGAACGCAACGCTTCTCACCTCCTTGGATAAGGACGCAGCTGCAAGTTTCTTTCGTGATATAACTCACACGAAAGGGACTTTGGATATTACGCACCAAAGGGTCTTTGGATATCACTCACCAAAGGAAAAAAAGGATCTCTCCAATTCCCGAAAAGCAAAAGCTTTCTTTTATCAAAATTCAACAACTATCTAAAACATAAAATTTAGTGGCTTTACATAGCCTTTTAAGAACATAAATTTAAAAACTAAATAAAAGATAACCTAGATAAGTGAATGTAGATCTCCTAGATAAGTGGATCTAGATATCCTATATAAGTTAATCTTTTTGGTTGCGATTCTCGGCCGATTTAAAACGTTTCCTTGATCTTCGGCTTGATAGCTTTTGATTGATTTTCTTGTCCTTCAAGCATGTCTTCATGGGCTTGCTCTTGGTCTTCTTTTCATGTTCAAATTGTCCACTTAGATGGCTTTCACATCTTGAGTTTTTTGATCTCCAAGTTTGAAAACTCGGGCTTCCCTTAAACTTTGGTTCTCTATTCTTTGGGCTTTTATCATAGCAAACGGATTCCGAATTGAACGATCTAACATGCTTTAGAAATCTTAGGAAGTTGGTTACAACTTTCATGAAGAACCCTTCTCGAAAAAACGTAGTCTTGATTTCCAAAATAGTCGAACTATTGGCAAAGGTCAGAATGAAGACAATTTTGAAAAGATCTTCAATTATTCTCTTGACCTTCCACTTATATTTGATCTTCATGATATTCTTTGAGACTTGATAAATAATAAAATAGTCTCATTTCACATCATCCTCTTGGGGTTGAAAAGGATTCGACCTCGAATCATATCTTGTGTTACCATGTTTGTACGGGATGCCAAACATTGATATTTCCAAGCTATTTCCTTTAAATATGATGAAAGGAACTTTGTTAGCACAAATTTCATCCTTAATATCTAAAGAACAAACCTCGTTCGTTTTGGGGCATGGAATGTGAAAAGATTGCTCCTTTGTGTTGTTGTTGTCAATGACTCATCTTAGCTTTCTATAGGTTCGGATACTTGCTTTTCTTGACATTCTTCCTCTATTTGCTCGAGAGCATCTTCTAATTCCTCATCATGATCTTGTGCTTGTAAAATCAAGGTGCTCCATAATCTTGGGAGTGGTGGTGGTGAATGTAGAGCATAATTACGTCTCTCAATTCTTTGAGCCATTTTGATCACATCCTCAAGGGTGTCATAAGGTCTTGGTGCCATACTTTCTAGAATGTCACTGCGAAGTCCGTCGATGAACCTTGCTGTTGTTTTTCCTTCCCGTTCTTTCAAATCACATCTTGTTTTTTAAGTTTTGAAGTTGGTAGCATACTCTCTAATGGTGGAGGAACCTTGCTCTAGGTTTTGAAATTGTTGGTAGAGATCTTGAGTTTTTTGTTGGTTTTGGTCCCTCTTTAGTTGAGCAACTTCTCGTTGTAATTCGATGATGAGTTCCATCAAGCTTGCCTCTGAGCAGGATGTTGACGATTCGATCATTGTGGATTTTGTAGTCTCGTCTTTGTGTGCTGTTTTGAATGCTCCTCAAGTCATCATGTGTAAAAAGATGAATTTTTTTTTTGGTTAGGACGCTTTAGCTCTGATACCAGATGATGTGCGCACGGAACGCATCGCACGTGATGGATGAACGCAACGTTTCTCACCTCCTTGGATAAGGACGCGGCTGCAAGTTTCTTTCGTGATATAACTCACACGAAAGGGACTTTCGATATTACGCACCAAAGGGTCTTTGGATATCACTCACCAAAGGAAGAAAAAGATCTCTCCAATTCCCGAAAAGCAAAAGCTTTCTTTTATCAAAATTCAACAACTATCTAAAACATAAAATTTGGTGGCTTTATATAGCCTTTTAAGAACATAAATTAAAAAACTAAATAAAAGATAACCTAGATAAGTGAATGTAGATATCCTAGATAAGTGGATCTAGATCTCCTAGATAAGTGGATCTAGATATACTAGATAAGTTAATCTTTTTGGTTGCGATTCTCGACCGATTTAAAAGTTTCCTTGATCTCGGCTTGATAGCTTTTGATTGACTTTCTTGTCCTTCAAGCATGTCTTCATGGGCTTGCTCTTGGTCTTCTTTTCATGTTCAAATTGTCCACTTAGATGGCTTTCACATCTTGAGTTTTTTGATCTCCAAGTTTGAAAACTCGGGCTTCCCTTAAACTTTGGTTTTCTATTCTTTGGGCTTTTACCATAGCAAACGAATTCCAAATTGAACGATCTAACATGCGTTAGAAATCTTAGGAAGTTGGTTACAACTTTCATGAAGAGCCCTTCTCGAAAAAACATAGTCTTGATTTCCAAAATAGTCGAAATATTGGCAAAGGTCAGAATGAAGACAATTTTGGAAAGATCTTCAATTATTCTCTTGACCTTCCACTTATGCTTGATCTTCATGATATTCTTTGAGACTTGATAAATAATAAAATAGTTTCATTTCACATCACAATCTCCTCAGGCATCGACGTAAAGTGAGATGACTGAGGAGGGGACGGAGTCATCAGCTGTGGAGTATCATCCTCCATGTCCTGTAGAGGTGACGATGGAGGCTGTTCCTCCTAGGGGATTGGAGGTTGTACAACTGAGGGGGTGGATACCGTACGACTGAGGGGGTTTGAGGCTGAGAAACTTTTGTTTGAGTTTTCGAGGCAGGCTTAAAGGGAGTCTTACATACTCATTTCCCTCCAACTTTGGAGATCCCCATGTGGTTCACTTTCAATTTGTTGTAGACGTCGGCGACCTTCTCTTCTATTCTCGGCTCCTCCTCTAAGACCGGTATCTCGTTTTGCTCAACAATCCTCTGAATGAGCCAATTAAATGATAGACTCTTGGTCGGGTTGTTGAAGGCCTCATACATGTGACTTAAAATCATATAGCCGATGTTCACTTTCTTTCGGTTGAACACCTTTTCCAACATATAGAGATCACTGCAACTAACATGTGTGTCATGATGGTGTGGATCACTCGGGCTTTAGCGTTCAAGTCATTAGACTTGCTTCTTGAACGCTACGATCTCGAGATCACGGTGCAACAATCTAACCACTGTCAGACCTTCTCCTCATCTGATGAAATCTGGCTCCCAATACAAGTGTAATATTCCTCCATTGGTTATTCCATGAAACATCTAAGGAGCATATTAATATCGTTAAGAGTTAGCCTCAACTCCTGTCCAAACATGTAAGTCCGGATCTGTAATGGTTGGGTGGACAGTTCTAAATTGACATAAAATAGTTTGACAATTCGTTTACAGAAACTTTCACTCAATCTGCACAACTCGGCTAAGCCAACTCCCTCAACCAATTTTTCAATTTCTAATTCAGTCAAAGACTTAAAGTTTACTCTTCTAGATACAATAATTGAACTATGTTTAATATCAGCTTCGTACCGATCGTTCGTTGCAGCAGTTCTGAAGAGTGAGGAGTGGAACCTGTCTATAACAAGTTGGAAATAGACCAATTTAGCTGCTGGTCATTGTCTAGATTGAGGTTGAGGTTGTGCTTCTGCTTCAACCACGGTTGATACATTGAGCTGAAACTGAGCGTGCATGAAATTAATTGCAAGCTGTCTGTGTTCACTCGCTGAGTTCGTTCCTGCCTGAGATTGAGGCTGAGACTGCAACGGAGCAGCCTTACGCTTGAGAGTCAATTTCGTTGTTTTAGAATCCATTGGAATGAATGAAACAGTGAGGAAATCGCTATGAGAGTACGAAGGTTTGTTGAGGAATTCAGGGGTTGAGGAAATCAGTGAGTTCACCGGAGCGCGGAATGTCAATTACATATACTAGGGCAATGAAAGACAAAACAATGCATGACGGTCTGTGGTGAAAATTTGTCATTCCGCGATAGAAAATATGACGTTCGGCGCTGGGGAACAACAAACAAGTATAAATTTTAATTAGTACTGATGTTTCGCGGAGGAAAGTGTAACGTTCCGTTGTGGAACGCTAGAACTAGAGCCTTCATATTTAGAAGTGACGTTCTCGTTCTCCCGCAGAACGAAAATTAAAATGTTTAATGGTAAATATGATATCGATGTTTGTGACATCTATTTTTCATAGTTTGGTGATTAATTGGTTAGCAAAAATATTTAGGGTTATTTTTGATTGACTACACAATGACTGTCTCTGTACAACTTCAACTCTGTACAGCATGCTCTCACCCTGCCCCAGCAGGTGGCCCTTTGCAAGGATTACCAAACTAAGCTCAACAAGGTAGCTGGTAGTCAAAAAATCTTCAGTTATTAGCAAAGATGCGTTGTGTATTTTGCTGATGCTATGGTGATTGTCTCTGTTTTGCAATCCTGAGTCTTTGGGAACTTGTTCTAATACTACTCCGACCCGAGTTTTTCTTTTTGATCCTCAAAACTAAATCTTCAAACAAAGCAACTGGTTCAGAAAGCGTATTGTGTTAGTTCTCGAGCTATCTATTCATGCAAATGGAAAACGAAAAGAATGTTGCGATATGTGTTTCAGTCTTGGTTGGCTGAAGAACCGTTGAATGAAGCTCCTTGGGTCAGATTTTACAACAAACAGAGCTCTGAACATCTTGGGCGCTTGAAATCTGCCACTCCGTTCTGCCCCAGAGGTAACCACAGTACAGTCGTAAAGTTTTCTGAGGGCCGATTTTGGGGAATCCAAGCAAATACATTATCGGAAGCTGGAAGGGTAGCAGTTATGGAATAGAAAACGAAAACCCTTATTTTCCCTTTGAGCAGGTTGGGTTTTCCCGCGTCAGATAAGAACCCCCTTTTTCATTCAATAAAAACAAAAACCCTGTAAAGTTTAACCCTTTTAGTTTAAGGTTTATGCCCGTGTCTCTCCATGCAGACTTGGAAAATTATTGCAATGAAAGCATTCTGTTACACCCGTAAATATCTTCTTGTTCCCGCTTATCTATATTTCAACTCCTTCCGTTCGCTCAAAAGCTTTCAGCTTTCGCGGCAGATCTACTCCTCAAACTGTCTCCGCCAGCAGGCGAACTACTGTACTGATACAGCTAAAGTCGAAGTTTGTTCGGGCCTGCAGGTCAGCGACAATGGTTCAGGAAATGGAAAGCCACGTCAAGTTTGGACTGTTTTTGATCCCCTATCGAACCGTCTCGTCACTCAGAGGGTTAAGAAGAATAACGACGGACAAGACGTAGAACAGATCAACGGAGGTGAAGCGAGCACTGGGCCGTCGGGAATCGAGACTGGGGTGAATGATTCTTCAAAAGATTCGTCTTCTGCTAGCATCACCAAATTTAGCTCGACGAATCTGTCGATAAGTAAGAAAAAGAAAGGAAAAACGCATTGGGTTTGTTCACAATGTGGGCATACCGATGGACAGTGGTGGGGATCTTGTCGGTCGTGCCACGCAGTTGGGACTTTGACGCAGTTTTCAGAAGGTGGTGAATATGGCTGTGGGGGGAAGATTCGCGGGTTTGAGGTTTCTGACAATATGTTGCGATCTTGGCTTCCGAAGAAGCCCAGTGAGGTTCGTCCTTTGCGGCTGACTGATGTGAATCGAGGGATCAATCACCAGAATTGGAGAATTCCTTTGTGAGTTACTCAGACATCTCCTTTTTCCCTTTATTACTCTGTGTTTTGTTACCTTGAAGGCTACCAAATATAATGTTCTGTTCAACGAAATAAATTTCCAAGTTACACAACATTTGAACCTTTTATTCAAAAAATGTGTAAGCTAAGCAATTTGTTAGAAAATAAAATTTCTTTCTTAGTTCTCAGTAGTTTATATTTGTCCTTGGATTCCCAGTTCTTTTAGATTGAACCTAAACTGGTTTTAGTAAAACCCTGTATTGCATTTTAGAACACCCGTAAGTTGTCATTACGAATAAGATTTTAACTAAAAGGTTGCTGATAATTATTGAAATTACTGTTTTCTGGCTGATTTAATGAACATCATTCTGTACATAAGATAAAAAAAATCATGTCTTTTCTTGTTGAGGAATGGTTGAAGTTGATAAATCAATTTACTTCATGAAACATGCTGTTGACCTCATTACTTTTGTCCTCATTTGTTCTGGTGAATAATTGATATTTAGATATGGACCCTTTGGAGAAGAAGTTGCAAGAGTGCTTGGTGGTGGCTTGGTACCAGGTTTATTCAAAATCACTTTTCAGGAAGTTTGAGCAAAAATAGTCTGAAATTCGTTACTCTTTTTTTGGAATCATATCCTGTGCACGCCTTTAAAACATGACTTAAAAGTAGCTTAATGAAGTGAATTCTGACATTAAAAGCTAGTTCTTTTTCTTACTACGGCACGCTGATAAATAAATTCATATTACAATTTTAATATGATGTGCCCGTGGCCTGCATGCACTATTTGTTCGGTCCAGTTGAACAAGACCAACTCAGTTTCTGTAACGATAATTGTTAACTTTTAATTTTCTTTCATGCTCTTTATGTTATGTGCAAGTTGTGAGAATTTCTGTATCTGTTTGCAATTAAGGTTCGTTGGTTTTGGTTGGTGGCGACCCTGGTGTTGGCAAGAGTACTCTGATGTTGCAGGTTTCTTTTTCACTAATTTATGATTGAGTTTGCACTGCTTAATCTGACCTTAATTTGGATTTTTTTCTTTTAGTTGTCTAATATTGGTGTTAATTCTTCTTTTGACTAAGATTGCAGCAATGATTGCTGAAGGGAGTGGTCCTGGTGAACAGTCCCCTGTTGTATATGTATCTGGTGAAGAGGTTAGTTAGACTTGAATAATATTGTTTTTTTAATAAGGTTCTATTCACCATGATGACCCAGTCCTTCCTCGCTTGTATTTTATTTGACAATGCCAGTCTATGTGACTAGATGCTAATCTATGTTAGCCAAAGGCACTCTTGCTGGGCATAGCAATGAAGCTATGTTAAAGCATAATCTCGAATCAGTTTTCCAGCTCTTGTTTCACCTTGTTACTTGTCGAAATTCGACAAATACTGTTAATCATCTTCTAAAATGTTAAGCAATAGAACTGCAGATTTGAAAATTTAACTTGACTTCATGAGAGGGCTATATTCTTCTTGGTTGAGATCATTTCTCACTGTAAACATCATCTCGTCATTGTTATTTGTGTTCAAGCATCATTTCATGTCTCTTTGACGCCGGGATTCTAATTGAAAATGAATTTACTATGACTTGTCCAGAGTCTTGAGCAAATTGGAAACAGGGCAGATCGAATGAGTATTTCAACTGAAGAACTTTTCTTATATTCAAGTACTGATATTGAGGTACATCTATACAATAATTTGCTCACTTCCGTTTCTGCTGCCTTCATCTGTATCGACTTCTTGTTTACGATAGTTTTGGTTCATAACTTACTGAAGAGTTTATTTCTTCATAGCTTTGTATTATCACTTGTTGACGATTCAGATCTTGAAAGTTAAAAGATTGATGTAATTATCTTACCCTTTTACAACATGATCAAATTGAATTAAAATAAAGCTATTTTGTCATTCTAGTCGTACTGTTTTTCTTTTAGCTTCTTATATTCAACTCTCTTTCTTGGTTGTCAAGGAACCTTTCACAGTTTTTTTTGTGTTCCTTGGGATTGAATGCATTTTTTGGTAGATTCACTCTTTCCCCTGTGCATTTTGTACATGAATGTGATATACTTTGTGACTGATAAAAAAACATTCTTCATAATCAAGTTGACAAACTTCTTCATCAACTACTTCTTTATACCATCCGTATAACCTTTCACAGAAACTAGAATATAGACTCAGAATCATCTTCCAGGATGAACAATAGGTACTGACTGACATCTACTTTGTTTCCCTCCTGATTCTCAGTTTTCTTTGTGCCTGTGATTCTGATGAAATTCTTGTACGGCTTGAGATTGGATGATTGTTAACATAGAATGAATTGAGAGTAGAGGGGTTTTCTTTTTGTAATGGAGAACACGAAAATAATTAAGTACTAACCAAGAAACTAGCTGGACATTGTTCTTCACTGTTGGGTTTTGTTTGTGAAAATATATTTCTCTGCAATTCCCTTGTACATTCTATTTCTTAATACAGTTCAAACAAACTTGCAGCATTTGTGCTCATTCCACTTTTAGGCACACTTTTCTTTTGTAAAATTTTGATGATGATCCTTTAAATGCTGTATCGATTTTCTTAGTTTCAGTGGGTTGACTTTTTGTTTTACTTTTTGGCTATAATCATAGTTATTCCTGTTGTTGTTTGGTGCTATTATATATCATTATTGTATGAGGTCTTTTTCCCCCCTTTAGCCGCACTGTATTCCCTTAAATATTCTGCCGAGCGAATGTTGTGCTCTGCGAAGTTTGTAGATTAAACCGATGCACCAAATCTAATTTGCTTTTTCCAGGATATATTGGACAAAATTCGGTTGCTCAACCCGAGGGCTTTGATCATTGATTCAATTCAAACTGTTTATTTAAAAACAGTGAGTGGAAGTGCTGGAGGGATTTTTCAGGTTAGAAATTTTACTCTAAATATTAGCATGCCTGATACCTGCTAGCTAATATTTTTAACAAAAATGAACTGAATCAATTTTGACTGTAACACCACCCCCATATTGGGGATGGATATTTGACAAAGTCAGTCATATTTTTCTCTTAACTCAGGTTAAAGAATGCACATCAGCCTTGCTGCGTTTTGCTAAGAAGACCAACATCTCTGTTTTGCTGGTTAGTATGAGAATTGTAACATTTAATACATGTGTCTTGCATCGATCACCGCATTTTGAACAAAAAGTTTAACCACTTAGAAATGGTATGCCAACATCATTCATTCTTACAAGCTTTTCGAAATATGTAAAAGTTAATCTAGTTAAAATTGCAACCATTTTCTTTGCATTTATCCTAATATTCCAACATAATAAATTTTTATGTTTATATGCAAGTGTGAAGGCTCTAATAATGAGGGCCTCAATGTATACATGTGTGTGTGTGTATGTTCGTTTCTATAATATGTTTGAGACCATTGTTTCATAATTATTGAGTTGGAGTAATTGTCATATCTTCTTTAAATGGTATGCAATCAAAAGATGTTTAGTTTGACATCAAGCCAACTTAGTGGATACATATGTGATTCGATGGTTTTATGCTTTTTCAGATTGGTCATGTGAATAAATCAGGAGATATAGCAGGACCTCGCGTTTTGGAGCACATTGTTGATGTTGTTTTGTACTTGGAAGTGGGTGCCTCTGCATTTTCCTTCTTTATCTTATGTTTTTATATTTTTGTATCACATATTTCTTCTCATTATCTGCTAGTGACCTGAAATTATGCAATCTTCTTATTATGCTTCATTTTTGTCAATGCTGGTACATTTATTTGCAGGGAGAGAAATGCTCAGCTCATCGGTTGCTTCGATCTGTGAAGAATCGCTATGGATCCACTGATGAGGTATGCAATAAAATCAAGCTCTAAATAATATGATTATATTCTAATTCAGTGCAATCTCGTTTTGTTTAATCTTTATCACTGCATTGGCTTGAGAACGAGCAATTTGAGTCTGCAAAAGTTTTATTTGCTGCCAGCTTGGAGTTTTCGAAATGGCACCTTCAGGGCTTCAAGTAGTTTCAAACCCCAGTCAAATGTTTTTAAGTGAGCATAACTCCGACTCAGAGTTTTTGGCGGGAGTAGCTGTTGCAGTGATTATGGATGGATCTCGGACTTTCCTAGTTGAAATTCAGGTGACTATTCGAATTTTGGTTTTCCTTTTTCTGTTTTTTTTTGGTCATTCTTCAACTTTTCGGGTATGCAGATGCTATGTAATGATTGAATCACTTTTCTGCAGGCATTGTGTGTAGCTGGCTCGGCCGTCTCAAGGCATTACAACGGGATTCATTCAAGCAAAGCCGACATGATTATATCGGTCAGTTTTATGAGTTTTGTTGGAAAAATTCTTGTAATTTCTTTTAAGAATTCGTTCGTCTATTATGCTACAGCCTCTGAGGTGCAAAGAGTCTCATAATCCAGTTGGGTCGTTCTTTAATCCAGAATCTGCATTTCGCACTTTGGAATCAATTTATTTTAGCACATCAGATTCATGTTGAACTCCATTTTGACATTTTCTTTCCCTTTATTTGCATTTGACTTCTCTTCTGGCTGTTGGATAGAGGGGGGGTTGACTGATTCACTGATCATATCTTCTTTGGCAGTCTGTGTGGTTTCTTTTCGTTTTCTTATTAACAATTTAACGTGTCGTGAGTTGTAGGTTCTCATGAAGCAAGCTGGTCTAAGGCTCTACGATAACGTAAGTTATCCTCTGTTTACTGACTATATTCTACACTTTGGTATAGTTTTTGTATCAACAAATTTGGATGAAAACTGTTGTTCCCATCTGCACTTGCTGTAAAACCATTGCAGGCCATCTTTCTGAATGTTGTTAGTGGGGTGACGCTGACTGAGACTGCTGGGGATCTTGCTGTTGCTGCAGCCATTTGCAGCAGGCATGTTTCGACTTTAATTTGATTCCCGTTTGAACTGAACTGGGTCATTTGTTTTTTCCTGTTTAGTTTTATCTTTCTTTGGATTTACTTCCACGTTTGAATGGCTTTCAGCTTTTTGGGCTCTCCCATTCCCAACCGGGTGGCATTCATTGCTGAAATCGGTCTTGGTGGTGAACTTCGCATGGTGAGCACTCGTTTAATGGATTTGTGTTGGAATTTGGTTTGGCAGATTATAGATTTTTCATCGTCATGTGTTTTTGACTGGAAGGTGTCGAGAATGGAGAAGAGGATTAATACAGTGGCAAAGCTGGGTTACAAGAAGTGTATCGTGCCCAAATCATCAGAGAAAGCTGTGGGAATGGTAGAATTGGGGGAGATGAGAGTGATTGGGTGCAGGAATCTGAAAGAAGTTATTAACATTGTGTTCATGACACCACAATGAAAATTGCATTTTCACACAAACGAAGGAAAAAGAATGTACATCTCCAAAAATCAATCCCATTTGGGATCTCTCTCTCTCTCTCTAAGGAAATCATGATTTTGTGTCATTTGATGTGAAACTACCAATGAATATGCGCAATCATTTATCATATCCCATTGCTCCATCGCAAACAGGATTCGATGGGGTTGTATTTCTTGTCTACAATCCTTTTATGCCCTCGCTTGAACTTAGTCTTAAACATGTTCTTTATGTCGCGCCGTATTACTCTGCTCACTCTATTAAGATGGGGGCAATAGCACCACCGCCGTGGAATTCATCCTAATCCAAGGAGGCCCGTTAAGTGTTGAACAATTGGTTGTCTCCCGTTCAAACTAAAATGATACAATTGTTGAGCAATTGACACCGCCGACGGTGGAAAAATATGAACAAATGATACGAACTATTCTTTTATTGCTTGTAACCCTTCACTTACAGCAGACCTCACATCTACCACACACCTCACTATATTCATATATATCCCCTCTCTCCCTACTCCCTTCTCTTTATATAGGCTTACTAACTAAGTAATTTTCCTATTATACCCTTCATAACCTATCATTACTCCCGCCCAAAAAAAACACATTGTCCTCAAGGTGGAAGAAAAGGAAAAATACATTTAATAATTACATCTTCAGTAGTCTTAAGAGAAAAAATGCTAAAATTAAGCCAAAAGATCTTCGTCGCTTCCTTAGCAAGATCCAGCAAATATTGTAATCCAAAAATTTGGATTACAATATTGTATTTTTTAAAATCCAATAGCTTATGTAAATGGGTCCAAACCAGATTTGGCCCAAAATACATCTTTCCACCATACTGTTGCATCAAGGCCATTGTAAAAGTTGGCCCAATATCTCCTGTGCATAGCATTTGAACTTCTGGATATTCTCTTTCGTCCTTCATTGATTTGCTCTTCATTGACAGCTCATCCATGTCTATCATCACAAGTTTATTCTCTGCAATTCCATCTATGGCTGCCAGCTCATCCATTTCCAAACAGTTTCCTCCATCGAAATTTGCCAGCTCACTCATTTTCCAAACAGTTTCCTCCTTCGTTGCAGTTTCCAATTTGTTCGCTGCCAGCGTCAAGCAGTTTCCTCTGTAACCTTCAACGACGCCGGTTACTCCATCTCCGTGGTTGCCGGTTCCGCCATTTCCGTCGTTGCCGGCTCCTCCTTTTCTGCAGTCGCTACTTTTCTTGATTTCTGGGACCTCTGCAATTACGGATTCATCATCCAACGCCGGTTCCGTTCCTGTAATCACGAAGAACCAGCTACGTTTTTCTACGATTTTTTCGGTAACCAATTCTTCGCGAACGTTTGTTTGCTCACAACAGGATTCCTTGGCTGCTGATTCTCCGTTTCTTTCTTCGGCTGATTCTTCGGCAGCTGTCTTCTGCAACTGATCGGAAAGAGTTTCCGATTCTTCGAATCTTTCCAATATTCTTTTCATTTGCTCTTGAATCTGTGAAATGTTACGTTCCATCGCATCCAGTTTCTCTAATTTCTTTAACTCTTTCTTCATACTCGCCATCTCTTGTTGCCATTCCATCATGATTTCTCTCTGCTATTCTGATTGAGTGCGATTGTGATTGAGTAATTACGCCCAATAGATCGACAATGCTCTGATACCAAAATGATACGAACTACTCTTTTATTGCTTGTAACCCTTCACTTACAGCAGACCTCACATCTACCACACAACCACATACCTCACTATATTCATATATATCCCCTCTCTCCCTACTCCCTTCTCTTTATATAGGCTTACTAACTAAGTAGTTTTCCTATTATACCATTCATAACCTATCAACGTACTCACTCAAACTCAACGATACCATTAAAGGACGATCGTGGAGGACAAAACTAGAATCCCACTCAGAATCAATCGTATCAATAACTAGTGCACTGCCACGACTGGATTCTTTCTCTTTCTTGTAGTTGTGCCCTGCTTCACTTCCTCCTCAGTCTTCTTCAATGCCGGAGAGGACGTTGTTCCAGTTTTGGTTCCTCCGACACTCTCTCATCCTCCCAATCTCTTGAACCATTTTCGTAACTGTAGGTTGATTTTATATTTGGGAAATTAAGAAAACAACCATGACCATAGGAATAATAACTGGTCAACAAATGAATAATTTTTTAGGGAAAATGACAAAACAACCATCATACTTTATTGTTAGTGACAAACCAACTATCGTCCTTTTTTCGCTCACAACTTAACCACTAAACTATAGAAAAATGTCGCGGCAACCATTGCTGTGACATTTACAGTCAATGTTCGTCAACGACCTCGCAGTCATGTTTTCCAGCATAATCCGTCAACGTTAACGCCGACGAAGACAACGCCGATTCACATTGACGAAGATGATTGGAAAGCTCTCTGCACATTCATCGGCCAATAATTGAAGCAATATAATGGATAAGACAATGTCGGGAAGCTCCGGCATAGTTCAGTCCTCAATTTCCACGTTTTTAGTTTTTCGATCATCTTCTCATCGTTGAAAACAATTTTTCATCGCCGTTGTCGTCATCCAATATCTCAATTCTACCGTAGAACGCTCATTACTAACTGCAAACACTTAGTTGCAGAGCAGAGAAAGAAAGAGGAGTTGAAGAAGAATTTGGAGAACTAAACGCTTTAAAGATGAACCGCGGCGGCTTAACGAGAAACCACCGTGGTTTGTCGTCACACTGCCGCGGTTAGTCGACAAACCGCAGTGGCTTGAAGACAAACCACGGCGGTTTGACGAAACACCGCTGCAGCTTGACGAAACACAGCTGCGGCTTGAAGAAGTGCCTCCAAAATATGAAATTGTTACTGGATATTTCCAGAACAGAGTTGCAGAGTAAGTTCGAGGGGCGAACTAAGTTCAATGAATTATATGGACGTTCGTTTTATGTTCAAGGGGCGTCCTTCGCGATTATAGGTAGATTTAACGTTTTGAGAAGTCCGACAAACTTACTCTGCAACTTAGTTCACTGTTTTAACATACAACGGACGTCCATCGGCCAAAGACAGATGTCCATCATGGGAAGAACGATGTAGTCTTAAGTCAAGGGACGTTCGTTGTAGACCGAGGGACGTCCGTCATCGCCATTTGGAAAATGACAAACTTCATCCTAGCTTTCTATTCCGATCGAGGGACGTTCGTTCTCGATCCAATGACCATGAAAGGGACGTCCGAAATGGGAATATGGACGTCTGTTTCAGACAGAGGGACGTCCATCAACGCCATTTGGAAAATGACAAACTCCATCTTAGTCGTCCATTCCGATCAAGGGACGTCCGTTCCCGATCCAACAGCCATGAACCATCGTTCCAACGGGCACGACAGACGTCCCCCAATAATTGATGTCCTTCGTCAGTTTGTTGGATTATTGTTCGATGGTTCTTGGCCGACGAATTTTGACAGACGTCTCCCGTTGTTGCTGCCTTGGACGTCTCCGTTCGTCGTCATCAAGCCTCCGTGGTTCGTTGTCATCAAGCCTCTGCGGCTCGTCGTCAAGTCGCCGCGGTTCGTCGTCAAGCCGCCGCGGTTCATCGTCATTAATGGCAAACGTCACAGCAATGGTTGCGGGGTCATTTTTCTATAATTTAGTGATTAATTTGTTAGCGAAAAAATGATGATGGTTGGTTTGTCACTAATAGTAAAGGAAGATGATTGTTTTGTCATTTTCCCTAATTTTTATTAACAACTTAATATTGAATTATGAAAAATGGACAAAGCAAACATTACTGTTATATTTTTTGTTAAAAAATATTATTGTTCTAATGTGAAACATTGTACTTCCGCTGCGGCAGAACGTAGTCTTTTTGCGGCCGAACATTGTCATTCCATTCAACAGATTTAAAAGATTACTTTCCGCTGCAAAAAATGAGACATTGGCGATGAGCACTGGACGACGACGACGGAATAGGAAGAGGAAAGAAAAGATAGTGATGAGATTTGAACAGGTGAAATCGAAAGGAGGGGTGAGCCACCGGAAAATGTTCTGAAAACGTAAAAATTATTTTTGACAATGAAAAGACTATGTCAGAGCTTCCCAATATCATATTCGTAGTAATATTGCTTCAATTATTGTGATTTTAGTATAAAATTAAAGTATAATTAAAATTGCAGAGAGCAATGTTTTAACATCATCTTCACGGTAATTTTTCTTTCAACCGGTAACAGTGATATTTGTGTTATCAATTTCTCATAGTTCAATATTTATGTTATTAGCGAAAATTATTTAGTAGTTAACTATCATTGATCTCATAGTTCAGTGATTATTTTGTTAATTTCCTTTTATAATTTTACGTCCTCACCTCCTCCTGTTGATAATTTGTGAATTACATACAAAAATTAAAAATAATTATAATAAATTATGGTACTAATTAAGAAATTTAACAAAAAACTACTAAACTATGAAATCAATAACAAGTTAATAATTAAATAATTTTCACTAACAAATAAAATACTTAACTATGAGAAATGAACGGGCAAAAATCATTGTTACATTTTCTATTAAAAAAATGTTTTATTTGTTCAGTGGAACATTGTCTTTCTGCAATGAAAAGTTAGTAATTGGAATATGACTCAGGAAATATTTTTTTTCCACAGAGGAAAGATTACTTTTTGCAGCATAAGTTATTCTTTTTACAATGGAAAAATACTATTTGTCATCAATTTGATGAATTTTTTGTCGTTTTTCAGTATAACAAACAACGAATTTTTTGACGAGTTTCTTAAGTGAATTGAAAATATGTCTACCCTGGAGTATATTGATTTTTCAACAAATAGTTAACTAAAAATCTTTCATTTTGATACCCAAAATAGATTTCGAATAATTTAACATTTTTAAATCTGGTTTTCGACGAGTTTGCTTAGTGAATCAAAAACATGTTTAGCTTAAAATATATTGATTTTTTAATAAACAGTTAACTAGAAACCTTATATTTTGATTTCAAAATCGATTTCAAACATATTATCTGAAAATTTTTCATTTTGAAAAGTCTTATATTTTTTAACGTTTATTTCGATAGGTTAGTGACGATATTTGCATCGTTTATTTCCCATAGTTGAGTATTTTATTTATTAGTAAAAATTGTTTAGTGGTTGACTTGTCATTGATCCTATAGTTCATTAGATGTTTTGTTTAATTTACCTAATTTCTTTTATTCATTTTGGCTAAAAATATTTAATAAATTATTTATTTTTTCATAAATAAATATATTTCTTAGCTCCAATTTGTTGTGAGCTCCAATATAATTAATATACTAATAAACAAATAATATGTCATTAATTAATTATTTTACCGTAAGATTATATGTTATCACAATTATCCAATAATAATTTATTTAACCATTTATTTTATATTCAATGTAAAACAAACTTAAACCACAATATATTTAAAATTTCTAGAAGAAAATTAAATGGAAAATTAACAAAACAAACATTAAATTATGGAATCAATAATAAGTCAACTACTAAATAATTTTTACTAATAAATAAAATACTCAACTATGATAAATGAATAACGCAAATATCACTATCACGTTTTCTATTAAAAAAATATTTTCTTTCCACTATGAGACGTTTTCATTCTGCTGCGAAAATGAAGTAATTAGAATATAACTCAGGAAAAATTAATTTTTGCTGTAGAAAGTGAGTTTTTGGAATATGACTAAAAAATATGAATTTTTACAGAGTAAAAATTACTTTATGCAGCGGAAATTATTCTTTCTACATTGGAAATATTCTTTGTGTTTCATTTGCTGAATTGTTTGTTATTATTCAGTGTAGTAAGCAATGAATTTTTTGGTGAGCTTTCTTAAAATCGATTTCAAATATCGTAACGTTTCAAAAATTTGTTTTCTGGCGAGTTTCCTCAGTAAATCGAAAACATGTTTAATTTTGAGCATATTGATTTTTCAACAAACAATTAATTGAAAATTTTCCATTTTGATTTTTTTTTTCAACATTTTTTTCATCAGATAAATGATAATATTTATATCATTTATTTTTTATAATTGAGTATTTTATTTATTAGTAAAAATTATTTAGTAATTGATTATATAGTGTTGCGGTTGTTTTGTTAATTTCGCCATGAATTAATAGTGACACGTGAATAAGAACAAAGGTAAATTTCGTATTACGAAGAGAAAAACGACAGGTCGGCTCCGCTCCCCTCTTTGCCCCACTAAGGTCGATACTTTTCAGGGAATTTCCGTTTAAAACCTCACTTCAGGAGCAAGAGTACGAGGTTTCCCTCGTTTGCGAGTGCGACTAAACAACTCATCATGTTCAGGATAGCAGCTTCGCGCCTCCATTCTCTCAAGGTTTGCTCCGACCCTTTTCCCAGCTGACTTGCTTTCCGATCAACTATACTCGGCTCTACCAAATACTTGGGTTTCCTTAGATCAGAGTCTTGGATTTAGGGCTAATTTTCGTTAGTCTCTTTTTTTCCTTCTTAATATTGGATTCGGAAACGAAATGTGTCTCTTTGGCTGCGGCCTGTGTTTGTTACTGAGGAAATGGATAGTCCAGAGAAATCGACTGCTTAATTCTATGGGGAAACCTTATCTAGTGCAAATCTTTTATCGTGTTATAGAAGGTTTTTTTCTTCAATATAACTTTGTGATTACCTCGTATACGTACGATGCACAATATTAACTTCTACAAGTGCAGCTGTTCAATAAGATAGATTTTTTTACTCATTCCGTTAATCTTGCTTTTTTTTTTGGCTTGATGACTTCTCAATTTGCCCTTTATGTATGCATTTCTTTTTCATCTTTCTTACTTGGATAGAGTGACTAATTTGTTTGAGTTTTTTTTTTATTTTTATTTTCACAATGTAGAGCTATGCTCGTGTCAATGGGACAGCAAGGTTTGCAACTTCAGGTGCAGTTGCCACAACACGGACATCAGGAGGTTTCTTTAGCTGGCTCACCGGGGAGCACTCAAGTTCTCTTCCTCCTTTAGATACCCCACTACCTGGTGTTATTCTCCCATCTTCACTACCTGATTTTATTGAACAAAGCAAGACAAAGATTACAACACTGCCTAATGGCGTTAAAATAGCTTCAGAAACATCTTCTGTATGAGTAGTGTTTCACTTTTACTCTGTCCTATGCTTGCATAAAACTCAATCTTTTAATTTTGATACTGCCTTTATTTTCTATTGAACTGACCATGTTCACTTGTTTTGTCAATCAGAATCCTGCAGCCTCCATTGGATTATATATTGATTGTGGTTCCATCTATGAAACACCATTGTCTTCTGGAGCTTCGCATTTATTAGAAAGGATGGCCTTCAAAAGCACCACAAATCGTAGCCACTTGCGAATTGTAAGGGAAGTGGAAGCAATTGGTGGTAACATTAGTGCTTCTGCTTCTAGAGAGCAAATGGGATACACTTTTGATGCTTTGAAGTCCTATCATCAAGAAATGATTGAATTACTTATTGATTGTGTGCGAAACCCTGTCTTCTTGGACTGGGAAGTCAGTGAAGAGGTCACCTATTTGTCATAATTACTTATTTTCTAAAAGTTCATGGACGAGATTTCATCGGTGATTATATACCTTTATCCAGGTTAAAAAGGTGAAGGCAGAGCTTGGAGAACTTTCAAACAATCCTCAAGGTTTACTCCTGGAAGCAATACATTCTGCTGGGTATTCGGGTGCACTGGCAAATCCACTTTTGGTCCCTGAGTCAGTGATAAGCAGATTGGACAGTTCCATTTTGGAGGAATTCGTTGCTGTAAGACCCCCATATATTTCATTGATATTGCATTTGAATGGGATGACTATCAAAGATGTGTTCTTTTTTAGATTAGCTTTTTTAATACCCTTATTGTATTTAACTTGTCTGTTTCTACATTTATTCAAGTTGTTAATGAATGATGAATTATTGTTACTTTTAGGATAACTATACCGCACCGCGGATGGTGCTTGCAGCTTCTGGGGTCCAGCATGAGGAGCTTATAGCAATTGCTGAGCCACTTCTCTCTGACCTTCTGACCGTTCCTCGGCCTGAAGAGCCAAAATCTGTATACATTGGAGGGGATTATCGACGTCAAGCTGATTCTGCGGTGCGTTTTTCTGGATTGGGTCTATACTTAGTGGGTGAATGGAGATGAGGAATACTTTCACCTGGGTTTAAATTTATTAGTATCTTATTTGCGTACTTTTGGTGTGGCAGTGCACTCATTTTGCTTTGGCCTTTGAAGTTCCTGGTGGCTGGAATAAGGAGAAAGACGCCATCATTTTGACTGTTCTTCAGGTGCTGCATATTTTTCTTGAGCATCTTAAAGATATTAGTGTGTTTTGTGTCACTTCCTTTATTAGGTCCAACCAAAGCCATAAAATCATCATTTCCTAGCGCCTAACCTCCAAATTTACCATTCCCCAAAAGAATAATAAATGAGATAACAAAGAAATTATTTCTCAAATGAGTTTTATGGAAGTTCTGAGTCTGGCAGATGCTTATGGGAGGTGGTGGTTCCTTCTCCGCTGGGGGCCCTGGAAAGGGGATGCACTCTAGACTATGTGAGTTTAACCTTGTTCTTCTTGTTTAACCTTTTCTTTCTGTTGTTTTTGTAGATTTCTCCTCTACTTATTTATTATAAATAGTTCGATCTTACTTTCAATATATATGTCCTTTATTTGTTATCTGAATGCATCTTGTATTTTTCAAATTTTCCAAATTTCCTAATTTTTTTATGTGATGGCAGATCTCCGAGTTTTGAATGAGCATCAACAGATTCAATCCTTTTCAGCCTTTAATAGCATCTTTAATAATACAGGATTATTTGGCATTTACGGTAGCACTGTAAGATACTTTTAACTTTCAATATTTGTCAGTTGAAGGTGTAGTCTTTTTTTTTTTTTTGACTTTCTGTAAAACTAAAGATTTATGGTTGTACATGTGTTTGCAGTGGTCTGACTTTGTGGCTAAAGCAGTTGACATTGCTGCAGCAGAACTGATTTCAATTGCAACACCTGGACAAGGTTAACATTTCATCTCTCTGTTTCTCTCTCTCTCTCTCTCTCTCTCTCTCTCTCTCTCCCTCCCAGTCCTTTCTGTATGGTTTCTCTCTTTATTACTCTGATAAGCGCCATTGAAGTTTCGTATTCAAGGAGGAAAGCTGTGAATGTGGAGTCAACAGCAACTGATAGTTAGCTGGGAGCAGTTAGTGACAGCTGTCACTAACTTTTGTGGCTGTATAATTGATAAAAGAAGTGTGAAAGGAGTTGTTGGAGTTAGAGAAGAATTTGGGTGAGTTGTAAGGGGAGAGACCAGGCTCCCGAAATCCGAGGAACTCTTTACAGTTTCAATAAACTACTCCTGGAATAGTTCTTCTGGAGTTTCTTTTCTTTCAATTCTTCAGAGACTTAACATTTTGGTATCAGAGCATTTTTTTGATCCTGGATACCGTAGCAGATTCTGACTCTACTGGAATTGCAGAAGGAGGTTATGGCTGATTGGCAGAGCGAATGGCAAGCATAAGGGAGGAGTTACCGAAGATTGATAAAATTTTAGCTATCGAGAAAGGTAAGCTGATTTTACAAGAACAGATGGCTCTTTTGATGGGTAAAGCTGATGCGACACAACTAGAAATTGCAGAAAATCCAAGAGAGTGAACCGGTGAGACAGGAATGAAAGAAAAAGACGAAACGAGCTATGCAAACAACAGGGATTATCTTCCTTGGAGACTTGAATTGCCAATTTTTAGAGGAGAAGATCTGGAGGGGTGGACATTTCACGCAAATAGGTATTTTACGATTAATCGTTTATTGGATTGGGAACCAAAGAGATCAATGTTCGAGCGGTTCAGACACTCAAGAGAATGGAACATGATGTGATTGCTTAATGACTTTGGAGCAGGACGAAACTGTGGAGGATTATAGGACCCAATTTGAAGCCATTATCTACGATGATGGGAATTCCTGGAGAGGTGCTAGTAAGTGCTTTCTTTAAAGGTGTCAAGAATGAAATAAAGGCTGCTGTTCGGCTGATGAGACCCTTGGGGTTAAGAGATTTGATGCAATCTGCTAGAATAGTGGAGGATAAGAATTGTTTGAGCAGAATGGATAGGGGTTTTGGAAGAAAGAATCAGCCCAGGAAGTTCTGGAATCCCTCAACAATGACTAAGTCTGGGTTCAGTGATAAAAATCATTATGAAAAAAATGTGTCAATACCAACAACAGGCAGATTGGAGGTTCCGAGAAGACACTTGACTGAATCAGAATGCAATTAAGAAGAGAGAAAAGTTTATCTTATAGATGTGATGACAAGTACTCTTTGGGTCATCAATGCAAGAAGAAAATGTTGCAGGTTCTCATATTACAAGATGAAGAAATTGAGGAGGCACAATGAAAGGAGAATGAAGAAAATGAATCTGTGGTGTTGGTGGAAATCAAGGATACTGTTGAATTGTTTTTGAATTCTGTAGTAGGTCTTACTACTCCACAAACAATGAGGTTGCAGGGAATAATCAAGCAGAGAGAAGTTATAGTTCTTATTGATTGTGGTGCAACCCACAATTTAATATCTACCAAGCTCGTGGCGTGTCTAGGATTGGAGGTGTCTAAAACTTCAAATTATGGAGCGTTGCTTGGTAATGGAGGGTCTGTTCCAAGAGGTGGGGGTTTGTAAGAATGTTTTACTGACATTACCCAAGTTCGAAATTTTAAAAGATTTTTTACCATCAAGCTGGAAATTGCGGATGTCATCTTGGGGATGCAATGGCTGGAATTTATGGCTGATATGAATATTAATTGGAAATTGTTAACCATGAAGTGTTATGTGGGAGGGAAAATGGTGCAAATTAAAGGTGACCAATCACTTCAAAGAACCAAAATCTCACTGAGGGCTATGATGAGAACAATTAAGTATGAGAAATAGGGTTTGTTATTATAGTGTTGTTCTACGGAAGTTAGTGAGGCTACAAAAGACTTTTTATTACCCTGGGCAATTCTTAATCTATTAGAAGAATATAAAGACGTTATGAGCATGTCTAAGGGTCTTCCACCTCAAAAAGATAAAGATCACTCCATTATATTTAAGAAAAGGTTTGATGAGACTATATATGTAACGTTACTAGTCCTCCCAGTGCAATGTTGTCCATTTGAGCTGAAGCACATACAGTTTTGTTGTTGGGGTCAGCCCAAAACTCGTTGTACTATATAGGAATGAGAATTCTACTTATAAACATGCATTTTTCAGTCTCCCAAACGATGTGAGATTATCCTTATTGATATGGGCCGGATCCTTACATAGTTCATACTGACCTTTACAGGGTGGGCTGCCATAGTATAGGTATCCACAAATTCAAGAAGACGAAATAGAGAAAGAAGGAAATGTTGGATGCTTAAATTATTCAACTTAGCTCAAGTTCTTACGCTAACCCTATTATTTTGGTACTCATGAAAAATGTGTTTCATCTTTACTTTAGGAAATTTGTTTTGGTTTTTTTTATGACATAGTAATATATCGTATATCTATGGAAGATCATGTAAAGTACCTGGAATTAGTTTTGATTGTGTTAAGACAAGAACAATTATATGTGAATCAGAAAAAGTGCTTGTTTGCAAGAAAAAAATTGGAATATCTTGGATATACAATTGTAGAACAGGGAGTTTCCGCTGACCCAGAAAGTGAAAGTTATGTTAGATTGGCTGGTGCCTAAATCACTTAAGGAGCTAAGGGGATTTTTGGGGTTGATCGATTATTACTGGAAATTTGTTTCCAGATAAGGATCTATTGCTTTAGCCTTTACTAATCAACTAAAGAAAGACATTTTGGTAGAATGATGAAGCGCAGAAAGCTTTTTTGAAGCTCAAATTGGTTGTGTAAAGTGCTGGTATTGGCTTTAACCAATTTTAATGAACCATTTATAGTAAAGGCAGATGCTTCGGGTTTTGGTTTAGGAATTGTTTTGATGCAAAACCAAAGACTCATAGCATTTTTCAACCAACAATTATCCAAGCCAAACATTTTAAATCTGTTTATGAAAGGGAATTGATGGTTATGGTTTTAGCCATTTAAAGGTGGAGACTTTATATGCTTGGACATCATTTTATTGTGGGGACAGATAAAAAAAAAGCTTCAAGTTTTTGTTTGTTAGAACAGAGAGTGTTGGCTGCGGAGAACCAAAAATGGATAACAAAGATTTTTGGGATATGATTTCCAAGTTCAATATAAACCTGCTTCGGATAATAGAGTTGCCGAAGCATTATCCAGGTTGCCAATTAAAGAGGATGGAGAAAAGCAGCTGATGACATTATCTTTTGATAATCTGTTACAAAGTGATGAAGTGGACGAGCAGATTGAGCGGGACGAGCAGATTGAGCGGATGAGCAGATTGAGCGGGACGAGCAGATTGAGCGAGATGAAGTATTAAGTGAAGAGTGATTTACAGCAAGGAATTCTTAGACAGGGTACTCGCTAATCAGCAACCAGTTTTCTACAAGAATAGAAGAGTATTGTCTAGATATCAACTGTGGATTCCTAAAATTCTTGAGCTGTTTCATGCCAGTCCAACAGGTGGACATTCTAGTGTTTGGAAAACTTATAGGAGGTTGCAATCTGAAATGTATTGGATTACTATGAAAGGAGATATTTGGAAGTTTGTCAAAGCATGTGCAATGGAGTAAATATGAAGAGTGTTGTCTAGATATCAACTGTGGATTCCTACAATTCTTGAGCTGTTTCATGCTAGTCCAACAGGTGGACATTCTAGTGTTTGGAAAACTTATAGGAGGTTGCAATCTGAATTGTATTGGATTAGTATGAAATGAGATATTTGGAAGTTTGTCCAAGCATGTGCAGTGGAGTAAATATGAAGCGTTTCAGCCTCTTCCGATTTGACAAGATGTTTGGGATGATGTTTCAATAGATTTTATTGAAAAATTACCCAAATAAGAAGGTTTTGATAAAGTATTTGTTGTGGTGAACATGCTGAGTAAGTATGCGCATTTTAGTGCATTGCATCACAAGTATTTGTGAGCAATTTTTGGAGGGAGTTGTTTAAAAGCCAAGGTTCAATGCTTAAATTTAGTTCGGCTTATCACTCCACACTGACAGACAAACGAAGGTGGTAGATCGAACACTTGAAACTTACTTGAGCTGTTTTTTAGGGGAAAAGCCTAGAACTTGGCATAAGTGGTTACATTGGGCAGAGTATTGGTACAATATCTCATATCATGTTTCAACTCAGATGATGTCGTTTAAAGAAGTCTGTAACCATGATCCTACACAACAATTGAGATAAAAAACTAATATTACAGTGAATTCAATTGTAGAGTAGTAGTTAAAGGATAGAGATTCGATTATGGATTTATTAAAATTTCATTTGCAGAAAGTGCAACATAGAATGACACCTTTTGCAAATAAAAAGAAGGGAATTGAATTTTAAAGCTGAGTCAGTTTGGTTGAGATTTCAGCCATACCGTCAGAAATCTTTGGCTAATAGGGTGAATGCAAAAATTGTCTCCTAGATTCTTTGGTCCATTTGTAGTTTATAAGGTGAGTCAGTTCGGCAACTCTTGCCTACGTCCCCGCTCCAAGTTCTCAATTTGGATATCTTTAACCCACTAACCTCCCTGGTTAGTGACGATTGGTATCATGAGTGCCAACCAAACCTTTACAAGTTGACTCTTCTTAAAGCGTCACCCTTCACTTTGACTGTTCACAGGGCGTCACCCTTGATGTAGAGATTTACAAGTATGGAAACAAAAATACAACTTTAGAACATAACTCTCAAATATGAAATTTCAAGTTAATGATTGAGAGAGTTAAGCCTATTCACTCATTTGAATATGGAGAAGTCGTGTATGAATTTTGCCAAAGATTCGCTACACATCTCCCGTCATTAAAATGAGTTTTGGAGAGTCTTCTATATATAGACTCTGCTCGACCGGTCGACCACCTCCATTTTGTTGACCGCCATTCGACTGTTACCGTTAGAACTGGTCGTTGCGTTATGCAGATAGACCGGTCGACCGCCATCTTCACTTCAGTCAACCGCCTTCTTCACATTTGAGAACTTCGCTTCGACTTTATCCATTTCGCGGTCGATCAACCCGTCCGCTGCTCGACCGCTTCCTCAGCCGCTAAAAACTAGAGCCTATTGCCTTTAAAATCAATCAACCACTTATAAGTTGGTCGATCGCTTCCACTCTGTTTTCAACAGATGAGTGATCTGTCTTTATGGTCGGTCGACCACTTTCATTTTGGTCGACCGCCTCTTTTGATTTTTCACAATTTGGTCGACTACCTTTTTTTATTTTTTACAATATGGTCGACTTCCTCAAGCTTTAGTTGACCACTTCTACCCTTTATGCATTTTTTGAATTCTCTAAGTCCCACTAATCGATATAGACACTACATGGAGTTAGGTAAACATTTTAGAAAAACATTAATACCCGTAGTAAGGGTATTTCTCATAAGGATTAATAACATATTTACTTCATTCAATAAAAACATAATAAACAATTTAATTACACAAATAAAACCATCATCATCATCAAAACAAATAGTTTAATATTAATTAGGCTAACAATCTCTCTATTTTTTATGGTGACAAAACTTATTAAGTTGTTTAAAAAATCTATGCTAAGCGTGAGCATAATAATGTTTATTGCATATTTGATATAACCTCTTAGTCCATGCAATTTCTCATTTTTAAATTCATGCTAATCATGGTTTTCTAACAACTTACTCTAATTTCTTGCCCTTTTTGTCATAATAAAAAAGAAATCATTGGGGAGTCATACCAAAGTCAATAAAAAAATCGCCCCTTGTAATTATTCAAAACATAAGCTCATTGAAGGAAATCCATTTAAGAAAATGATACCAAATAAAATAAAATTTCTCCTCCTTTGCCAATATACAAAATCAAGTTTTTGGAGATATTCGAAGCATCAAAACAAAAACAATTCAACAAATTAATTCTTCTCATTTGTCATTAAACAAAGCATCATAGTTGGGGGTAAAACATCAAAGCATATCAAATATATTCTCCCCCTTGGAAAACCAATTGTTGGGAGATAGCATTTAATTTGATACCAAGTAGAAAATTTAATTTACCAATTGTAATAAAATCATTCTTGATAATTAAAAAAAATCATTTAAATTTTGATCAAAAGATTTATTCAAGATAAAAATTATTTTTCCCCATTTATAAACAAGTTCAACTCAATGAGAATAGTAAAAAACATCAAAACAAGATAATTTCATCAAATTAATTGTCCCCATTTGTCATTAAATAAAACTTAATAGTTGGGGGGACAACTATTAAAACAAAACAATTATATTTCTCTCCCTTAGAATACCAATTAGTTGGGAGAAAACATCATTATCAAGAAAAATAATTCAATTTACAAAGTGTAATGATAAACACATTTAAACTTTGATCAAAAGAATATTCAAATTAAAAACTATTTTCTCTCCATATTTCAATAAATAATTTCAATTCAATGGGGAGCTAGAAAGATATTAAATTCAAACACCAACAATAATTCAATATACACAATTTAAGATACCAATGGTTAGATGAACAAAATTTAAAACAAAAAAAAAAGTGCAAACAATGAAATCAAAAGTATAAAATTTAACATATGAAGCACAGTCAAGGAAGTCTCCCATTATCTACAATAAAAAAAACACTCATTTCAAGTGGGAGAAACTTCCAACCTAAAACTTAGGTTTAATTGCATGTCTTTGGAACCCAAATCTTTTTGAGTTTTTGAGTTTTAGGCTTGGCTTCTTTAAGAACCCAAACAAATTTAGAACTAATCATTTTGTCATTAGATTTCAATGGACAACAAAATGATTTATGTTCTATACAATTACAAGTATTACAAGTAGAAGAACAATCAAAGAGATTATTATAATATTTCTTTTTAACAAAAGGTTGATAGTCAATTCCGGCTTTATCAAAAGTAACACTTTGTTTTCCTAGGAGCATGTTTAAATTTTTGCTCCCATTTGTGAAATTAAGCACAACACAATTTAAATCATCATTTTTAACTTTTAATGTTTTAATTTCATTCTCAAGTGATTTGATAGTAGAATTTAAGTTATCATTCAACATTTTCAAATGTCAAATTTGCTTCTTAAAAGATTGAACCATATCAACATGCTTTTTCATCAAAATTTAATTCTCCTTTTTCAATGATTTATATTTAGACTTTAGCATGTTCAATTTTTCATATAACTCATTAAAAACATCAAACAATTTATATTTATCAAAATGTTCTTCTAAATCACTAGAAGAAACGTTTACCTCATTTTCTTTGGCCATGAAGCATACGTTGGTTATTTCCTCTTCTTCGGAGGATGTGCTTTCTTCTCTTTCACTTATTTGATTTATACTTACATGTGTATGCTCAAAAACTTTTCAAATATCATTAGCGCTAACGCATATTTGTACTTTATCAAATTCATTCCTACTTAATGCACAATATAACATATTCATTGGCTTTACATTTATACTCAAATTGTGCTTATCAAGATCATCATACTCATAAGCCATTTAGGAATGTTTATATCATTTTCAATAGTTAACCACAAATCAAAATTTATAGATTGAACAAATATTTTCATTCTAGATTTCCAAAACAAATAATCATCTCTATCAAAATAAGAAGGTCTAGAGATGGATTGACCTTCAACATGTGTATTGAAATGCATAATATATGCAAGAAGGAATTTAAACAAATTTATGCAAATAATTTGTCAAATGATTTATAACAAGAAATTCAATCAAATAAACAAATTTATACACTATGCACAATATCATACAAAAGTTTAATTAACCGCGCTCTGATACCACTTGTTGGATTGATATGCACGTCTATAGAAGGGGGGAAGGGATGAATTAGGCGTTCTAACTTTTTCGTGCGATGTTAATTATCTTTTAACCCTAAATGATTTATCAATTATAAAACATACAATCAAAAACAATAATAAGGAGTTTAAGGAATAAAGAGTACAAATAAGGTTTGTTCATGCGGTTCGACAGCTCCGGCGTACGTCCGCGTTCTTGTTTCTCGACCTGGAGATCTTTAACTCACTAACCTCTTCGGTTATTAATGAATGACTTCACAGGTGCCAATCAAACCTTTACAAGTTGACTCTTCTTAAGGCGTCACCCTTCACTTTGACTGTTCACGGGGTGTCACCCTTGATATAGAGATTTACAAGTACGGAAATAAAAGTACAACTTTAGAACTTAACTTTTAAATAGGAAATCTTAAGTTGAGGATTGAGAGAGTTAAGCCTATTCACTCATTTGAATATGGAGAAGTTGTGTGTGAATTTTGCCAAAGATTCACTACACTTCTCCCGTCGTTAAAATGAGCTTCGGAGAGTCTTCTATATATAGACTCTGCTCGACCAGTCAACCATCTTCATTTTGGTTGACCGCCATTCGATCGTTAGAACTAGTCGTTGCATTATGCAGATATATCAGTTGACCACCATCTTCACTTCGGTCGACCGCCTTCCTCACATTTGAGAACTTCGCTTCGAGTTTGTCCATTTTTTGGTTGATCAACCCGTCCGCCGCTCGACCGCTAAAAACCGGAGCCTATTGCCTTTAAAACTGGTCGATCACTTCTAAGTTGGTCAACCGCTACCACGTTGTTTTCAACAGATGAGCGATTTGTCTTTATGGTCGGTCAACCACTTCCATTTTGGTCGTCTGTCTCTTCTGATTTTTCACAATTTGGTCGACCTCCTCAAGCTTTAGTCGACCTCTTTTACCCTTTTTGCATTTTTTAATTTGTCTAAGTCCCATTAATCGATATAGACGCTACATGGAGTTAGGTAAACATGTTAGAAAAATATTAATACTTGTATTAATAGTATTTTCAATAAAAATTAATAACATATTTACTTCATTCAATAAAAAAACATAATAAACAACTTAATTACACAAATAAAACCATCATCATCAAAACAAGGAGCCTAATATCAATTAGGCCAACACCTCTTACAGGATTATCAATCATGTGATAACCATGACAATTTGCCCATTTGTGAAGGACGTTTGTTTTAATAGCACACATACTTGGATCTTTGTCAATTTTTGCATCAATTTGTTCTAACATCAATTGGATATGGATCTCGTTGCACAGATAAATTCTCCAATCTACCAAGAATCACCGAAACACTCTTCTTCAGACTATCCAGTTCTTTGCACACGGATTCCATTTCCTCATACACCGCATGTTCCTCCACCGTCTGCAAATGAACTTCATTCTTCTTGCTTGGCATTTCTAGTTTGCTTTGATACCAAATTGTTAGAGGCCTGCGTGAATTATTGTCTTGTTCCAAAAATCAAACATAAAAAATACACAATACACATAATTTTCATAAAAAAGTTCCAATTCTGATGCAAGCACAATAGATTTTTAAGGTGCTGCATCCCCTTTCCCACACTCGAATTTTTCCAAAGGGTTCTCTAAATGCTCTGCTTAACTTCCTCCACCTATTCATCATTCCTTAATTATATATTTCTAAAAAACCCTTAGATAACTATTACATATGTTCTCTTTTTATATCTCCAATAAGAGAAATAAATAAGAGGCATTTCCCTCTTAACATAGTTCAACGGCTGAGTGGTAAGGTTGCTTATAGACTATTACTTCCGGATTCATCAAGAATACATTTGGTTTTCCATGTTTCTCTCTTGAGACCAGTGGTTGGTGAGGCTGAAGAGACTGTTCCTTTGCCTGCATTTGTGACAGAGGATTTAGATTGGAAAGTTCAACCAGAGGCCTTATTGGATGTGCGTCAGAATAAGGAAGATCCACAGCAGCCTATGATATTGATTAAGTGGAATGATATTCCAGCTCATGAAGCTACATGGGAGGAGTTTGAACAAATTCTGCTACAGTTTTCTGACTTGCACCTTGAGGACAATGTGCTTAATTGGGGTCGGAGTATTGATAAGCCGTCATTGAAGTTTACGTATTCATTGAGAAAAGCTGCGAATGAGGAGTCAGTAGCTATTGATAGTTAGCATGGAGCAGTTAGTGACAGCTGTCACTAACTGTTGTGGCTGTGTAGTTGATAAAAGAAGTGTGAAAGGAGTTGTAGGAGTTAGAAGAATTTGGGTGAGTTGTAATGGGAGAGACCAGACTCTCGAAATCCTGAGCATTTCTTTACAGTTTCAATAAACTACTCCCGGAGTTCTACTGGAGTTTCTTTTCTTTCAATTCTTTAGGGACTTAACATACTCTTTTGCCCATTTCTTTAGGGACTTAACATAATCTTTGGCCCATTTGTGTGTTCTTTTTTGTCACAGTCACACAGGTACAGCTTAACCGGGCAAAAGCTTCCACAAAATCTGCAGTTTTAATGAATTTAGAATCCAGAGTATCTCTCTCTCTCTCTCTCTCTCTCTCTCTCTCTCTCTCTCTCTCTCTCTCTCTCTGTATATATGTATGTGTGTGCGCGTGCGTGTATAATATTCTCTAATTAACATTCCTGGACACATTTCTGTTCATGTGCTCATTTTGTTTGGTGGTTTATTACTCACTCTGTTTTCTGAATGCTCATTTTGTTTAATTTCATGGTGTTCATTGGTTTGTCACTAACTTTGCTTTCTACAAGTCAATTGTGGAACGTTGATCTTATGGTTTTTCTTTCCTTTTTTTCTTCATACGTGTTTGTGATTTGGTCCTTGTTGTCTAAGTGTCTTCTGTTCTATTTTTACTAGATGATTGTGGCAGAAGATATTGGAAGACAGATCTTGACATATGGAGAGAGGTATGCTATGATTGGACCCTTTTGTCTTTATAATCATAAAAAAGAGTGTTAATTTTTTCTTCATATATAATATATTTTGCACAATTATCCTTGAAGTGTGTTGGATTGGTGTGAATGAGACATGAATGAAATAAAACAGGAATGAGGATGAATTAGGAATCAGAATGGAATGGCAAAGACAATCAGAGAATGGAATGGAAAAGACAATCGAAGTCCTTTGGAATATAACTGATTAACATTGCTTGGACCAAAGTATCATATAAAATATATTTCCATTAATATTAAAATAACTTATCAAGGAAAGAGGTGAGCAACAATGTATACTGAAGGATGATTAGTATTACTAGTGGCATCAATTCAAAATAACTACTTAGGCTAATTTTGGGGTCGATCCAAAAGACCCATCTTGATCATCTTCTTCAAAGTTCAAACTTAGGTCGAACTTGTTTGGCCTTAGTAATGGGAGATAGTTTGGCTTAATTGACACCCAAAATGACAATGGAATCTTCATGATCATTCCAAATTATAAAAATACAAACCAAACAAAGGAATAGACTTCTAATTGAACGAGTGTTTCATTATCGTGCACATTCCCTCGAATCAAACACCTCCTAAGAGTTTTGGCCCACCGGAATTCAAGATTAGATAAGACTCTTACCCACAAATTAGTTAAATATGTATCATTTATCAAATTGAATTTTGGATTGAATTTTGGGCTTTCTGTTGGTAGCTCTATGAAGTAAGAACACTGAGATACCATAATATACGAAGTGGTAAACTTGGGTTGAAACCCGAAATTCATGATAATTAGAATCTCAAAACTGATCTCTATACTGTTCAGGATTAGGTCATGGATGATGAAAGCTTTAATAATTTGAGGGCTGGCTATTTTCCTGCGGGCTATTACAGTTACTGTTAAATAATGTATAAACCTTGTTAAATGCATTCTTCGGCACAAAAAAAAATATTGCAGAAAGCCTTTGGAGCAGTTCTTAAAGGCGGTGGATGCAATCACTTTGGCGGATATTACAGCCATCGCACAGAAAATAATTTCTTCTCCATTGACAATGGCGTCTTATGGGGATGGTAAAATCTCCATTTGCCTCTTACGGATATATGCTGATTTTTGTTTGTTAGCATTTTATGCTGAGAATAATGTTGTTATTCTTGATGTGGCAGTAATAAATGTTCCCAGCTACGAGTCTGTGAGCAGCAAGTTTCATAGAAAATGAGTGTTGTTCATGTGTTTAAGCTACGCATCACTTGACTCCTGAGGCTAGGCTTTGTCCTGCAGCTGTTCAATTAAAATCTTGAAAGAGAGTTTTTATCTGCCTCCAGAGGAATGGGTAGTTTTCTTTTCTTGTCAATCGCTTACTGGGCTTGGTGGAGAAATGTTCAGCCAATAGATTGAAGGAGTCGTATCAAAAATTATTTTGATTTATTAGCATTTAACCCATAATTCAATCTCATTTTTCCATGGCTCCTGTCACATTATCCTACAATAAGATTATTTGTTCAAGTAGTTCGAACTTTAATATTTTGAAAATTTTAGGGGGTGTGAGATTTACGTGATTAAAAAATGGGGTCTAGATCCATCCTTAGCATATGACAATGAAGATTGTTGGGAATGGCAGGAATAGATGTTCTTCCATCTTCCTGCATTTCAGAAGCAAAACTGAAACATACCAAAAAGGATTAATAATACTGCGCAATAGGCCACAAATATGACTTATTAATCATCATTCTTCACCTCTCCCACGCGATGTGAGCTTCACATAAGTTCTCTTTTTCTTGAATTGGACCCTCTACAGCTTCAAGCTTTTGATCATCTAAAGTTGTAATTTTTCTTATTTTAATATTGAATTTCAAGTTTTTGTAATTCCAAACAACTTGTGTATCATATCAAAAGCACATTTTACATCCAATTGGTGACATTTACCAAAAACTCCCGCCAAATGTTTATGAAAATCAACTCCATGAGCTTCTTAACATCAGCAAAACACTCAATACTATATCTGTAGGAGGAAAACCCAACATTTTCAGGGCTAGAAGAAATTCCTTTATTTCCCCACTTTCTTGACCAGAACGATTCCGAATGGGCATCTTTTCGGACAAACGCGTTTTCCTCTTTTCTTGATCAGCTAAGTTGCCATTTTGTCTGTCTTACTCCCACCACCCACTGCAAAAAATAAACCCACCAAGTTTCATAAATGATAGAATGGAGGAAAGCATTTTAAGCACTGAAGTGGGGTAGACTCACAACTGCGCGCAGGGAGTTCAGAGCCCTTCAGCACTCGCAGCCTCTTCGCAGCAGAAACAAACATGCTTCAAGAGCACCATCAGAATTCAGAAAGACAAAGATTAAGCCAACAAAATAGTGAAATACTGGAGCAGATAATGAAGGAAGTTTCAGAGTGGAGAATGATTAGATGCTTACTTCCATGGGACATCGCCAACCAGCATCCTATCTCCTTCATTATCCTCATAAACAAGAGTATATTCCCCACCAACGTCCATCACATTCTTTATGCTTATATCCTCTTCATTCTTCTCAATTCCACCACCACAAGAATCTTTTTGAGCTGAAAAAATTATGCAATCAGACTTACATGAAGTTTACCGATAAATCCATTTTTTAAATGTAAAATCCACAATTTTTTTTGGATTTTATATTTTCTAACTAAATTTTTTGTGTTAAATCGAAGTCAATTGTTTGCGTTGACCAAGTTTTTGTCGCGTGTCGTGAATCTTCGGTCACGTGTGAAAGTTTGGTAAAATTGTCAACTGGTCAATTTCATGTTTGAAACTGTGAAATTATATTTGGTAAGTTCGAGTTATCATAGTTTGGGTTTCATTTCGTTGGGTATTTTGTCAATTAAACATTTAAAGGATTTTATTTAATATTTATAATATATTAATTTATATTTTATATATTAAATAAAATAATTAAATTAAAATTTTTAATTTTCATTCTATTTATTTATTTAAAATGAAGCTCCTTCCTTTGGTGTGGCTACGAGGGGAGGGGAGGGGAGGTCGCAAGAGGAGAAGGAAGGGTCTCGAGAGAGATAGAAAGAGGGGGGTTGGAGTTTTAACATTTCATTGTCCAATTCGAGCTCTCGACGTCTTGATCTCCAAGTTTCGTGAAGGTTCCTGGTAGGTAAGTTGACTTCTAACCTCTATTTTTCTATTCAAAATTTTCATCTTGTGTTGGTTTCAGATTTGAGTTTGAAAACTCGAATCCTTTAGGTATTTTTGTGTTATATTGGTTGATTTAGAGTTTATGTATGATTTTGCGTTGATTGGAGGTAGAAATCGTCTAGAAAAGTCAAAATTTCCCTCAGATTCTCGCTGGAACGGTATCCCTAGTCGACCATTGTTAGAGTCTGGTCGACCACAAAGATGCAGTTGGGTGACCCAATGAAGGGAAGACTAGGCGTCTGCTCTCGTCAACTGCATTTTGTTCCCGAGCATCCACTTTGGTCTACCGCTACCCAATCCCAGACGATCATTGTTGAGTTTGGTCATCCGCTGCAAGGTTCGATTGACCGCTGCCCGATCTTGATCGACCACATAGATGCATTTGGGTCATCTGATGTAGGGAAGATTGGGCATCCACTTTGGTCAACCGTTGCCCAATCTCAGACGACCGTTGTTGAGTTTAGTTGTCTGCAGCAAGGTTCGGTCTACCACTGCTAGATCTTAGTTGACCGTTGCCCTATCCCAGTTGACCACTGCTGAGTTTTAGATAGGGGTGTTCAAAACCGAACCGAACCGAAACCGATCAAAAAATCAAAACCGAATAAGGTTTTTCCTATTAAAAAAACCGAATAAGGTTATCTTTTGTAAGAACCGAGTGTTTTGGTTCGGTTACCGGTTTTAGTTTTTCAAAACCGAAAAACTGAAACCGAACCGCATAAATACGTTTATAGTGTTTTTTGTTTTTGAAGTTCCATATTCGGTCATTCGTGCCTCAACTTCTGAAGTGATTTTAGCTCCAAAAGACCTAATAACTATTTTTTGGACAAAACTTTGTTTTGAAAAGAGAAGAGGAAGAATAATTTTATTGTTATTAATTATGTTTTTATAATTTTTATTATAATATTTGAAAAAAAATTAATAAAGAAAAAACCGAAACCGAACCGAAACCGGAACCAAGACTTTAAAACCGAAACCGACTCGGTTCTGATTTTTCTAAAACCGATTCCGGTTTTGTAATTTTAAAACCGAAACCGACTAGTTTGGTTTGATTTCACATCAAAACCGAACTGAACCGAATCGAACCGTGAACACCCCTAGTTTTAGGAGTCTGCAGTAGGGTTCTGTTAACTGTTGTCAGAGCCTGGTCAACTGCAACTGTCTTTTGACCACTGCTTGGGTTCGCTTGACCATAGTTGAGTTTTTTCAATTGCTGCTTTGTCTTGGGTGACCGCAACTGTTCTTTGTCGATGTTGTGTTGTAACGTCATCAATCTTCCCAGTACAATATTGTCCGCTTTGGGTTGGAACTCACACGATTATGTTCTTAGGATTAGCCCAAAACACGTTGCACTAGGCAGGGAGGAAAACTCTTCTTCAAAATCATGCATTTTCCACTCTTCTAAATGATGTGATATTGTGCACCCCCATTAACATGAGTTGGACCTTCACTTGAATTATCTTTGCCATCACAGGGCAAATTGTCACATGTGTAGTCCCGTTTGACCGTCGTCGTGTCTTGTCAACAATAGGAGGTCCCAGTTGACCATAATTGTGTTTAGTTAACTCCAGCATTGTTTCTTCGACTGCTGTGTGATTTTGGTCGACCTCTATTATGTCTCATCCTGCTGTCTGGTCTCCCGTTGACTACAACTATATCTCGTAGGCTGCATTTGTGTCCCGTTGACCAATGTTGTTCAAGTCGACGTAGATGTGTCAGTTGATCAATGTGATGTCTTGGTCGGCTGCGCAATGAGATCTTGTGGAGTTTTAAGTTTAGTAGCCTTCTTTCAGTTTCCTCAAACATTTATCATCTTCTGTCCGTTTAGATTCTCAGTTCGATGTAAAAGTTTCTAGTCATACATAGAGTTAGGTCCGAAAGTCTTGTTTTTGGTTGTTCTGGTCTAGTTTTGAATTCTAATTGAGGGCCTATGTTTGCTTGATTACTTGAATTTACTTTGGTTTTGCTATATATTAAATAATTAAATAAATTTATATTCTATATATTAAATAAAATCATTAAATTAAAATTAAAATTTTTTATTTTATTTATTTAATATTTTTTAAAACAAAACTCCTTCCTTTGGTGTGGCAACGAGGGGAGGGTCAAAGTTTTAGCGTTCCAATGTCTGATTTAAGCTTCCGACATCTCAATCTCCAAGTTTCGTGAAAGTTTCTCGGGGTAATTTGACTTCCAACCTATTCAAAATTTTTGTTTTTTGTCAATCTCGAATTCCAGTTTGGAAACTCAAATTCTTTAGATATATCTATATTATGTTGGTTGATTTAGAGTCTATGTTTGCTTTTGCATAATTGGAGGTTGAAATCATCGGGGAGGGTTAGAGTTTTAGCGTTCCATTGTCTGATTTAAACTTCCGGCATCTCAATCTCCAAGTTTCATGAAAGTTTCTCATGGGTAATTTGACTTCCTACCTCCGTTTTTCTGTTTAAAATTTTTGTTTTGTGTCAGTCTCGAAATCAAGTTTGGAAACTCGAATTCTTTAGATATATCTATATTATGTTGGTTGATTTAGAGTCTATATTTGATTTTGCATAATTGGAGGTAGAAATCATCGGTAACAGTAAGATTTTTCCTCAAATTCCCAATGGAATTGTGTCCTCAGTTGATGCACCAGCAGAAGGGGTAAAGAAATAACCTGTAAAATATGTGGAAGAAGTGTTGAACAATTGGATAAAGAGTAGGATAATTGTTGAAGTATGTTAATCAACCAAATGTGGTTGTTTTCTGGCTTTGCAGTCGACTGAGCGGTTGATAGTGTGATTGAGCTGCTTGACCTAAAGTAGGACAGTGGCGACTTTTGAGATTCGGTCGATGCGGCAGTCGCATGTTCGGTCCAGTTGGTCGACCTAATCTTGAGTTTCCTTATTTTTCTGCAATTTCAATTATGGAAGATCCGACTTTGGAAGCTTGCAACTCATTTTAAAAGTTTTTGAGTTGAAATTTTGACAACGCCTTCTTGAATAAGATAAGAAAAGAACCCTTTAAAAATCACATAAATATCATCGACGGATTAAGAAATATGTTTGATAGAAATTAGGTCACCATAATTAGAAAGTAATGTGACGAATGCTCCCGTATGGATGATTTGTCATTGAAGCACATTTGGAAAGTTAGACACCACTTCACACACTCTCCCTCCAAGGATGAATAACGTGGATGCCAATAAGAAAAGTTATCCAACTTACAAGTAACCTTAATCACGTGATATAACACACACGATGGGGAATTTTGGATATAACTCACCAAAGGTTAAAAAAGGAATCACTCCAATTTCGAAATTAAGCCAAAGCTTTTCTATTATCAAATTCAACTTCTTTAAAAAATTACATAGGGTGGCCTTTTATAGCCAATTACAAACTATAAAATAATACTAAACTAATTAAGCAATAATAACTTTAATAGGCTCATAGAATAAGTTGTCTGATTTTTTACTTAATACAAATTAGGTTAATTAACTAAAAGAATATTTAATTAATATCTTCTTTTCTTCTTCTCCAAGTCTAGATGTTATTTGGCAGCTAATGCATGTTGGTGCTCGGCCACTTGGATGGTTTCCATGTAGAGATTTCTTTGATTTCAAAGTTTGGACACTTGGACTTTTCTTTATCTTTGCTCTCGGTTCCGTGGCCTTTTGACATAGCAAATAGAGTCCAAATTTAGCGATCCAACTCATTCTAGAAAACTTAGAAAATCTGCTACAATCTTCATGAAACACTCTTTTTGAAATGACGTTGTTTGGAATGACCAATATAGTCAAACACTTGTCGAAGATCAGAAAGAAGAGAGTTTTTTAAAAGTCCATCAAATATTCCATAATTGTCATTGGATTTTCACCTATGCTTGACCTTGAATTTCTTCATGCTAATCTTGGAAACTTGATTAATAATATAATGGACTCGTAATCCATCACCAGTCGACCGTTGTTTGAGTTTGGTAAACTACGAGGATGCATTTGCGTCGTCCGATGTAGGGAAGATCGGGCGGCAACTCTGGTCAAATGCATTTTAGTCTTGGGCATTCACTTTGGTCAACCTCTGCCCGATCCCAGATGACCATTGTTGAATTTGGTCGCTCGTAGTAGGTTTCAGTTGACTGTTGCTTGATCCCAGTCGACCACGGCTGAGTTTGAGGCGTTTGAGGCATTGTTCGGTCAACTGCTGCCCGACCTCAGTCGACTGCAACTGTGTCTTTTGACTGCTGCTTGGCCACAATTGAGTTTCATCAATAGATGCTTTGTCCCAGGGGATCGCATCTATTTTTTGACGACATTGTGAGGTCTCGTTTGACCGTATCGTGTCTTGTCAACAATGGGAGGTCTTGGTTGACCATAGTCATGTTTGGTTAACTCCAGTTGCGTTTCTTCGACTGCTGTGTGATTTTGGTGTACCTCTATTATGTCTCATCAACTGTTGTTTGGTCTTCGGTTGATTGCAACTATATCTCGTAGACCGCAGTTGTGTCCTATCGACCGCTGTTGTTCAAGTAGACATGAATGTGTCGATCAATCGATGTTATGTCTTAGTCGACCGCACAGTGAGATCTTTCGAAGTTTTAGGTTTACTAGCTTTCTTTCGATTTCCTCAAACATTTGTCATCTCCAATCAGTTTACATTCGTAGTTCGTTGTGAGGGTTTATCGTCATCCCTATAGTTGGATCGGGAAGTCTCGTTATTGGATCTTCCAATCAAGTTTTGGATTCCAGTTCAGGGCTTGTATTTATTCCTAGTGTTTGATTTAGGTTTTAACACTGGTTTAGTTTTAGATTCCAATAGTGTCCCTAGTTTCGATATTTGTTTCTGACGACGCGCGCGGCTTCTTGACTAGGCTTCTATTATTTGTGAGGTAGGGATTTTATACTTTTTGAAGTGCATTGTATGATGGTTTTTGAAAGCCTTATTTTTAGATGTGCTATCGAACAGTTCTCATCGAGTTTTACATGTTTATTTTTCATTGATGGTATGTCATTTTGATCTGTTATGTACACTTGGGGATGAACCCTCTTGATGCTTTGGACGGTCAATGTGTCAAAGCATCATGAGGCTAAACCAAATATATCTTCTGCTGCATGAAAATATTTGTTTGCGCGCTGTGTGAAATTGGGTAATAGGGTGGTGATGATGTGCTCATTGAGTTTTGAATCCCTAAACTTGATTAGGGTGTATCTGTTGTTGATTTTACGGGTGATGTCATTACTTGGTCTTTGGATCGCCAACCATCCATGTGATACTGTCGGGTCTTCAGATTGCCGTCACTTTTATTATTTTTGTTTCACGAGGTGTTGTCTAGTCTTCGGATCGTGGTCTTTTTGTGATGGTGTGTCGAATGAGTCCATTGAGTGAGCCTCTTTTTTCATTGGGATGATCTTTCTTTGAACGTAAAAATAATGTAGACGTATTTTTAATATAATTGTTTATGTATACTACATGATTTGATAATTACCTCCTCGATAACTCGTGGAGGTTGTTTTTAATTATATCAGTAAAAATTATTTTGGATTTAAAATCCATGCACGACATGATAATTACTATTGCTTCATTATGATTTTGATATGAAAAAATAAAACTAATTTTACATGCATTACATTTAATATAAACTGTTTGTTAAGTTAGTCATTCATCTTAACGACCCCCCTTCTTCCCAAGTTCAGTTTGTGGTGGGTGTATGAGGTGTGATTACTTCATTTTTTATGTTTCATTTAGTTGCCTTTGATGAAGATTTATTTCTTTTATTTTGAGTTGATAAAGATTTATTGTCTACTATTAAGCAATATGTAACTCTTTTTTATGAGATCCTGAACTAATTTTTTGGGTTTGAAATTTAAATTTATATTAAGACTTCTATTAAAATTTAGTTTTGAGTTGAACAATATGATCTTTTCTAAAGGGTGAAGTGGTTCGACCGTACGTTTCCTATATCCCACCTCCGGACAGTAACATAAATGATGTGAAGATTTTATGGAGGAGAGATGGTAACCTGCAAGAAGGCCTCTGAAGAGTTGATTGACGGCGGAGGAGAGCCTTTCGTAGCTGTCGTAGGCATGGAGATCTACTTTTCTGCCGATAGGAACTCCGTCCATATTGATCTTCACGAACAGACCTTTCAATCCGTTTCTCTCATTTGCCGACACCTCTGGACTTGTTTTGGGAGAGCTCGCTCTGGCAAGTATCCTTCTTGATGAACGGATTGGAGGCCATCCAACGACCGGAGGAGCAGTCCTTTTATTTTTCGAGGACAAAAGTTATGGAGTTGGGAAAAAAAGAACAAATATTTGAAAAACAAGTAAAAAGACTACAGCAAAAACTAAGAAATCAAAGCAAAATATACCTCTTCTTGGAGCCATTATTTGCAGAAGGTGCAAAAGTTTGCGATTGCGCTACTTCTTTAGGAAATGTTAGCGGGCTGCGTAGAAACAGTGGAGGTCTTATGTGTTCGTGTTCGTGTTCGTTGTTGTGGGTCTTTCCATGGAAGTTCGAAGGAGATTTCTGCGCATAGCTTCCGTTGTTATTGTCATGGAAGGAAGAAACGGAAGAGAAATAAGGTAGAGCGCGAAAAGAAGACTCATCTCTGGTGTTAGTGGTGTCGTGTTTGCACGGCCAGTCTTGGCCAGGGAGACTGAGCCTGAGCTCTAGCTTTTTCTCCTCAGAGCAGCCATGGCTTCGACCTTCCTTCCTGTTCTCGACCATTTCACAGTCGTTGGCAATCAAAGACAACAACTGAGGACACCCCTCCATCTCCATGACAGAAGATGCTCAAAAATACTATTTTTTTCCTCCCCCACTTTCTCGCCGGAAGAAATAGGCAAGAAAACTGGACAAAATAACAGCAGCAGCAGTAGGTACGGCTTCCAAGAAGTAGAACCCACTGGCCAAAAGCCACTTATGAGAGTTAAAATATTTAAAAGTAAACAAAAATATCCACCCAAAAGCATAAAAATAGGGTGGGATTGATGTTCTGCCTATTCTTTTATCTTAATATTGCACGCTCAACTGCGCTCTCTCTAGCTCCAGCCGGCTCCAGCTCTTTACTTTCTCTCTCTAGAAAGAGATGTGAAAGGAAGACGGAAGTAGATGACCCAGGGCTGAAAGAGATTCCCTCGTAGACGAAGAATCCCGATAAGATAGACAAAAAATTGTAGGTTAGCTTACCCCACGCAACCAGACACTCCTTAAAATTGTTGGGTTGTTCAGCTCTGGAAGCAAAGCTTGCTTTCTGCCGAGTGCTGACCTCACCAATAGAGATCTTTCTGACTGATCAACAAAAACTCAAAACATACACGCGAATCCAACCTCTATCATCTAGACTCCTTTTGACAGTGTTTTTGGAGAGAGAGAGGGAGTGAGGGAATATTCATGAAAGACGACAGTCCTGTCTTTCTATGAAGTCACACCACCTGTTATAGCGTCATCTTCATCCAGCCTAACTTTATTCACGGTTTATAAAGAGAAGCAAAGGTTTAACGTCTCACGCTGAAAGGCTGGGGTAGCCAAATCAGTTTTCGGTTTCGATTCCAGTTTTAGTTTCAGATCTTTTGGAACTGATTAATTGGTTCTAGATTCTAAGAGTGAGAACTGGTTCCATGCTGTCTAACAGGCTGCCACAACCTTCTACTCTCAGCCATTCGTCGGTCACTAAAGCTTGCCGGCTCGTCTGCAATTAAGAATTCATCAAACAAATAGTAATGGTTAGAGCTATGGTCAGCAAAAATAGAAAACCCGAGACAGACCTGACCGATCTGCTTCATGAAATCGACTACTTCTGGGGGAGGGCCAATGCCGGTGGACCAGACGACCATTCCGTACGGCAGAGACCGAGATTCGCCGACCATTCCGTATTGCTCTCTCTTTGGTGATGATTTCTTTATCAGAAACCTTCACCACCATAGATCCTATCTTCAGTTAATCCCATCTCTTTGGAAATTTTCTTTGCGAAAGATGTTATTCTCTTGTCAAACTTGGAACGTCAACTTAGGAGGAACAGAAGGTGACGAAGAACAGAAGGCGATGAAGAACAGACAAGACATGTCACCACTATGGGTCGATTCTCGGTTCCATAAACCAAGAACCGACCCAGAACCGAGAACCAAGAATCGGAATCGAACCATTTATAAATTTGGGAACCAAGAACTGGAACCGAATCAAAACCAAATCTCGGCTCTGAATAGATTCTCGGTTCGGTTCGGTTGTTGCCCACCCCTACTCAAAGGAAACTCAATTTGAAAGGATGAGCAACTCCACCTAAAAATCAAGCGAGTTCAACCTATAATTTTAAATGTCTAATGTAGTAGCAATAGATTTCATAAAAATAAAGTCAATGTCCCAAACATATGAGCTAACCCTTAATTCCAATAGTAACATCAAATAATGATAACAATCCAAAAAAGAATAGTTTATGCACAATGGAGGCATAACTAATCGAATATCTAAAACAGTATATAACAGAAAGAGAATCACATCTCACAAATAATGAACTCTTAAGAAAAGAGAAAAAAATAAAGATAACAATGTCATGACCCAAAGACGGGACTAACAGAAACGTCCGGTCAGCTGACCAGATCCTCGAAGAGAACCTGACCGCCCAGCCTAATTTGTCAACATAAGACTTTTATATTCTTTAAGCACTGTCCGAATAATTTGGGTCAAGGTCCGTGTAGCAATCCCAAGAATAATAGTGCAAAGTTAAATAGAAAGTTTAGAATACTGTAATCTAAACCATACATAATATATTTTATACAAACACAAATAATCTGCCCTCGCTAGGAAATAAAGTATCAATACTCCAAAGAAAATGAAACATGAAAGAAGAACTCTAGTCCAAACTTCCTCGCTACTCTTGCCTTCACGTGGAATGGGGAAGAAGTCATTGGGGGTGAGTGGCTATGTCAGTAAGGGATCTACACTAAATGCAATGTATGAGAAAACTAGTTTTATCAATTTGTGCGAATTAATTATTCCTCAACCAATAATTAATTCTTAAAAAAAATTTCATCATTATCTCAAAATAAATTATAGCAAAGTTTATCTCATGCTTCGCAGACATAACAATGGCTTTAAATTCTTCACCATATTTCTTAAGCGATTCAAAATAAGCTTCGATCAGGGAACCCTCCGCTACAGACCTCCTTTAGAAAAAAAAACCCACTTGATCGACTCTATTCCCCAAACCAAATATTTCCAACAACCTTCGCAGAATTCTACACTAACATCAAAACGCACAAAACAAGACCTATTCAGAAACCTCACCAATAGTTTTCGAACCAAGGAAACAGTTACAATTCGTTACTAAATCAAAATCTACAAATGAAAGGTTTAATTTGGACTAACAAATTCCAAACAAGACGATGAGAGTTTTGGATATTTAGAAAGGAATTGAGACTTTGAACCATATCGTAAGATGAATTTCTTATGTTCGAACTTCACAGACCCAGACACAATTCATAAGAGTTCACAGACTCATATTTTAAAAAAGATTTCTTCTAACGATTTACGAAGCATACACCTTACTGCTTCTAACTTAATTTTAGACTATGCGGATAGGGAAATATTGTCATCTTCCTGCGGACGATCTTAAAATGCCTTTCTAGTATCACCCTGACTCAATCAAAAATTTTACTAGGTGTTAGACCAATTCCATGCACAACAGATGAATGTCCAAAATATTATATTATTAGATTCTTAAGTGTTCACTCTCAGGAATAGTGAAACCATGCTCTGATATCAAAATTGTTGTCCCACTCCAAAGGAGACTCGAGAAGAATGGAAAGCAACCCGACCTGAGAACAAACCGAGCCACTCAACCCATAACTTTAAATGTCCAATGTAACAGCATAAGACTAAATAAAATCTAAGCTAAGACCCAAAATATATGAGCTAACACTTAGATTCAATAGTGACATTAGATAATGATAACAATACAAATAGAACTGTTTATGCACAATAGATGTATAACTAATCGAACGTCTAAAACAATATATAACAGAGAGATATTCACATCTCAATGAACTCTCAAGAAAAGAGAAGATAACAAGTCTATCATGCTCAAACCTGCATAAACTATTAGTGATTGTCTAGTTTAAAACCTGAAAGGGGTGTCTTTTAGAGTGAGTTGACTAAACTCAATAGGGGTAGAGTTTTTCGTTCAACGTTAAAATTTTAATAACATTAAGAGCATGTCTTATATAAAATATCTATGATAAAATTGGTTTATAAAACAAACAGTAAAGCAAATGATAAAACATTCTACTATAGTATGATACATATAGAAAATAAGCTCTATTGTACATTATGAAAAACCTAGTGAAAATGGAGTCACTCACGGACTCTAGGCACACCATGCCATAAGCATAAACAATAACGACGATATTCGGTGATCGCTAACACCATGAAAATAACACCTTGATCAACTTTAGGGTTTTGCGCTCATGGACACGACACAGTTAGTTGTTTCATTATTCAAGTTAACACAAACAAATACATCCTCTAGCAGTCGAATGTGTGTACAGAAAAATAGAACTCCTTCACGGGTCGATCAAACTTTGTTCACCCAACGAAGAGGATCAATAAAAATAATATGCATGCTTAAATAAAACATGTTTTGTGAAAATACATAATAATACAAAAATCGACGGCCATAAAAACAGACACCTTATTTTATATGAGAACACGTCTCAAAATAGGATTTTATAAAACAATGTAATGCTAGATATAAAAATAAACTACTACCTCAGGTGGCCTACCAACAATCCAAGTCCAATACAAAATCGAGAAGGCCAACAATTTGCATCAATTCTAAATCTAAGTATCGGAATCTATAGATAACGACATCAGAAAATGACTCAAGAATGATTGATTTGGAAGGCCAAAACAATGTCAAAATGAGCTCTAAAACGACCCAAAAACATATAGGTCAAAAGTCTAAATCGGGTAAAAGACAGATCTTGACAAACATCCTGAGTCGCAGCCTCAAAAGGATTGAGCTGCGACCTAGCCTAGCGTGGCCTCTGGGCTACGGCTCTCACTTAGCTGAGCCGCGGCTTAGCCAAGTAGAGGCACCTGAGCAGCGGCTCAGCACGTCCTAAGCCGCAACCCATCATCATATTCTCTGACGCCGGTCACACTATATCGCCGAATTTTTCCAAAATATCAGCAAATTTGAGACCCGAAATAATTCACAATTCATTGGGTTAAAACATAATGTGTTTTCATTCATAATCAATATCTTATAGTCCAAAATCCATTCTTTACATTTTTAAATGGCAATTCAATTTTTCCAACACAAATCAAATTCCAAACCATAGACAAACGGAAGTATGAAGTCGAGATTTACCTCTTGATGATAATCAAAATTTCCAAGCTTTCGAACTCCAAATTTGCAACAACTCAACTCGATTGATAGCACAGAAATCCTAGAGTAAAACAGTTGTCGTAGTTTTTTTTTTCCACAGAACTTTATTGGGAGAGGAAGAAATGGACTTGCCAAGAATTTATGTAGGGACCTTTTTTTCTTTCAATTACACTATCCCTGCAAGGATTTCTTTCCAGGCCCGAATGGTGCAAAATAAACAAAAAAGGTGTAGTGTGGTTCAGAAGTGCACATGGTCACGTGCCATATTCAAAAGTTATGTTGTGCTTCTTGGGTTAGTAAGGTATAGCTGACACTTGTGTTTAGAAGTGGGTTTAGGTGATCAAGATTTAGTTTAAGTTTAAGTTTCTAAGTATTATTTTTGTTTTCCAGAAAGAGTCTATTATCGAGGTAAGAGAGAGGATTAGGGTTCAGAAGAGGGCTTTTCTTTGTCGTTCTAATTCTAGTGTCTGTAATCTTTTCTTGGACGATTTCCGCTTGGATTCTTCAACGGTAATACAGGTTCGTTGTCTTGGTCCATGGATGTAGGGTACATTACCCAAACCATGTAAATTCTGTTGTTCTCTATTTTCTGTGTTTTTTTGCGTTTCATTTCTTGGATTGAAATCGATTGAATATGTGAATAAATGACCAACAATTGGTGCGGTGAGCGTGGATCGAACACGCGACCTTCAGATAGGGTTGTTCTTTGCATCAGATTATGTGATTTTAGAACTGTAGACAGATTGGGTTGTTCTATGCATTAGACTCTGTGATTCTAGAAACATGCTTTTGAATTGTGTTTGTTCCTTGCATCAGATTTTGTGATTTTAGAAATAGCTTTCGGATTGTGTTTGTTATGTGCTTTTGATTCTGTGATTCAAGAAACGGCCTTCGGATTGTGTTAGTTCTTTGAAATTCAGATAGTGTATTTCGCTGTTTTAGTCTCTGTGATTTAAGATTTCAGACTTTGTGATTTAAGCAAGGTTATTCAGATTGTTGTGGTTCGTTGTTTAAGACTCTGTGATTTGTAAAAGGATTTTCAAATTAGTCAGAAATTCAAGAAATTTAAATGGCGGAATTTGAGGTTGACAAGTTTCCGGGGATAACAATTTCAGTCTCTAGCGCATCAAGATGAAGGCTCTTCTTGTGCACCAAGGACTTGCTCAAGCAATTGATGAAAAAACCTTACATATTCTAAGGGACAACGATAAATTAAAGGCTGAAGATGTGGAATCCAAGGCTCACGGTGCTATTTTTTTGAGTCTTGGGGATGAAGTCTTAAGAGAAGTAACTGAGGAATTGTCGGCTCTTACAGTTTGGCGGAATTAGAGGCTTTATATATGAAACGTTCACTGGCAAATAGGCTTTATTTGAAAAAAGAAGTTATACACCTTAGAAATGAAAGAATCTAAGGAGATGAGGAGTCACTTAGATGACTTCAACAAAATAATTCTGGACCTCAACAATATAGGGGTGAAAATTGATGAGAAAGACCACGCTATCATAATTCTGAGTTCCTTACCAAAGAAGTATGAACACTTTGTTGACACTATGTTGTATGGAAAAGAAACATTAACAATGGCAGAGGTTAAGACTACATTGAACTCTAAGGAACTTTAGAGGAAATCAGATGGAAAAGATTCCTCTAAAGGTGAAAGTTTAATGGTCAGGGGAAGACCTCAACAAAGGGACAAAAAAGGACAAAGTGGCAAGTCAAGGTCTAAGTCTAAAGTAAGGAAGTGTTTCTTCTGTCATAAGGAAGGACGCTTCAAGAACGACTGTTATGAAAGAAAAAGGAAGTTGGCAGAAAAGAATACTGAAAAGGGGGATGCTTCGGTAGTTTCAGAAAGGTATGAATCCTCCGATGTTCTAGTGGCTTCTGAATTAGAATTGGGAAAACAATGGATTCTAGATTCTGGATGTTCCTTCCATATGACTCCTAGGAAGGAATGGTTGATGAATTATCACAAAACAATGGGAGGAAAAGTCTTATTGGGTGATAACAAATCTTGCCAAGTTGAGGGTGAAGGGACAGTGCAGCTCAAAATGCATGATGGCTGCATAAGACTTGTTCAGAATGTCATATATGTGCCTCAGTTGAAAAGAAATCTTCTGTCAATTGGGATGTTGGATTCCATTGGTTGTGCAGTTAGAATTAAGTCAGGGATTATGAAAATATCCAAGGGAATTTTGACAATTATGAATGGAAAATTGCATAATGGTTTATACATGCTTGAAGGACACACGGTTGTTGGTAACATTGGTACTGTCACTAGAGGAAAACTTGACAGTGACAAATTATGGCACAAGAGACTCAACCATGTCAGTGAACATGGCCTTCTAGAATTACAAAAGCAGGACAGTTTTGGGAAAGTCAAGATATTCAAGTTGTCATTTTGTGAAAATTGTGTCCTTGGAAAAAGTAAGAGAATAAAGTTTGCTATTTCTACTCAAGGTTCAAAGGGGATATTAGATTATGTTCACTCGGATGTTTGGCGGCCAGAAAAAGTTCCCTCAAAGGGAGGGGCTACCTATTTTGTCACAATTATAGATGATTTCTCAAGAAGAACATGAGTTTTTTGTATAAAATCTAAGGATCAAATATTTGAAATCTTCAAGGCTTGGAAAATAATTGTGGAAAAACAAACAGGTAGAAAAATTAAAAAATTAAGAACAAATAATAGAATAGAATTCTGTTCGGAGAAGTTTAACTAATTCTGCCAAGAAGAAGGAATTGTGCGACATCACATAGTTAGCTACACTCCTCAGCAAAATGGACTTGCTGAGCGAATGAATAGGACTATCTTGGAAAGGGTTAGATGTATGCTTCTAATTGCTGGATTTCCAAGGACGTTTTGGGAGGAAGCTGTAAAAATCGCTGTTTATTTGATAAATATGTGTCCTTCAGCTGCTTTGAATTTCAAGACACCATTTGAAGCGTGGCATGGATATGCTGCAAACTATAGAAGTTTAAGGATTTTTGGGTGTGCTGCATATGCACACGTAAAACAAGAAAAACTAAAACTAAGAGCAATAAAATGTATTTTTTTGGGATATCCGGAAGGGGTTAAAGGATATAGGCTTTGGTCCATTGAGTCTAATCAAAGGAAAATTATCTTTAGCCGTGATGTTATATTCAATGAGCAATATTTTCCTTTGAAACCAACAGTGGATATGCCTCCTAGAATAAAAGAGAGTACTTCGATTGAGGTGGAGCTTGAAAGAAATGAATCTGAAGAGGATGCTGAAGACTCTGTTCATTCTTTAAAAAATCAGCAAGCTGTTAGTATTGAATCTACTACTGAAGATGATACTATGGATTATCAATTAACTCGGGACCGATCTAGAAGGGTTATTAAACCAACTCAGAGATTGGGGTATGCAGATATCATAGCTTATGCTTTGCATGTTGCTTCAGATTTGGAAAACGCAGAACCTCTTTCCTTTTCTGAAGTTTTATCCAGAGATGGCAAAGATCTATGGATGGCAGCTATGAAAGAAGAGATGGATTATCTGATCAAAAACAACACTTGGGAGTTAGTTGAAAATTCTGGACAACAGAAAGTGATTGGTTCAAAATGAATTTTCAAGCTAAAGGAAGGAATAACAAGGGTTGAAAAACCCCGGTACAAGGCCAGGTTAGTGGCAAAAGATTTTGCCCAACGTAAAGGTATTGATTTCACTGAAATTTTTTCACCTGTAGTTAAACTAACATCTATTCGAGTTTTGTTGTCAAAGGTTGCTTTGCAGGATCTCGTGTAATGACCCAGATTTTCGTAATTCCTTGAAAATGCGTAAAATTTGCAAATTTTCTTTTTAAAACAAAATGTATCAGAGTGCGTCTAACCGGATCGCTAATGACTCTTTCTTTAAACTCGTTATGAAAATCAATTGATAAAATGTGTGGAAGCGTTATAAAATAAATCATCGTAAAACATGGCAGAAGCGTAAATAAATCGTTTAGAAGGAAATACTAAATAATTGAAACACTACGTTTAACAAATGAATATGACAATTAAACATCATTTGATTACACTTGTTTACTCATCTTTCTCTTTTTCTGGTCAGCCCTAAGTCTCGTGCATGTGAAATCATCCATCCCTGTTTCATTATGTGTTTGTCATCTATTTATTATTCGTTCGTCATTTGTACCTCACCACAAGTAACTGTAAGCCTAAAGGCTTAGTAAGGAAAATGGTTAATACAATTATGCTTATGACTCTCTTTAGTTCTTTTGGAATGGGGGCCACCCAAACCAATCCTTTCATTAGCCATTTACCATTTTATTACTTTTCTTTACGTCGTTCGTTCGTTACTCATACTTCGAGCTAGAGATTGGAGGACCTATATGAAATGGTATAGTCTTGGTCGACTTCAAACTTCCTGTGAGCAGCTAGTCCCTTTCCTGACATGAGAAAGGGGCATAGTCCAGTGCCAAGCTAGATCTGAACTACCCATCCGCCCCCAACTCCCTTTTCTTTTCTTTGTGTCTGTGCCGGGCTAAGCTACTGGACTACAGAGGCCTTTATTATCTTACCGTTTTACTTTTTTTCATCATTTATCCTCACTCATGCATGTGTGCGTACCACCCCGTGGCACTCTCTATTAGTTTCTATTAACATGATGCACACTCATGCATGTGTGCGTATCACCCCGTGGCACTTCCTATTAGTTTATATTAACATGATGCATGACCATACATTCTCAATCTAACATGATGCATGATGCTTCACAATATAACATAACATTCATAAGAATTGAAGTGCGCATAAACAAAAGTCACTGGATAACAAGAATTGAAAACACATAGAAATGAAGACATCTGATAATTGAACAATGCACAACAGAGAACATTTATAATATTAAATACATGAATTAACATGCTAATTATCTTAGTTAATTTCCTCGTCCATTTACATGTTTCTTATATTTATCACTAGGTAATTAATCTACTTTAGCTATCCTATGTATGTTACATGCTCACGTTGATTGCGTAGTTAATTATGTTAGTTAATTAACTAATTACTCTAATTAATTAACATAATCAACATAATTACTCATGCTAGTTCGTTGGCATGCTCAACTTTCAATTAGTTCGTTCTCTAATCAATTTACATGCTCATCTAGTTAGTTATTGTCCTTAGTTGATTATCATACTTACAAGTTCAGTTAATTGGCATGCTTGAAGAATTAGACATGCTAGTAATTTATACACATTAGTTAATTGATTCCACATTTCCTAGGTTTGAGTCTAGTGGTTTATTCTAATTGATTACAAGCTCAATGGTAGGTTATTTCTTGCATTTAGTTAATTAACACGTTCAGCTAGGTTAATTGACATGCTTTAGTTACTTAACATTTTAATATTAACCTAATTAATTACAACATGTTTAACTACTAGCCTTTACATGCTCAATGATTGTTTAAAGTAACTACATGCTTAGATTTAGTAAATTAGCTAACATGCTCAATTACTTAACAATTAACTAACTTGATTAGTAATTAAACATGCTAGTTATATATTAAGTTAAACATACTCAACTAAGAGCCACTCTAGTAAGTTTAACATGCTCGGATCATTTTTTTAATTCATGGTTTAACTCTAGTTCATTTACATGCTAACTGCTAACTACATAGAGGGTTAACTAATTACTTAAATAAATTATCATGCTCATACAATTTACTTAACATTTAAACAAGCAAGAACAACAGAAAAACATAATGCGTAAGGAAAGGAAAAGAATATTACACAGCAGGTAAACCTCCAAGATTAGCATAGAATTGTTAACTCTTCTATCATTCATTAGCTCATTCCTCATCTATTAAACATTCTCTACAGCTTTATCTAACCATAAAGGAACTATAACGGGGTATCCATACAGCACTCATAAATAACAAAGTTAGCCCTAAAGAAATATTGCATAGCAATGAAAACAAAAGAACAAAGTATCATTCAAGGGAATATCACAGAGCATAAATCTACACTATCATTAACACATGGAGCATTTCACAATAATTTACCTACTTAATCAACTAGTGGTAACAATCAACTAACATTAAGCATAAACATTGAACTAACAGTAGCTAAAATTAACACTAAACTCACACACCCATACTTGTGGTGTAGGGTCTCAATGGCCAAAATACCTCATTTTCCTTACCTCAAGGTTTAATGCGCATGAGCATTCCGCCGTTATTCTTCTTCCTCTTTTAACACCTTCACAAATACCTTCATAATTTAGAAATATCTAGTCATTACTAAATCATTAACTCTACTAATTGGCTTACTAATTAATCCTCACATTCATTTTCCAATTATTTAAATGTCTTAGCCCAATTAACAGCTCAACATGAACCACAAGAATATAAAACCAAGGCTGCAGCTTAACGAGTTATCGTTCAACAACATAACACTTCATAGTTCTACACTCACCAACTTCCAACATAACATGTTTACAATTCCAACATCAACAACGGATTATATGGTTCCTCCTTCATTATCAAATATCCAAGTCAGTAACTTAACCCAAACTCCACTATCGAAAGCCATCTTAACAGATTTATGCATTCAGAATTAACCAACAAGGTATGAATATATCCGAGGATTAACATTAAAAAAGAAAATACCCAACAATAGAGTCATTCAGTCCAACATATCTATCCATAAAACTAATATGTCCTCCTAACGTGCTTCAACTAACAAGGTGCTAGCATTCATCAACCCAAGCAATAGCACTCACATGACTACTACAGAAGCATCACCTGAACTCAATAGGCAATTACAACTCAACACAATTAACAAAGGCTAAATATTTATTATCACAAAACACCAAGGCAGTAGCTACCCAACATAGTCATAGTTGCAGAGTCAAACCAACCACAGATTACATTCCATCAACTAACAGAACCAAAGACCATCACAAAACCAGCCATTATCCCTCGGCAGAAACCCACATGAACAAAAACCAAAATTCACAGAATATCAATCCAACAACAGAAGCATTATTCGTCAACCCAATATCCAGAAAACTACAACAGCCACTACTAGGACATCTCAAGATTAACTAGACAACTCCCAAAATAGAATCCAAGATTAAACAACAGGAAAGGATCATACCAGCATAGAAGGAAGCTCTCGGCTCCCTTGAATCTCCATAGAGCAACTTCACTCTCAGCCCTTCTTTGCTCGCTGTAGAGAGCACTCTGCTTATTTTCTCCTGTTGTTTACTCCTCCATATATCAACAGCCGACAGCATGCCTCCTCTGTCCAACTCGGCAGCTGAATCCCTCTCCAGTATGTCCGACAACGTTGTTTTCTCCATGCAGCTTTCCAGAGGCTGCTCCCCACGCGAGTTGTTGGTTTTGTCATCACCGGTTCGACTTAGTAACCAGCTGGACCAAGGCCTTCGGCCGGTCTAGCTCGACCGTCACTTCGATCGCCCCTCGAACTGACGCCGGAATCGCTGCTGGACCCGTCGCCAGAAATTACCTCCGCGAGAGCCCCAAATTCGAGCCCTAGCTCCCGTGACCTGCCTGCTTTGTTCCCTCCACTCGCTTGCCATCGGAACCCATCGTCATCGTGTCGTCCGAGCCCGCGCTCGAGCCCCGTCACCATTCCCCCTGCTCGTCGTCGCTGGCGAACTCCCAAGCTCTCGGGTCTTCTCTCCCTCGCTCAATCTCCCTTTTCTCTCCCCTTCTCCCTATTTCTGTCTCGCACAACTGGCCAAAGGCCATAAAAAATCATCTTCTTTCAAATTTTGAACCGAATTGAGAGGTTGAACCGGTTCTCCTGTTGAATCGGTTCATATCAACTCTCTTTCTCTCAGTAAATGGCCAATGGCCAAAAATCAATCCCCCCTTTCTTAATTATTTCTTCTTTAATTTAAAAACTTTAAATTAAAAACCAACCCTCACTTGTCTCCACCCAAACCAAACCAGCAAACCGGTCACACCACAAACACTGAACCACACCAAAGCCAACTCAACTGGTTTTCTTTCCCAATTACCATTTTAATTTTCCAACATTTCATAACTAATCTCCATTTGAATATAATCACTCACTAAGTAATTAATTAATCATCCCCTTACCTCTTAATCCCTAATTATTTTTCGCTTATTTAATATTAATTATCGTCCAATGAATTTTTGTAAATTAAAATATAACGAATACGTAATTGGTGATACCCCGATAATTACCCAATTAATCTAAAATCCCCAGATTATGCTCCAATTATATTTATTAAATTTCGATAAAAAATTGGGGTGTTACATCTCGAGCTTGAACAAATGTCCATGAAGACGACTTTTCTTCACGGAGATTTACAGGAGTCTATTCTAATGGCTCAACCGGAAGGGTTTGAGGTAACCGATCCAAATAAGGTTTGTTTGTTAAAAAAGTCTTCATATGGATTGAAACAATCACCTAGACAATGGAATAAAAAATTTGATGAATTCATTACTGGTATTGGGTCTATAAGAAGCAAATTTGACATTTGTGTTTATTTTAAAAACTGTAAAAAGAATAGAATATTTGTCTTATTATATGTAGATGATATTCTAATAGCAGGAAAAGATAAATCTGAAATTTGGAAATTGAAGCAAGAATTGGGGAATGTATTTGACATGAAAGATCTAGGAAATGCAAAGAAAATTTTAGGCATTGCTATACTGAGAAATCGGGAATTAAAGACACTGTGTTTAACTCAAGGAAACTACTTAAAACGTGTGTTACACAAGTTTGGTTTTTCTAATCTTAAACCAATCTTATCTCCTCTTGCTAGTTATTTTAGATTGTCTAAGGAACATGAACTAGAGAAGAAAAGAAATACATGAAGAAGATTCCTTATACAAATATTCTGGACTGCATCATGTATTCAATGGTGTGTACACATCCAGACCTTGCCTATTCTGTAAGTGTTGTTAGCAGGTTTATGGCTAACCTAGGTAAATCACACTGGTATCCATTAAAATGGCTGCTGAGATATATTTCAAACACTTTGAATTTTGGTTTATGTTTTGGAAATAATAAACTGAATACTGCTACTATTACTGGATTTGTAGATGTTGATTATGCTGGTTGTATTGATTCTAGACGTTCTACTTCTAGTTTTATATTTACTGTGTTTAGTGGTTCTATTAGTTGAAAATCTAGTTTGCAGAAATGTGTTGCTCTGACTACCATAGAAGCTGAATTTATTGCTGCAACGGAAGCATTCAAGGAAGGGATTTGGCTTAAAGGATTGGCTTCTGAGCTGGAGATTGAGAGCTCAAATCTCACAATCCATTGTGACAGCCAATCCGCAATTTACTTGATGAAGAATCCTGTATTCCATGAGAGAACTAAGCACATTGATATCTGGTTGTTCTTCATCAGAGAAAAGATTGAAGATGGAGAAATTCATGTAGAGAAGATTGCAACTGAAGAAAATCCAGCAGATGCATTGACAAAGATTTTGCATGTTACCAAGTTTAAATTTTGTTTAAATTTGGTTGGTGTATTTCTATTTGAATTTATAGGTTGTGTTCTCTATCGTTTTAGTATGTCTGAACCAAGGTGGAGAATTGTAGTGTGGTTCAAGAGTGCACGTGGTCACGTGCCATACTCAAAATTTGTGTTGTGCTTCTTGGGTTAGTGAGGTACAGCTGGCACTTTTGTTTAGAAGTGGGTTTAGGTGACCAAGATTTAGTTCAAGTGTTTAAGTATTATTTTTGTTTTCCAGAAAGAGTCTGTTATCGGGGTGAGAGAGAGAATTAGGGTTTAGAAGAGGGCTTTTCTTCGTCGTTTTAATTCTGGTGTCTGTAATCTTTTCTTGGACGATTTTCGCTTGGATTCTTGAACGGTAATACAGGTTCGTCGTCTTGGTCCATAGATGTAGGGTACATTACCCGAACCACGTAAATTCTGCTATTCTCTATTTTCTGTATTTTTCTGCATTTCGTTTCTTGGATTGAAATTGATTGAATTTGTGAATAAATGACCAACAAAAAGGTCCTTAAAAGGTAGAGAAAATGGAGCGGCTATTGTTTTGGAAACTGCCTATTAATAGGAATTTAAGAAAAGAATTTAATTGAATAAAATCTTACCCCATACTTTGAGAAGTAGTTGTCACATAACGAAGACAAAAATCCAAATATTACCCACTTTGCCATGAAATGTGTAGTCCAACATTGAGGGTATTTTTTTTTCTGAAAGGAAAATGATGGTTTGCAGAAGATAATAAACAATGATTGTGGCCTCGACATCTAATCTTTGCAGATCTGTGTTTGGCAATCATGGTTTTAGCATAAAATCAATCGACACAAAAGCCAGCAAGAAATCTCCAAAAGATGCTTTTAGCAAGTATTCTTCCAAACTTGCATATGGGTTGGAGCAGGATAGGCTACAAGGCTGTTCCATTAATTCTGCCTGGCCATCATTTCCTCGTTTTTCATGTGTGAATATGAGCATGTGTGCGGGCTAAAATATAAAGAAAGTGGCAGCACAGTCAGACGGCATAGCCTTGCCTCGCCAAGTGTCTTTTCCTGAGTAATCTTCTTCCCGTTCATTGATTGCTTCCATTGTGGGGCTGCTGCTGCTCCATTCCATTCTCTTTTATCTCTCTTTCCTTTCGCTTTCTTTTCTCCCGCACCATCGTCTCCCCTTCACTTGCGGATATGGGCCTCGCATTCCCCATCATTGTATGAAAATGGGAAATAAGTAGCCACTCCCCCTCATCATTTGTTGGCTTAACTCTCAATTTTGGACTTTTCTTTTTACCAAATGAACTCTAATATTCCACTTTTAAAGAGAAGTGATATTTATATATTTGTTAATTTTAAATTAAAAATCACAAAAATAAAGAATAAAACTGCTCTAAACTAAATAAAATCAAGTTTAAATTGAATAAATTCAAAACCAAAACTGAATCAAGCCAAACCAAAAAAATCAATTTGATATTTATTTTGTTAATGGTGCAAAGTTTAAGGTTTATTGTATTAAAAAAAATTCAAAGTTTAAGTTAAACGAAACCTCAAATTCTAAATTCATTTTGTTAAAAAAAAAAAAAACAAAGAGTTTACGTTAGTACATGATTTAATTTGTACTTTATCCTAATTTGTTTAATAATTTTGCATTCTAAATTCTAATACGGATTTCTTTTAGTTTTAATCCCAATACCATTTTCCATGTCAAAATTATTGAGAAGAAATTCGTACCCGTTATCATATATATTTTAAACTCAATAACTCCATTTTTATTAATGAACTTTATAAGATAATAACTTTAATATATAATAAGGTAAACTACAATTTACACAATAACGTTTTAAGTCATTTACAAATTATATATTATTGTTTTTTTTTTACAAATAGAATTCGCATATTTCTTCTGTCAATAATTTGAACTACACTGCCAATTTATTCATTATATCTAGCACGTATATACCATATTTTTTATTTAATAAAGTCTTTTAATTCGAGTTTTAGTCTACTGACAAATTTTAATATGATTTCAAATTTTGTCAAAATTAATATTTATTTCTATTTTGTTCTAAAAAAGTATGCATTGGGCCTTGAAATAATAACTCGAACGAGTTTATTCAATTGTAACTCGGCCGAGTCATTATACTACAATTAAGGATCAGTTGCCCGCCTATGCGACCAGTTTCAAAAAGAGAGAGAACGAGACAGCGATGGCGATGAAGATGAAGGAGAAGTCAGTGAGAAAGCCACTGAGGGACGTGTCCAATGACAATGGTGGCAGAGCATTCATGAAATCAAGGGTAACTTTGCAAGAACAGATCCAAAATTGTAATGTGCCTAGGGTTGACGAAGAAGACCTCGCCCTCGACCGCCTCCTTCTAGTTCATTCCGACCTCTCTTCGCTCATTCAACAGGTAATTTTTTACCTTTGGACCTTAATCTTCTTGCGTTTGGGGTACTCCAGAAGCAGGAAAATTTCAGTACTGGCTCATGTCAATCGTTTCCTAGAAACTTCCTTCTTTCCTTCGTATTTTTGAAATTCCTTTTGAGTGTTCATTTTTTCAATTTACTGATTCTTGATTTTTGGAATTTCATTGTATCTGGGACTCTTTAAACCAGTTTTTTTGGTTGTGTGAACTAATTTTGCTGTTCAAGGATAAATTGGATTAGAAGAGAAAAGGACCAGATATACTTACTGGCTTTCTCAGCATCATGAACTAAAATCTGTTTGAAGGCTTGGATCCTAAAAAAGCGTTGTGCTTCAAGTTTTTCTTTATGAGAATGAACTTTGTGAAGTATTAGTGTTCTGGTACGCTTTTGTTTTCTCCATTAATAGTGTGACTGCATACCCGTGGTCATTTGATCTGTGGAAAATAGAGATACATTTCCTATGATGCGCAAATATTAGGGTTTTTTTTTTATAATTACAGTTTTGCTTTTTTAGCCACCAAAAAAATTGTCAAGAGATCATCTTGAAATGGTGGCTTGATGTTTTTTGTTCTTCTTTCTGCTAGTGGTCTTTACACTATATTATCTAAACCGCCTTTTTGTTCTCTGTTTTTTTTTTTCTGGAAAATGCTTTCAACAAATCTTACAGATTATGTCATTGGTTGCTGAAAACTTCTTGAAAGGCGTCATTGGGTTGTGAAGAATTTGGATTTTCTTGATAATTATTTCTCTATATTTGTGATTGAAATGCTAGGCTTTACATTGAGCATAAAAAGTAACACTTGCTGTTAAATGAAAAGTTCAATCTCAGAAGATTGCCCAATTTCTTCGCGATCATGGATCGTAGTAATATTTTCTTTCATAGTTTTTCTTCTTTTTGTTTGTTTATGTATGCACTTGTCTATGTTGCTTCTTAGATTTTGGGGAATGTCCAAGTTTATCCTCTCAGGAAACTTACTTGTATGTTAATGCTTTACATAGCCAAAATACTCCCTAAATCTTGGCTATGCAGAGACATTGGCAGTAGAGACTAGAGCACTATTTGTAGCTGTTTGTTGTGGTATGTAATTCACAATTAATGTACAATGGCAGATTGATGAAATTGTTGCTCAAGCATTTAAGCTGAAAGAGATGAGCACGCAGGGAAGAGAAGAGATTGTATCTTTCACTAGTGTCTTATCTGGGATGCTTTCCTCTTTGAAGGTCAAATTTATAGCCAATTTCTGCCAGTACTTGTCATTCCCAAGCTTCTTGTTGCAAAACTAATGTGAGCGATCCTGATTTTGAATATGCAGCCCTGGGTCACTAGGTTTCAAAAGGTGCTTTCCCATCCAAGTCAGTCTGATAATCAGTTGACAGGGTCTTTGAAAAATAATGATATTTGCGCAGTTACAGAGGCGAAAAATGAAGCGATTGACAGTCCCGATCAAAACAAGACGGAGCCATTGATCTCTCCTTCTCCCCTTGTTTCATGGCGTGCCAACTGCACTATTGAAAGAGGAAGACAATTGTTTCTGCTTACACCTCTCCCTATATCGAAGGCCCTATCGTCTAAACTTCAGATCCCAACCAAATTAGAATTTGATGGCAGCAACCAGAGTCTATCATTTTTCACTGGACATGGAGACACAAATGATGATTTGCTTGAAGGCTTAAATCAAACTCCTTGCAAGCCTTCTGATTCTCAGTTGACTGAAGCGACTCGCACTCTTGGACATGGCCTTCCTTCCCCTCAGGTGCTTCCAACAAAAAATGGCTCCATGGTCGTTGTAACCCCGTGCTTAAAAATGTCCCCGCCAAAATCTTGTGTCTTGCTTGAACCCATTTCTGAGTCCTCTCAACAAGTGACTGCCAAGCCTCGTAAATCAACGCCTTTTCCTCTGGGAATTCGTCAATACCTTGCCGAACAATTTTCTGCATCTTCGGGTGGTGATACTTCTGATGATTTGGCTTCAAAGTATCCAGAAATCTTAGGGATACAAGGGGTCAACAGGGAAGGAATGAAGAAAAAAGAGGTTGAAGCTTCGCCCGATTGGTTATTGTCTCCTCCTAAAACGTGTGTTTTATTGGAGCTGTGCGACGAGAATTCGCAAGATGTTGCTATCGATACCCACCTGCATTGTTTGCTGAATCAGGATACGAATACAATCCCGATGAAGAATCATATTCAAGATTTCCAATCTGAGAACTTCCGTAAGTGCCAAGGTCCTTCTCTTTCCTGTAAATTGTTGGCGCCATGGAAGAGAGAGAGAGTTTCACCCTCTAAGTTCAGGCTATTTCCATTTGAATTTTGAATTAATTAATAGATATGCATGCGAACTAAAACCTTGGATTCTATCGTGCAGACCCTCCCGTGGAAAGCACTCCCATGAAGATGGAAAATGAAAGCGAACGCTTCACAAGGGCAGGCAAACGTCCTGGTGAGAATACGCTAAAGAAAGAACTATGGACAAAATTTGAAGCTGCATCCTCCAAACCATATCGTTTCAATGTTTGCACGGTCAAGAAGAGTGCTCGGAAAGGGTTTCAAGACTTGTTGGACGAAGCTTCTTGTGAAGAAGACGAAGCTCAAATGCAGGATTCAAGATAACATTAAAATTAACTTCTCAAAATGGTGCCAATGTCATGCACTGAGCTGAACTTTTGTTTGTATTACAAGTTTTCTGAAATTTCTATGAAGCAAGTTATCAAATAAAGGGTTGAGGGCTGAGAACACTTTTCAGTTGACTTAAATTACGCAGGAGAAAAGTAGTGGCAAATGATCACATTATGCATGACTCCATGGATAAGCTAAGGCCCATCTAACGGTAACTTTGATAGCTAGGGTTATACATGCAGCTCTCTGCGTACTGCACTAGATCTGCCGGGCGCGGGAGCCGAGTTGCCAAACCTGTGGAGCCAAGGTGAAGTATATTGCCATAACTTATTTTGTATTCAAAATGGAAATATAAAGAAGTTGTTGGGGGAAGAAAGCCGAACCGAGCTCATATGCTTTGGCAGCGACATCAGCTGCAATGCGCGCTGAGATTTTTCTAATGCTAGTAAACGGAGGATAAATGAGTCCCTTCTCCAAATTCTCCTCAGTCACTTGTGCGGCCAAAGCTTCGGCTGTTCCAACAGAAAAGGTCGATGATATTAATTTGAAAATTGCAATTGCCACATAGGGAAGAAAAATGATGATTTGTGGCTTCTTGTACTAAACCATATTATTTAACTACATTTCAAAGGTTCAGAATCAGTTCGCTTGAAGTATATATATGTTCCCTTACCCGCTGCCAGAAGCATGTCGTCATGAACACGGATTGCCCCCGACATAATTAAACCAAGCCCAAACCCGGGGAAGATATAAGCATTATTAGCCTGAACTTAAAAACCATCAACATTAAACCAGTTCGTTTTAAACTATTCCGGAGTTGAGTCAAAACGCATTAGTTGAAACCTGGCCAGGGACAAAAGTCTTTCCCTCATACTCCACAGGGTCAAATGGACTCCCACTTGCAAAAGTTGCACGACCCTGAAAGCAACAAAATAAGATAAAAAAACAATCAAGTCATCAAGTTGAAGCTCATTGACAGAAAGGAAAGGAAATCAGTTTCCGGACGGTGTTTGTCTTACTTGGCTCCACCTATAGGCCTCCTCGGCGGTACATTCGGATTGTGATGTGGGATTTGAAAGTGATAGAATGATGGGTCTCTGCAAAGAATGGGGCACGATATAACTTGTAAATTATCTTCATTTATCTACTGCACATTAAATGGGTAAGACGATAAAAGCACCTCATTTATGGAGGCCATAGCCGCCACAACTTCTTTAGTAAAGGTTCTTCCTACACCTGAAGTTCCAATCAAGACCGTTGGCTTGATTTCCTGAAATAGGACGAAAAAGAGTGATTGAAAAACTGTCGATTGCATATGGCAAGTCTCTTCCTGGGAAAGATTTTCGACACCTTTACAGCATCTGCAAGTTCCATGATAGGTTCATGGTCATGAGCCCAAGGCTTCTTGAAATGTTGGAGAGATTCTTTCCGAGAATTGACTATCAAACCCTGCATGATAAATAGTTCTTTTACAATCATTGAAGAAAGACGGAAAATCAGATGCATTTTTCTTTTCCTTTCAAATCTACCTTTGAGTCCACCAGCCAAATTCGTTTCCGGGTCTCTTCCAAAGGAGCATTTGTCTGCAAATTACGGGCATGATCATACTAGAAAGTTTCTACATCGAGCAATTTTTACGGAATAAGTAGAGGCTTTCTCACCTGTTTTGATATTTCAAGAGCAATGAGTTCTGCTATCCCAGTGCCAGCCTGTAACCATAAAACAACTGAATTAAGGCAAGGAATAGCAGAGGAAAAATAGGAGAATTAACAGACTTGCTGCACACCGCTAAGCATAAGATCGACTAATGCGAGATGATTTGGAATAAAGAAGGGTAAAAGAGCTAAAGCACAACAATTTTGATATCATATAGTATGATCTACCTCTCCAGCACCAAGAAACAAAAACTTATGATCGGCTAAGGTCCCACCGACTAATTTTAGACCAGCAACAAGCCCTGCCAGAACCACAGATGCCGTTCCCTACGAAGTATGAACAAACTAATCATGAATTTTTCATAACTTAGAATTATTATTAAAATCTTAAAAAGACTCAAAGAAACCTGAATATCGTCATTGAAAACAAGATGAGTTGTGCCATATTTTGCCAGCAGATCAAAGGCATTGTGGTTTGCAAAGTCTTCAAACTACAAAATGTAACAAACACATGTAGAAAACTCTACAAGTTTGAGTGGACAACATCTAACAATGACAACAAAGCAAAGAGATCTTATCCAATAGTGACAGACCTGAACGAGTACTTTCTCTCCATAATTCTGTTTGACTGCAGTCATGAATTCCTCCATAAGCTCAGCATACTCCTATGGAAAATCTTAATTCAGTAGAGCATGAATGTATTTATCCAAATGAAAATGAAAATGAGCATGAAACCCAAGATGAATTGATCACATGATTTACCAACCTGTCCAGTGGCCCTCTTTTGCCTCAGCCCTATGTAGAATTCATCATTTAATAACGTCTCGTTGTTTGTACCCACATCAATGGTCACTGGTAAACACTGAAATATCGACAAATTCCCTTAGTATTATCAGAAAATAGATATGATAGCACAAAAGAATCTTAAGTATCATGCTAATTTATTACAACTTCCGTGAAATCTCGGTAGATAGCTGAATTAAATTTAGTTGATGTATGGCAGGAAAACAAAATGAGAGACCGAACAGAAACTTACAGCCGAAGGACGAACACCTCCAAGTGCAGAATATAACGAAAGTTTTCCAATTGGTATTCCCATCCCCTGCAACATGTCATGCATTGTACATGTTGATCTAGTCAGTTGACCCATATATACAGAGAGAGTAACATTAAATTTATCATATAATTTTACACTCTAATTTTATCTCTTCACGTGACACATTACTTAAGAGTAAATATTGTCTAATTTTCACTACTTTATTAATGAAGGGCACCTAAAGCGTCACGTCATGCGGTAAGATTAGAGTGTAAAATTAAACCTACCATTACCGATATATGTATAGGACAAGAGAGAAAGAGAGTCTAAAACCTAATTCATTGCAAAGTTTCAACAAAAGGTGTTATTTTACAAAATTAACCTGACATCCAAGATCACCGAGTCCCAAAATCCGCTCCCCATCGGTAACTACAATGACTTGAATATTCTTCTCTGGCCAGTTTCGCAAGACCTCGTGAATTTTTCCTCTGTGTGATTAAATTTTTAGATTCACACAACTGTAAAAATCCCTGCTGTCGATTAATGTAAATAATTGCAAACATACTTCTCTCTCAAACTTATATATAGACCCTGCGGCTGCCTGAAGATACTGCCATATTTCTGGCAAGCTTCACCAACAGTTGGAGTATAGACAACTGGGAGTAATTCTTCTACGTGATCGATGAGAAGCTTATAAAACAGTCTTTCGTTTCTCTCCTGCAACATTGAATCCAAAAAACAATCACCAGAATTAGAATACAGAGTTTTCAATTCACTGCAAATCAAAAGTTCTCTCCCATCACACAAACACAATATTATATGATTTGGAGAAGTGTTGACAACTAAAGAGCACAATTTTAAAGGCAAACCCAGAAGAGTCACCACATGCATCTGTAATGTGTGAATGACAACACAGAATAATGTGCAATCATTTCAACAAGAACAAGAGGGATGCATGTAGGCCCGAAGCCACTAGAATAAATTATTCTACTTGGAAAAATGATGTAAGAGTCAAACCCTAGATAGTGCAAGTAAATTGCCACCTGAAGATCCATCATAGCCATATATTTCTGCAGGGGAACTTGATACTGGCGGATATTGTGCAACATCTTCTTCACCTGGTATGTGAAGCAAATATTTATGATTTATACATTCAAAAAATCACATCAGAAACCTGAACAAAATAGACAAAGTGTTAGCTAAGTGGATGAAAAACCTGAAGATCTTGAGAAACAACAGCAGGGGGTAATAAACCACGCAAGTAATGAGCATCTCTCTCTTTGTCATTGAAAGCGAGCCCCTTGTTGTGGTGTGGGTCGCGCAATAAATTATACCCGCTGTAGTTTGAGTGGAGCTAAAAAAGATGAGAAAAATGGCATGGAAAAGGAAGAAAAGTAGCATTCACACACACAGGAACAATTGCAGAATTCAATAACAGTAAACAAAACAACACTCATCCTCAAAAATCAAACTGAGATGAATGGATTTTCTTCCCCTCTTTCACTTTGCATGCAATGAAATTCCATAACCATCCTCAAAAACCAAACTTCATCAAAACTGATCATCTTAGTATAACCAGAATTGAAGTATTAAACCCACACCAAGCAATATTTAAGGACCAACATACAAGTCGGAAAAATGAAACTTAGTGAAGTTGGACTAAAACATTTCAATCAGACAAGGCGATAAATATGCAAACCAATATGGAAAAGATCGGAGAATATAGTATCACCTTGCAACGGAGACGCTCCAAGGAGTGATGAATTGATCGGCGGTGGCACTGTCATCGTGAACCTCACTACTGACGGTGGATTTGGAATCGATCACCTCTTTTGCTGCCTTCAAAGGGGTCTCTATCACAAGACTGTTGCTCCTCTCCCCCGCCGCACCATTCGAGCTTAGAGCAATCACCTTCAAGCTCCCTGAGCTTCTTCTCTGGCCATTAAGAAGAGGTGCACGTGGCACAGAAATGGCCGTCTGGTTCTGATAAAAGAAAAAACGTCAATTGATTAACGTGCACCAACAATCAAGCTGACAACATTTCAAAGGATTGCTGCCATTTTGAACTTCGATAAGCTCTAGGAAGGAAGCTGATAGATCTACGGTTTTTGAGCTCAATAACAGGTATTTCAGAAGGCCCGATGCAACGGGGAAAAACATTGGAAAATGAAACATCTAAAACTAAAATTTCGTAATTCTGTGAAGCTAGTCGTTATTCATTTAGGAAGCGAAGAAATGGGTTGTTAGATCATTTTACCAGAAAATCACTTCTGCTCAACGAAAACATGACCAATCAATTCTGAAAAGAATTTCCGAAAGCAAGAGAGAAGGGAAGAGAACAAGGGGAGAAAGAGAATGATTCTTTAAGGGACGATCTCTCCTTGGTTCTCTCCGGCGATTCCCTCTCGATGCTAGGTTTTTGTCTTCGGATTTAGAAAGGAAACGGAGAGATGAAAAACGGAAGGCGGTTGGCCATAAATACAACCCTGCCCCCCCTCTCTCTCTCTACCTCAGCTTTCTCTCACTAGAGACCGAACGAAGCGGTCACTGAATTTGTCACGTTGAGAAGAGCAAAAAAAAAAACACAAAGAGAGAGGAGGGATCAGATCATGTGAGTTAGATTGGACCCACGTCAGAGCGTGGCCCAGAGCGAATAGGGTTTCTTATCGACGGGGACGAGGATCAGAATGAGGATCCAAGGAGAAGAATTGTCCTGAACCGACGACCCCCCGGCCCCCCTCCTGGTAAATACTGTGCAGTTGCAGGTGGCTTCCTCGTAGTCACCGTTAGATTTTCGTCATTTCCAAACTTTCCACACTAACATTTCCATCTTTCCAAATTTCCACCCACCAAATTCCTTACTTTCAGAATTGGCGTGGGTGATAACAAAGAACATTTCATACATTTCTACGCTCCAAATCAAAACATGGGATTTGAGCGGGTGGGTGGGTGCACCAACCCACCATTAAACTCTGCTAAGCTCGTTACATTTCCTCGACACTTACTATTGGCTTTCTCTTGCTTTAGACTTTGACTTAGACCGAGAAGCCTTCGCTTTTGTCAGAAACTCCGATGCACTTCGATCAAAAGGTATCTCGTGGTGAATGCATTGAATGTTGGTAACCACGTCGACTCGCTGCATCCACGATAAAGAAAAAGTAGAAAGTGTGTGGGTCAAGGAGCAGCTGGGGAAGGTGGCGGTGGGGACTGGACTCACCATGTCCATTGCTCACCACCCGTTACAGCTGTCGTTCATAAATAAACCTACTTCTCTAGACTCTACCTCTGTCTTTTCCTTCTTCCTGGAGGCCACTAAAATTTTAATTTTCATCTGTATCACTTATTTATTAATATAATAGTTAAAATAAAATACAAATTATCCTCATTTAATATATTAAATAATTAAAATATAATATTAATAAAAAAAAACATGACTTTTACATGTAAATTTTAATGGGTGTCAAAATTGGAAATAGCAAAAGAAATTAAAAGTCCAAAAAAACAATGAAACAAGCCAAGGTACATGCTATGGAGGCTGTGTGCGCGGTCACGTCCCTTAATGGTACTAGTAAAAATCATGATAGAGTGCTCCCCACGACGATGAAATAAGAGTAGAATAGAGTGACTTGTTCAACAGATTATAGATATGCAGAGCAGTGAAACACAAGAACTTTGATGAGCACTGATCTCTGATACAATCCTTTTGATCTTATTTTAAACACTTCCAATTTCTATCTATGTATATATATATTTTGAACTTGCTCTATCGCATCTGGAAATTCAACGTCTTCAGGCAGTAGGCAAACATGAAAGCGAAGAAGACAGTGAAGCCTACCAAAACTGCCGCAACTGGTCCCATGAAATTTGGATCATACCCAAAATGGCTCTCTATGTAAGACTTGATTGAAGGATCCATCGACACTCCCGGGACTTTAATTGTGCTCCCAACATCGCCATATTGCGACACAATCAAGCCATACACAGTCCATGCGACGGGGCAAATCCAGTAATACCATATCCACCACTTGGGAATTTTCTGAAACAAATCAACCAAGTCGTTACATCCCTTCCAGATGTCTTTGTACTAACGTAAATTCCCCCGAAATCGACAAAAAAAAACTTACGGGTTTTGGGATGAAGAAGCCCGAGAAAAGATTGAAGAGCGCATAAAAAGCTGCTGCGAAGATGGCCGCCACTTGATGATTCGGGGTGATGGAGATGGTCATCATACCGTAGTAGGTGAAGTAGAGGAAGGAGAAGAAGGTGACAAAGAAGAACCAGAAGAATTTTGCGGCTGCCCACTCGAAGCTAACCATGGCATATACGAGAAGAGTGTAGTAGGTAGTCTGCACAAACACAAATGGGATCTCCACAAGTACCTGCCATTGTTAAGCATTACATGCATTAGTTTTTTGTTATTTTCAGGCAGTCAGCAAATTAAATGCTCGTCAGCTCACTTGTGCAAGCGCATACGGCAATGCAGAGTACATTCCGGCAGCCCGTTCCCGATAAAAGACAGTTCTCTCGATGGAGATAATTGGCTGAACGGTCGAGCAGTTGTTGATTCCGACGAACAAGATGGCAGCATACATGGCTCCGATCACCGTCGTCAGATCATTCGAGTTTTGCCTGTATCAACACGGAAGATTCAAACTTTTTAAATATTTATTTCATGATTTTGTGGGAAGAAAGGTGGGATGTACCTTTTGGTGCCAACTCTCCAGAAAATTGTCCCAAGCATGAGAGCAGCAGCTAAGGTGAAAAAGAATCTGACCAGATTGTAATCAGGACTTCTCCAATAAGTCCACCACTGCTTCCAAATGCATGATTTGAACTGTCCCCATGGTGATTGAGAATATCGTGTCGTGAAATAGATGTCATTTGCCCCTGGCGATGGACTGCTTAGTTCCTTCACGAGCGCCAAGTTACGCCTGTCATTCCATCTTTTTGTTAGCTCCAAATTCCCAAATCTCTTCACCAGTTGAACAATCTTTTACTTGTATTAGACTTACTGATATAATGGGGATGAGCTGTAATGTTCCGCAAAGTCCATTCTGAGCCTGAGCTCAGCTGCCATTGAGCTCACTTCAAGCATCCAAGTTGCAGGATTGTACTTGTCTTTGATTTTCGGCACTCCAGGAATTGCCTATAAACGGCCAATTTCAATTCAAGTGATGAACTTTCTTTCCGGGTTGGTCAAGATTGCTACTAAGATTGTAACAAACACAGATTACCTCAAAATATTCGATGATTTTGCAAGAATGGCGGCCCACTGGCCCTGAATAGATCACCTGTCCACCCCTCTTCATCAGTAGAAGCTGAAGTACAACATTGTTAGTTCGGAATTGGAAAATGAAAGCTATGGAAGAAGAGAACCTTTTACCTCATCAAAGGCCTCAAAAATGTCGATGCTTGGCTGATGAATTGTGCAGACAACTGTTCTTCCAGTATCCACGGTATTTCTGACTGTTCTCATCACGATTGCTGCCGCTCGAGCATCCAGTCCGGAAGTTGGTTCGTCCATGAAAATGATGGAAGGATTAGAAACAAGCTCCACAGCGATTGTCAACCTTTTACGTTGTTCTGTCGACAGCCCTGTAATCCCAGGAAGCCCCACAATAGCATCTTTAAGATTGTCCAACTCCACCAACTCCATAACTTCTTCGACAAAAACCTGACAACACCGTCCCAATCAAATATTAAATTTGAGGACACCAAGAAAGTGTTGGATTCTGTCACCATTCTTACCAGCTTTTCCTCTTTGTTCACTTCTTTAGGGAGCCGAAGAAACGCAGAGTAAATCAACGATTCTCGAACGGTCACTTGCGGTGAGTGGATATCAGTTTGTTCGCAGTACCCTGAAATTCGGGCGAAGGTTTCTTGTTTCTTGGGGAACCCTGAAATTCTGATATCGCCTTCAATGTAACCACCAGTCTTTCTTCCGGCTAAAACATCCATTAATGTTGTCTTTCCTGCTCCACTGACTCCCATCAATGCAGTCAAGACTCCCGGCCTGAAAGCACCAGTTACCTGGCATAGGAGTCGAAGCTTGTCCTCAGTGACTCCTTGGTCCTTCATTTCCTGTGTGTATATTGTGCAATACCATAAATTTAGATTTGATTTTTTAACAGAAGAAAATGCAGATTTTTCTTACCGGAGGCATGTCCACGTAGTAATTTACAGAGTTGAAGGACATGGCAAGAGGAGTAAATGGAAGAACCATTCCTCTCTTAGGGGCAACATCACCGGCTGTTTCGATGGAGGAATCAGCATTTTTAGTTAATCCACTCGAATTTGATCTGCTGCTCATTCGCAAAATGGTCATTTCTCCTGCACAAATTTTCAGGTAAGCATCTAGACAAGTAAATGCTAGTCGTTCAAAGAAAAAGATTCTTTACTTGTATTGTTCCCATCTGAAATGGACAATGATTTAGACAAATCTTTCTTGGATTGGGATCTTCTCAGTCTAGGTTCTTCCTTAGATTCTTCTTGCTCATCCTCCATCTCTTTTGCTGCTTCTTCTGATATAATTGCTTGTGGCTGTCCAGGAGCTGACATGTTTAAGCAAGCTCGTAAATGAATTTCTCACCTCAAAAGCAGAGGAAACTAGTGAACAATGCTGAATCTTACGCTGTAAATACATAAGTGCCAGAGTGAAGAGGACATTAAAGAGAATCGCAAATCCGAGAAGAGCAGCAGCGCCAATCCAAAACCATTCTTTATCAAGAAAAACATTGAAATTCTGGAGCACTGCTAAGCCCAGCGGAGTATTATTGTTTGAAGCCTGCAGTGCAAGAAAAGCTCCACTAATGTTGGAAATTGATAGTTCTGTTTTGTCTGTGTGACACTACATATGAGTAACATACCAGTTTGTTCATCCACCTCGGAGCGTACATTTCATTAACGCTGATGGCGTTAAATCCGTAAGTCATAGGAGAAATCCAATAGCCCCACACCCACCATTTTGGAATTTGATCTATTGAATTAAAGCTAATGTTCATATGATATCCGATGAATGCTATGGGAACCAAGGTTGACGGAGAGTAAGAAACTTACCTCGAGGAAGGATAAAACCTCCAAGCAAGAACACAAGAAGAAGTGTCAGAGATCCTCCTGTATTAGCGATAATCATGGTCCTGCAGCACCCAGCAATGAGCCTAAAGATTCCAGCAGCCATTTGCTGGATCAGAAAAATCAACAATGTCTGCTTGAAAAACCTGAAAAAACAGGAAACATCTAACGTTAATGCATACAATTTACATATTTGAGTAGATGACCAATAAGATGTGGCATTAATCTAATCTTATCAGAGATGATCGCTAGATTACCTGCTGGCTTCGGGTGCGAATCCGATTGTGTAATACGTAATGATCATCCAGACTATGGTTTCGAAGACAGACATGGGTATGCGAAGCAGCGCAGTTGGGACAGTAAAAGTCCAAGCAGGATGAAACATCAGGTCTCTGTGCTTGTAAAACACCGGAAGTCTAGCAATGGTCAACGAAAGCTCGGCAAAACCATTGAACATGTTAATGATCATGGAAAATAAAAGCGCCCCAATATAGAGCGCACCGTCTCCTTCGTTCTGGGTACGCATTTGGGTTCTCAGAAAGACAGTCGACGCGATGAGCGCCACGATGATGATCTGGACTGTCTTGAAGACGTAAACGAACGAGTTTTTCTGTATCAAGAGCCATTCCTTGTCGAAATTGGCTCTGAGAAGTTCCATTTTGGGTACAGAATATTTGGTGAAAACAAGAGAGGCTTGATGGCCTTTGGACTTGTCAAAAGGGATGGAAAGCTCGTTTTCGAGCTTCGTCCCGACATGGAAGCGCTTGAATTGGTTGGCAAACTCAGTCACTGATATGTACTTGTATACTTTACTTCTGTCAGCCCAGTATTGTTCTTGATCCTTCCTTGAGGTCACCTGCGACAAAGTTTTTATGTAATGAAGAAAATGTTGAGGATTTGGTTGGATGATATGGTTAAGACTACCTCTTGTAAGAAATCAGCGGTGCCCTTTCGATCTGGGCACTTAAAACCACAGCTCTCGAAGAAGTCCAGGATGTGTTGTCGTGGGCCCTGGTAGACGATCTGGCCCTCAGATAAGAGTATGATGTCATCGAAAAGATCAAACGTCTCCGGCGCTGGCTGGAGTAAGGATATGAAGACGGTGGCGTCTGTGAGGTGGACAACTTGCTGCAGGCACTTGACTATTTGATACGTGGTTGAACTGTCTAACCCCGTTGATATTTCATCCATGAACAGAGTTTTTGTGGGCCCAACAATCATTTCTCCTGCGCCCATAACCATGAGAGGATGAAGGCACTGACATAATTTCCCCAAAAAGAAAAAAGCTTTCAAAAGAAGGGGGAGAGGGCCCAAGAGGGGAGGACAATTCAGTACAGGAAGGGAGAGCTTCCCATCGACGAGAGTTGGAGAGAATCAAGAAAGAAATCACAAAAGCCACTGAGTGAGAAATTTGTTCGTCACTGTATTATTTTGAACGCAGTATTGTTTATTATGTTGTTAAATTTGATGCAATATTTGAATTAAATAATTCAATATATTTTTATGATTATTTTATTTGCATAAATAATTATCCGTGCTTCTTTTCTTTTGTACACTCATCCCTAAATAGAAATTAAACTAACAATATTAAATTGTGTGAGAATAATAATTATATATCGTTTTGTTTTTAATTATAATTATTTTTCATAAATCTAGAAAAATTTATTCAAAAAAAATTATCAAATAATTAAAAAGAGTCTAAAAGATTCTAACAAGTGTAGTAATACAATTCACGTAAAGAGGAAAATTAATTTTTTTTTTTAATTTGATCCTCTCAATATTTTATTTTAATTATTCAACTCCTAATTTATCATTTTAAACTATTATCTATTTTTAATTAATTATTTTATATAAAATAAATTATGATAAATTTATTATTGCTGATCGATATTCTATTTGATCTCTGCACTTCCAAGCGGAAAGCAAGCACTGCCGGAACAAAGGCCAACCAAAATAGACGTAGACGATGAGGCTGACCTGTGGTAACACGTTTTCTCTGCCCTCCAGAAATGCCGCGCTGCATTTCATCTCCAACAATGGTGTCCTTGCATACATCCAGCCCTAGTATCTGCCATTTCAAATTCAATTCCACGTGTTATTTCCAACGAGAAAGAAATATGTTGCCACGTGGGGAAGTTGGTGGTCTCAAAAGTCTTAAGACTAAAGACAGGGGACCCACTATCCGACCTACAAGTTGGTGAGAAAAGAAAATTTGAGAGCCGTGGGGGAGCCGGAGGTGAAGTCATGTATGGGTCTGATTTTGATGGACTGGACAGGACAGAGCACCATTTTTATACAGCTTAAATTTCTTATCAAGTTCAGTAGGCACGTACCCTGAGCGTGTAGTCGGTAATCAAACTGCTCTCAACTCCTTCCATGGCAGTTGCCTAGAAAGCCACAAAATTACTCTATTTCTCCCATTTTAAATGATTATATTAATAATAAAAGTGAGAGGCGATTCTCACCTTCATGAAAAGGTCTACTTCTGGCTCAGGAAATATTCCTGCGTTCTTTTCTCTTCTGGCAAGCTCGGCCATTAGTTCTGCATTTTTAACCACCCATCAGAATACTTGCTGAATAAACGGAAAAGAGTTGAAATTCTTTACCGTATCTGGTTCCAACTCCTTGACATCTTGCAGAAAAATCCAGGGTTTCTTTCACCGTCATCTCTCCCACATGAACGTCGTTTTGGCTAATGTATGCTGAAGTTTTCCGAGGCACAAACTCTTTCAGCTCATACCCATTATACGTTATCTCTCCTTTCACCTGTTTTCTACCACACATACATATATTCAATCTTTCACTCATATTTCTAAGTTCATCGTTGGAACATAAGTAAATCTTCACTGTCTGACCTTTAGGGTGGGGTCCAACTTTCCGGCGAGAGCTAGTAACAGAGTAGTCTTGCCTGAGGACGGAGGACCCAGTAAGAGGGTCATCCTGAACAGAAAATACAAACGAAGATTTTAATAATCAAATGAACCATTAATTAGGATAAGTTTGGACGGCTAGCTTTGGATTACCTCTTCGGTTTGATGACGCCGGAGACATCTTTAAGGATGGTGAGTTTGGTTCTTTTACCCAAGTTAATTCCAAGCATGCTGAGTGCAGATTCTGCAATGTTTCTTGCAACATTTGGAAGAGTTGGAAGAGCTCTGTTCCCAATATGGCAGTCGGCTTCAACAGCCAAGTTCTCGAATCTAACTTCTACTGTTGGCAGTCTTATACCAACCCTGAATATTCCAGCAAAAAATATTAAGAACAGAATGGTTCGACTGAAACTAACAAAAGCGTGCGACAGGGAAAAATAACTCACTTATCGATTCTCTGTCTCAGTTTCTTCAAAAACTTCTCGTTATCTTCCTCTGCAACTTTAAAGATTCTCTCTATGAAGTTCTGTCGGTCATTAACGTCCAGCTTTCGAACATCAACTTGCTTATGAGGCTCATTTTCCAGAAAGGATTTAATGATGCTTGTTCTTAGCCGATCGTAGGTCGGTAGTTTCTCAATGGCAGCCCATTTAAGAGCTTCTTCATCTTCATCCCCGTGGCTGTCGTTTCTCCTCGAACGGTTTCCACTCCCGAAGACATCTTCCATGCTCCAGCCAGTCGTTTTGCTCAGACTCCTGCTCATGCTTCTACCAAAGTCTCTGCTTCCTCTCCCCTCCATTCCTAACCTTCTTCAAGTTCTGCTTTTCTGATCAAGACATGAACGAAAAAAGAATTTGGAGTCTGGGTTTATCTTTTCATTCCTCTGCCATGAATGGGAAGAAGATACACAAGAAGCACAGAAATGTGTGCGAGAAATAATGGGGTGCCAAAGAGAGAGGGCGAGGAAAGTGAGGAAGGGGGAGAGGCGAAAAAGCACTTAAAAAATTTGTCCTTGATTATCTGAAAATATAAATAAATAAATAAAAAAAACAAACAAAAAAGGGTCAAAATTTGTTGATAGGTTTGGTTGACGAAATTCAACAACGAAAAGACAAAACAACCGAGTACCAACTACCACTCCCACTACCATCCCTGAAATTTCCGAAGGGCTGGGCCAAGTTTTTCCTCTACCAGATGACTTTAGAGGCGCTGCTTTTTCGTATTTCCTCTAATAATAACTTTTCAATTGAATGCTGCTGACCCATTTTCGTCATTCGTATTTCGTTGTCACGGCTACCATACAAGAGAAAGTTCACTTTTTCATTTGTTTTAAAACAAAAGGTTCTAATTTTGGTGGGTTTCTAAAGAAAGTTTGGTGCATTTGGACTCCCGGGATTGACTGAAAGACAATGGAAAACATATCCGAGTCTCAGCCAGTCATTTGGAACCACATGATGACTTTGTCTTGGTTTGGCCATGTCTATACCCCTTGCCATATTTGGTTTATATTTGTAAACAACTTTACCCATTTTTCATGTGTTGAAAACGCCATTAATTTAAATCCCACTTACCCAGGGAACTATAGTATGGAACATTATCCATTATTTTGATTTTACTTGCGTTCCTAAATGGTTAACCCGAGCAAAGAATGTGATGTCATCAATGCGTAAGCTTCTCGAGTGGTGGGTAAATGCCTATGCATCACCATGTTTGAATGCACTTGCATCAGCTTGCGGTCGAACGAGGAAAAATTTTGTGGATTGTGATTATTAGTTCACCCAATCCCACCCAAAAAACACACAGTGATGTGGATTCTGTTAAGAGTGTCACTTGCATGTACTTTTTGACCAATTGTATTAGCTTTGCCTAATTTGCATTTGATGGGGGTTGTTAGAGTTTTTTTTAACATAGTGGATCTTCAACTTTCATGTTGTTAGAAATTGACCGATTGTAAAATTTATTATTTTTAAATCAATAAAATTAGAATTTTTTGGCAATGTTCCAGATCAATTTACTTCATATTGACTTGATTGTTAGGATTGTTAATTTTTAGTCACATGTATAGTTTTTAGTCAATTATTCAAATTGGTAAAGTTTGGTATTATTGCGTGGTTCAAAATTTGAGAGAAGTGTTAGGTAATTAAGAGTTATCATGAGTAAAGTAAGCAAAACGTTTGAATTTATGGCAAATTGTGATTCAAAGAATTTATTTAATATATAATGTAGACTACAACAGTCGACCAGACTCTGTAGTGGTCAATCCGGTCACTGCAGCGGTCGATCGGTCTAGGTTGTGGTCACCTGTTCTCCAAGCACAATCGACGGGCACCAGCTTGAAGCCACCCAAACCCTTGACCATCCACGTGGTCGACTGGAGACGACCTCCCATTGCAATTCCATGATTGAAAAAACGACGTTTCTGTTAGCTTAATAGACATTAAGTTATTTGTTTTGATGATGATTGTTTAATTGTTCAATAAGTTGTTTATTATGAATTTGTTGAACTGAGTAAATACGTTATTGATCTTAATTGAAAATACTCTTTATGCGGGTATTAATGTTTAATAGCATGTTTATTTAAGTCCATGTAAGCTTATGTATTGATAATTGAGACTTATAAGATTCAAGAAAAGCGAAACGCAAAGTATAGGTCGACTATGGACTAAAGGGTGGTCGATCAAATAGGGTGCAGAAAAGTCAGAACAGAAAAGTGGTCAACCAATCCGACTGTACACACAACGGTAGCTCTCCAACTGTTAGGAGGCGGTCGACCGAATTGAAGGGATCGACTGGTCGAGAAGACTTCTATATATTGAAGCACTCCGAAATGAAGAACTAAAAAAGAGAAATCATAGCGAAGCTCTACCAAATTTTATCCACAGTACTTCTATTCTAGAATTGAGTGCGTAGGCCTAACTTTCTCAATCCTCAACTTGATATTATATCTTTGAGAGTTAGGTTCTAAATTATAATTTCTATTTCCTTCCTTTTGTACTTAAACGGTGATTAAAAAGGTGACGTACTGTGAATAGTCAAGCAAAGAGTGACGCCCTGGGAATAGTAGATTAAGGATCTCCAAGTAGAAAACTTAGAGCATGGACGTAGGCGAGATTTACCAAATCGCATGAACAAAGAGTTTGCACCTCTTTATCTCTTAACTCTTATATTTGTTATTGTTTGCTTTTATAATTTACAATAAATCACTTAGGGATAAAATTAATAATATCGTACGAAAAAATTTAGCTAACTTAATTCACCTCCCCCCTTCCCACCTCTCTCTCTCTCTCTCTCTCTCTCTCTCTCTCTCTCTCT
>CM039474.1:24477201-24594464 GCA_022433065.1 Begonia loranthoides | reverse complement strand
GAAAGGAGAATTCTTCCTTTAAAAAAATAAAATCAATTTTAATTTTAATTATTTTATTTAATATATACAATATAAATTAATATATTATAAATATTAAATAAAACTTTTAAATTCTTACTCAACAAAAATACCCGACGATTTGAAACTCAAGCTATGATAATTCAAACTTACCAAACATCACTTCTAGACTTAACTGTTCAGCAACACGAAATTTCACTAGCTTTACTAGTTGATCGAACTCACATGCGTGTTTGAAGACCCAGGACATGCGACAAATGTCTAGTCAACTCAAACAAATTGACTTGGATTAATGCAAAAAAATTATCCAAAAAAATATAAAAATCCAAAAATTGTAGACTTTACATACATGGTCTTGTGCCAGAAGTTCACCTCGCGGTATCACAGGGATCTGCAAAAGGTAAGCTTTCGCAGGAACACACGTGTCTTCGATAGCTCTGGCATACACGGATGCCTAGGCATCTGTGGATGGTATTTCTGCATTCCAGGTGCACAACCCACATCCTAAGATGCAGTTTGGAGATGCTAGTTTTTCTGATCTAAGTTTTGAATTTTGGTATAGAATCACGACGATCGTGACAATGACTCTTTTCCTTCCAATTTGGGTTCGTAGTTCCAATATAGGACACATTCCCTATTATTTTTCCTTTAAAATGGATTGGTACTCATTATGGTTAACTCTGTTATAGATTCGTATGAGTTTTTTTTTACTACAAGTCTATTCCTGAGGTAGTTGTTCGTGCTAGTTAGAAGAGCAATTGTCGTCTAAGTAGGAATTTTATACTATTTTACATTGCATCATGGTTTCAAGACTGATATTTTTTGAGTTATTACATATGAAATTTTGATGGGGACTGTTCAATAACACATTTATTTTTATACTATATGTAAGCTAGTTTTCACACGTTTATCTTAACGTGTATTGTATTTTCATTATTTATCATGTTGTTAATTAGTGAATGAATCCTTCTGTTGTTTTGGACGGTCTCAATGTCAAAACAACATGAGGCTAACCTTGTATTGCATGAAGGTATTTTGTTTGTTATGATACAAAATGGGTAATAGAACGGTGATGACGCATTCTTTGGGTTTTGAATCCCTAAACATGATCAGGGTATGTGTACAATCTGAGATTTTTAAATGATTTTAAAATTTCACATGTAAATTTTTTGCGTATTTCGATCAAATGTGGAAGAGTTGACCCGTTTTGTCGCTTAGCGACCACGTGTACATTTTTCAGTAAAATAGTCAAATTGAGTTTTTCTAGGAGGAAATTTATTTTTTTCAAATGTTTTGGTAACTTATTTTGGCTAAAAAATTATTTTGGGTCGACGAATCAGAGCTTAAAACAGGATTTGAATTAGATTTGTATAATATATAGATTTTTTTTATATATTATATAAATATATAATATTTAAAAAATAAAAATAAAAATATAATGAATTGAAGAAGACATAATGCTTCTGTCTTCTTCAACACATTTCTTCATGGTTCTTCGCGGGCGAGGAAGAGCTGCGCAAGGAGGGGGATTCGCGAAGGCAAGAATCATCGGTTCCGGCCAACGATAGCGGTGGCTTGTCGAGGGTTTCCGACCCTGTGTGAGTGAGAGACTTTCGGCCGAGGCATTTCGCGAGGGGTGGTCGAGGCATGGAGTTAGGGCACCCTCTCGGCTCGGACATTTTTCTTCCACCATTCTTCGATTGCTGTGAGTCGTGCGAACTAGGTTTGTTCTTGTTCTATTATCGTTTTTGTTTACTGAGGAGTGTAGGGTGTTCACTGTCCTCTTTCCTTTCTATGCCGGTTCTGTTCTGGTTTCGGGGGAAAGCTCCAGTGAAGAGGCCGAGCTTCCAGAAGGAAGGACGAGCTGCAGTGGGGATGCTTCATCACGACTAGTCAACATCTCCATTTGGGGTAAGGATTGCCGCAAGTTTCCTTGGTCTCTCGGCCAAATAGGCCATGTTTTGATTTTGATTTCTGTTTTGGAAAATTTTGGGATTTGTTTGTTGATTATGGTTTCATGAAATTCCCGAGTGCTGAGATGAGATTGGTTGTTGTTGCGATGGGAAATATTGAAATTTGCTCACAGTCTTGAGAAATTATGGCTTGCCGAGAATGATAGTTTTGACCTCTGTTTGATATTGTCGATTCTGCTTGAATTTTGGGTGGCTGAAATCTGTTTATGCTGCTGCTTGTTCTCCGTTTGTGTGTTCTGCTTTGGATGATGTGGTTGGGTATAATTCTGTTAAGTTGTTAAATTTGATAAAGCCCGACGAGTGGTGTTTAGTTTTAGGAAATTGCTTACTGTTTTGGGAAGAATTAGTTAAGGGTGATTAGCTTGGTTTTACCTTGGGATTCTATTCTGCATTCCTTGGTTACTACCAGATGGACTTATAGATGAATATATGTGCTTGGTTGTTTTAGTATCTGTTCTACCCATTTGTCACTGTTTCTAGATATTATTGGACGTTACATCGGGTGATTGGTCTTCTATTATTTTATTCTCGGTTAGATTAAAGTTTTGATAGACATTATATAGGAATGTTTTAAGGACATGCATTGTTCTATTTTTGTGACCCATGGGGAAAATGCCAAGTGTAGTGTTGGAAAATATTATGCTTAAATCAATGTATATGATGTTTTTCTGAAACTGATAGTTATGTTAAAACCTTGTTTATGTTATTGAGTGATAAGGTTGGGGATTCTATTGGGATTCCCATATTTGGTGTTCGGTTTGGGATTCGTGGATTTCCTTAGAAACCATCATGAGTTACAATATTGTTAAGACTTGTATGTTGTCTCTTGTATGTTTGTCGGGATGTTGATATCGGCCTTGTTGTAGGTTCTTGAGGTGTCAAGTAATTCAACTTTCTGCTTATGATAGTACGTGGAGCTGATTTATCGGTAAACGTGTCATAGTCGCCATCGATGTAGGGATCTTTATACTTTTTGTACTGCATTGCATAATGATTTTCAAAACTACTATTTTGTGGGATACCACACTTGAAAACCCGATGGGGACTGTTCGACAGCACATCAGTTTTTACGTATACGTATGATTTCTCATGTTTATATTTTGTACATGGTATATTGCTAATATTTTGTACATATTGATGATGTGACTTTTGTGCATGTGTTTGGAGGATGAATCATCTTGATGTTTTAGGCACTCTAGCGCTAATGCATCTCGAGGCTATCTCGTTAACCTTCTACTGCGAGGAGGTTTGATATTGGTTACGTACATTGGGAGGATGAATCCTCTTGATGTTTGAGGCACTCTAGCGTTAAAGCATCACAAGGCTATCCCGTTAACCTTCTACTGAGAGAAGATTTGATATTGGTTACGTACATTGGGAGAATGAATCCTCTTGATGCTTTAGACACTTAGCACTAAAGCATCCATCACAAGGCTATCCCCGAAATCTTCTACTACAAGAAGATTTCATATGTACATCGGGAGGATGAATCCTCTTGATGCTTTAGCCACTCTAGCACTAAAGCATCACCAGACTATCCCCGTGCAATCTTCTGTTGCGTGAAGATTGATCGTTTATGTGTAAAATGGCGATGTGACATTCATGACATGTCCTCAGGTTTTGAGGTCTGGAAGTGGAAAAAGAGGATGGGGCATTAGTGACGTATCCTTAGGTCGAGAGCCTTTAAATTCGGAAATAGGATGGGAGGGTGATGACGCCTCATTGGGTCAAAAGCCCCTAAACCTGGCCATAGTATTTGTCACACGGAGTGGCATATTGTCAGTCGAGAAGATTAGCCCATTCTAGTACCGTTCCATTTGGCGAGTGGCTGGATGGCTTGAGCTTGCTCGTTGACAACCTTCATCAATTTGGAACACCGAGGTATCCTAGTGAGAAGAGGTCTATCATGAGCAACCTCATTCATTACTACGATTATACGGGTTGTGTTACTGCTGAGCTAATCGTCGGCAACCCGGGTGACATGCTGAATCATCTTATCGCCGTCATTGGTATTCTTTCCTACCTCATGAGGTGTTGATATTGGCGGATAGCCACCTTTATGTGACATGTGCTGGGCGGTTACCCTAGTTGTGTCGTTGTTGAGCTAATTGCTAGGAACTCGAGCAATGCGCTGGACCTTTGGATCGTATGGGCGGTGGCTACAGCTCGTCGGCACATCTGGGCAGTTACACGAGTTGTGTCATCGTAGAGCTTGCTCATCGGCAACTTGGGTAATACGCTGGATCTTCGGATCATATCGGATGTGGCTACGGCTTGTCGGCACATCCGAGAGATTACACCACTTTACGATGATGAGTGACGGATGGGTCCTTGTGTGACCATCCCTTTTCACAGATGACGTTTTCTTATGGAAAACGATGTTGGCATATTTTGCGATTATAGTTGTCTATATATACAATGAGTTTTGATAAAACTACATTGAGGGCCATGAGACAGTTTTGTTAAAATGATAAAGAAGTTTTAAATATTTAAATTCTTGTACGATAAATGAGAAGCATGAAATGATTTTCAAATACGAGAAAAACGGTTTTTAGCATACATTGCATTTAGTATCGATTTTTCTACTGAGTTAGTTACTCACCCCTTAGACTATATATTCCCCTAGGTGAGGGTGTAAGTTCAGTACATTAGATTTGCACAAGTGGTAGTGGCTGATGATAGAGATTCCCAGAGGTGCTTCGATCTTCTTGTAGATGGATGGAAGTTCGTCAATTCATTCTCTCCGTTCCTAGTATGTTTGGATTTTAGTTTTGGTGTTGTTTGATTTAATTCCTGCATAGTACTTCCCTTTATTATGCTATCATGTCTTTAGTTGATCACTCTGTGAACCCTAATCCATGTGATTTAGGTTGGTCTTGATATTATTCCCATTAAGACTTTTGCATACAAATTCACGCCTTGGGCTGGGTAACTGAGTTCTCTCCGAGAATTGGGTTGCCTAACCCGGCAGTTCTGTCCGTCCCGCCTCCAGGTCATGACAGTATGTTTGTTTTCATGATCATTTATAAATGTAATATCCCGGGATTTAATCAGATTAAAAATAATGGTAATTATGAATTTTGAAGATTTTGGACGATCTTTTCATGGAATGTAATATCCCGGAATTTTATTGGAATTTGATATATATATAATGTTTGAATTCTTAAGATTTTGGAACGATTTTCTCATAGGACATGATACCCCGATTTTTCGTTACAGAATTAAGTAAAGAAAATGAAAAATTATTTGGGTGTAAAATTGGATAATTATTAAAGATTAAGAGAAGGAAATTATTAGAAGTGATGAAATAGAAAATTTGGTTAAGATTTAATTGGGGGTAAATTAAATGGAAAGTAATTAAATAAAAGTGGAAGTTGAAATAAAATAAATAAGATTTAATTTTTGGAATGTCGACGTTTGGAGGAAATAAGTGTTGTGGCATTTTGGTCGGACTGCAGTTGACTCCACGGTCGAGGAAATTGACCGAAATGTATTACAGATTCAAATTAGGATTTTCGGTCGAGGCACAGACAAAGGCTAGGTCGAAGGATTCGATCGAAATGCATTTCAGTATTGCATTTTGTTTTCGGACGCAACGTGGTCGAGGATACGGACTGGATACACGATCGAAAAGAAAAGATTTCGAATCTGTCAAATTCGTCAATTTTGCTGTCAAGTCATCGGTCGGGATGCGATCGCATGGTGAGATCGAAAACGCAAAGCAGAGGTGAGAGTGAGAAATCGGTCGATGGGCAGTTGAGGATTCGGTCGACTTGCTCGACTGAAAAATGGAGATTTAAATAAAACAAAGGGGTTGAACTGGTTCATCTTGAATCAATCCGGTTTGAAGACAAATGAGACGAAAATCGTTGTGTTTGGTTTTTGAAGAAAAGAGAGGGAAATTTTAAATAATTGGAGGATTTAAAATAAAAGAAATTGGAGATTAAATGAAAATGGAGAAATAAGGGGTTGAACCGGTTCGATTTATGCAAGTTCGGCCCAGTTTTTGGTTGAAGAGTAAAAGTTGGTTTTAAAAGGAAAAATGGAAGAGGGAATGCGGCTTGGCCGAAGAGAAAGAGATGAGAGGGAGAAGGAGACCGAGAGAGCGAGAGGGAGAATCATGAGTGGAAAATCGGGTGTGCGGGCTGCTGGCGAAGTTGCGGGACGACTCTGGGCGAACGACACTGTTCGATGGTGGAGGAGCTGCTGCAGTGTCACGGGTTGTAGGCTAGGGCTCGACAATGCCCGAGCCACGGGAATGAACAAACCGAACGAATCGCGAGTTGCGGTGTTCGCCGTGCCAAACCGTGGTGAGTATTTCGATTGAATTGCGGTCTGTATGTTGATTATGCAACTGGGAATTGGAATTGATGATTTGCTGGGACAAATTGGCGAAGGGCAGGGGATTTTGGTCGGACTGCGATTGGGCTGCGGTCGATTGCTTTGCCGCCTATGTGAACTGGTTTGGTCGTGAACCTGGTTCACGAATGGTGTTCTGGTCGACTCAATACTTCAAGATACTCCTTTCCACGTGGCCTACTATCATTGGATGTAACGACCCAGTTTTTAAATCGCGTAAAATTTAAAACTTTTCTTTTGTAAATCAGTTAGAGTAAGACATTTCTTTTAAAAACAGAATGTTAAATCCTTTACTTAAAATCTTTTTCCAATAATAGTATTTTTGCAGCGAAATAACTCGTCTTGAAAATCTTTTATACATAATAAATTCTTTTTATGAAACGCAGTGGAATTAAATCAAAACCTTAATTTACAAAATATCTACAAATCATTTCCATTTAATTCTTTTAGCCCAGCCAGCCACAAGATCCATTCATACAAATCCTTCATCAACTGTCTTTAACCTATTTTCTTGTTTCTCGTACATACCTACATTACAAGACTTAATTAATGAGCCTAATGCTCAGTAAATGATAGAATGCATCTTTGAAATCCTTTTTCATTTTCCGTTTTGTTTCTTTTCTTTTTCTCTCCATTTTCATTTCACATTTCATTTCCTTTTTTGTTTTTGTGTTCTTGATCTTAACTTTATTGATTTGCCTTTGGTTTCAATTCAAGCCTCAACCAATGGGGGACTTATCCACCCAAAGCCTCTAACCATGGAGACCGTGTCTACAAAGCCTCAACTAATGGGGGACTAGTCCACCCAAAGCCTCTATCCTTGGGGATCGTATCTACCAAACCTCTATTTATGGGTTTGAGTTTAACACCAAAGCTTTAACCGATCTCTTTTAAAAACCATTATTATTTAATATTCGTTTTCGTTACATTTTCAAAACAATCCATGAAAAACCATTTTTGTAGCGTTTTAAAATCATGATGCTCGTGAATACATACAATCCTATATGATGTCTAATAAACATATCATTAAAAGAACACACAACATGCAATCCTAACTTTTGCAATGTAGGGTCCGAAGACCAAAGCACAATAAGTATCTACTTGAATTCCTTAGCGTGTTTAGCTCTTTATTCTTTTTCCATTTAATACATTCAGTCTTTTATTCTTTTTCCCCTTAACACCTTCACAATAATATCCACTTAATTAAAAATTCACTATTTATTCTTTTATCTCTTTTGTTAATCGTAGATAGTACTGATCGGAATATTCCCAGGAAAGGCTAGTGGGTCTCAACAGATCACTTAATACCAGTCTCCTTAGATAGAATATCCTTTCCAAATAAGTTCCCAGGACAGGCTGGTGGATCACAACGGATCCACTTAAATACAAGTCTCCTTAGACAGAACTTATTTACACAGTACAAGTACACCACTAAATATTATTTTCAAATTAATAACATTGTGATAATAACGGTAGTATATTTCCAATAGTATTAACTAAATAAATTTATGAGGGTTTGGAATCGTTACCAAAATTTCTAGAGCGACTACGTAATTCCTTCCCGTCGAAAATCCCGCTAATGACCAAATTGATGAATTCACCCATGAACTATATAGCTTCGAAATTCTCACAAACTTTCACCCTTTCTCCTCTTCCTCTCACTCTTCATTTGGTGTGATTTTCCTACAACGTATAAGACCTATTTATAGAGTTTTCTCACACGCTAGATGTTGCCACATATCCCTTAGTTAGATACAATAGTTATTTCATTAATTATTTCATTCGTTTTATTCAATTTCCTTTTATATTTTTCAAATTCATTTAACTATTTATTTTATTAATCTATTATTCATTTATTATAATATATTATATTTATCGTACATAAATCGACCTAATTTGTACTCTCGGTTTATTCCAAATATTTCTTGATAATAATTACTCGTCTAATTTAATTTATTCGATTCTATTTCTAATTTAATTTTCCATTAAATAAACTCTTAATAAATTATTAACCAAATATTTCACTTAATTAAGTCTAATAATTTTCTTCCATCAATAATTATCTAAATATTTGCTATAAATAATATCCCAATAATCTATATTATCCGAATAGAATAATATCCAGATTTTTCTCCGATTAATTTCTTTTATCCTTATTTAATTTTCATTATGGAAAATCGGGATATTACATTGGACCACCCTCTTTGAAGTGGGTGATCATCCATCAACGTTGCAGTCTCCTCCTGCCCATAAATCGATGGCAGTGGTTGGGTATGCATTCGAGACTTTTCATTCCATTGTAGAGAGCGTGTGAGTTGGGAGTGAGTGATTGTGAGCTGAAAGTCGAGAGCTGTGTTTGCAATCTGTGTACAATTGGATATGTTTTTTCTGCTCATGGTTAAACATTGAATAGAATTGATAATTGTTTGGTTGTTTGGTGGTCTGTTGTGAGGAAATTTGCCTCTGTCGTTGAGCTGCTCCTGGATTTTAGGAAATATTATGCTTGGATTTTGTTCTCTACCTGGTTTACTGATGTTTGGTTATGGAATATGTTATGATAAATGAGGTTGCTGCTTAGTTGCGAAAATCTTGAATGTTGAGAAATATATGGATATATTCGGTCGCTCGGAGATGAGTTTCTGTGTAGTTACAACTTTGATAATTATGTTCTATTGATAAAAACAATTCTCGATTTAATGACAGTTTTCTTTAATATGTACGCTTTTCTGTTGGATGTTTATATTCTGTCGGTTAGTGTAAGTTGTTGAGTTGGATTGGGTTGAAGAAGTTGTTTTGGTTGTGAACTCTTTGTGGTTGAATATGAAGAGTGAAAGTTGGGTCTAGGAATTGGATTAAGAATTCAATTAAGTAATGGTTATACCTTAATGAGATGGAATTGGTGTTGTGTTATTGGATGGGGTTACGGTATTCTGTAGGTGTGTTTATAATAGATAAATATTGGTTAAATTGGTCGATGAAAATAATTGGACGAAAAATGAGAAATGAATTATTAAATGAATAAACGGAATAACGGTATTAAAGTTGAAATTTATAATTGTTAAATATATTAATAAATAAATGAAATTATTTTGAAGGTATTAACAAGGAAAATGATAAAGATCTAAACGTGCTAAGGACTGAGGGAAAGTTCTTCAAATGTAAGAAATAGAATGCAGTGGCCAGTGGAGGCCCTGCAACACAAGATTTTGTGTTTTCAATTTTGTTAAAGTATGATTGAAATTATTGTTGGAATTAATTAACGCACGAAACTATGGAGAAAAATGCTTGATCGTAAAGATGAATAAAACGCTAAAAATAAATGCTAAACATGATTGTTATATCCTCGCTTTCACATTTCTTCAATATATATTATGAACTGTTTAACTGTATATGAACTGACATTCATGCATCACGATAGGACTTATGAAAATGTGACATATGCATGACATGATAAATAAAATAAACGAATAAACATAAATGGGTGTGAGAGTGTAACGCCCAGTTTATTTAAAACCATTTTTTTCTTATTTAAAATTCGTGATATAAAATTTTTTTGCTTAATTTATTCAAAACGCATGAATTAATTTTATTTGAAAACACATCAGAGTTATTTAAGCAGGAGCATATAATAAAGCATAGTTTAAGTTTTACAATGAAAATCTACGATTACAAAACATTTATTTAATTTAAAACACCCATCATACTGTGAGCCATAACCATCAGATTGAACCTGGCTGATAACCCAAGGAATCATCTTGAAATATCTCCTCTTCAGCTGGTACACCAACATCCTCATTACCTACATCAACAAGACTTAACTAATAAGTTTAATGCTCAATAAGTGATAGAAAATAAAACAAACATGCTATGTATCCTAGAAATCCTTTTTCGTTTTCTGTTTTTGTTTCTTTTCCTTTTCTTTATCTTTTCTTTTTCCATTTTCATTTCACATTTCTTTTCTATTTACATTCTAGAATACCCTAGAAAGAACCTCAGGCTTACTCTAAACCTTCCGTTTTCATTTCACATTTCTTTTCTGTTTACGATCCCAGAATATCTCGAAAAGAACCTCGGGCTTACCCTGAGCCTTTCGTTTTCATTTCACATTTCTTTTCTATTTACGATCCTAGAATACCCTAGAAAGAACCTCAGGCTTACCCTGGATCTCATAACCTTGGTCACAGGATGCTCGGAAAGAACCTCGGGCTCACCCGGGTCTTTATAACTTTAATCTCATAATGCCCCGGAAAGAATCTCGGGCTCATCTTGGTTTTCATAACTTTAATCTCATAATATCCCGACAAGAATCTCGGGCTCACACTAATCTTTATAACATTGGTCCCAGAATGCACCGGAAAGAAGCTCAGGCTCACTATGGACCTCACATCTTCGTTCCCATACGATTCTGTTTACGTTTCATTTATTATCTATTTCCTTTTCACAAACTCATCAATAAAAACCGTTTGCATATCGTTTTGAAAACCATGATGCATGATGTTCACAAATACATACATTTCTATAATATCTAAACATATTTATAAAACATGTCATTAAAAGAACCTAATTCTAATAAACAGTCAGCAAGCAGCAGTATAATTTGCGAAACATGCTCAATATTTGCCTATTCTATCAAAGCGGTAGACATGCTCAATAAAGTGATAACAATCAGCAAACAAATCCTTAACTCTTGTGATGTAGGTCTGAAGATCAAAGCACAGTAAGTATCAACTTACCTGAGGTCCTTAGCCCGTTTAGATCTTTATCTTTTTTCCCATTAATACCTTCAAAATAATTATAATTTATTTATTAATATATTTATCAATTATAAATCTCAACTTTGATACCGTCATCCCTCGTTTATTATTTAATAATTCAATTATTACTTAACTATTTCCATTAAATTAGTTTTATTAATTTTATAGCCAATAAAAAAGTAACCTTGATTTATGCCTATTTCCCCTTCGCTTATTTTCATCATTTCATTGATTATCATTTTCGCATACCACATACGAATACCCAATTTAATCCGATAGCCGAGCATAAAATTCTCCATCATAATTATCCAATCAGTTCACAATACAAAGCCAGACTAGCAAACATAACACTACCCTCCAAATATTTATCAAAATAGAAATAACCCATTGACCAAGAGCATTATTCTCAACCATGATTTTATCAAGCAGTATAGCAAAGGCAAATCCCAAACCTAACCAATGCCAAGAAATGTCCAGCCAACATAATAGGTTGTTCATATGATATATTATCCAAGATTTATCATCAATAAAGCCTAATAGATTCTTGCCATAATTACCCAGCAAAAGAGAATTACATACACGACATTCAAAAGGCAAAATTAAACAACATCACTTTTCTCTTTCAATTATTGTCTTCCATATTTTCTTCACGAAACCAATAACAATTCCAGTAATATAAACCCATATATTTTTCTTTATTTCTATTTATCACATATAACTGACAGCACACTCATCAATCACGATTATTCAACAGAGGACAAAACCTCTAATTACAGGACACACATATTGAAGTTGTAATCTCACTGAGAACCAATTCCCAGAACTATAAATCCAAATCACAGGATGTAATTCATCCAACAAAAGCCATGGAGTTCATACCTGAAGCACCCGAGAAGCCCCTGCACCTTTTTCACCTTCTTGTTTCTTCTCGGCCCTTAACTGTCGCACCACTTCTCCAGAAGCTCCTCCCCTCTTTATTTCTCCTTACCCGACAATATTCTTCATTTCTTTTGTAGCTCAATTACTTCCTCGACATCTTATTAAAGACGAGTGTTCAGTGTCCCCTATAGTAGTTGTCTTATGCAAAGGAAAATATCATGCACTATTGTGTCGGCAGAACAATTGAACCGGTTCGGTCCAACATGAGATGCACAGACCGCAGCTCACCCTCGCACACATGCCAAGCTCTAACCTTCGGCCCTGCCATTTTTCGTCGCCAATCAACCCACAATCAACAGAGGATGAATCAACTACGACTTACCTCGACCAAAACGTTTACCTTGGCCGACGATTTCAAGCATTGGGAGGAATTGTCCCTGATGACAGAGCGTGCCCTAACCACGAAAGGTTCCATTCAAACCATGCCTGCCGACCGGACAGCACCTTGCCTCCGTGAAGAAGCTCGACCGAACGCGAGCTCCCTCAGGCTCCCGAGCCCTAGCCGTCGTCTCCCTCTCTCCCTCTCTCTTCTCTCTTCGTTCTGTTTGTTTTCTTCTCCCCCTGCCTTCAGCATTTCTTCATTTCAAAAGAACCACGGGCCACTCAAAATAAGAAGACCAAACCATGAACCGGTTCATGGTTCAGCAATTTGGTTCAACCACTTCCTTCAATCATTCATTATTTCAATTTTTCTTTTTTACTTTAATTCACCCTTTATTTAATTAATTTCTTCTCTTATTTCTCCTCAATTTAACTAATCCACACTTTCATAAATTAATATTACATATACATTTTTATGCGTCGGATTTCGGATATATATTGATTAATGATTATTACGGGTCCAATTTAAATTTCTCAATTCCATTTCCTTAATTAATTTCCATCAATTAGATCTTCAATAATTATTCAATTAATCCAATTACACCTAATTACTTCTCAATTATCCTTATTAAATTATATTACAAAAAATCAGGGTATTACAGAGAGGGTTCAGGAGAGAGGGTGATGGTCGTAGGTGGGAACACCCCTAATGGAAACCTCCACCTATGGAGGGATGGAGTCAGTTAGTCTACACTGACCAACAGATGTATCCCTGCTCTTATTCCTCAAACGTCAGAAAAGACAGAGATTAGGTGACGGTAGTGGTGACACCCCGATGGAAGCCTTCATCCATGTAGGGATGGAGTCGGTTAAGCCATACCAATAGAAGTATCGTTTCTTTGGTAACGAAATGTAAAGGAAATGTAAAAGAAATGCAAAGACAGAAAAGATAGGTTCTTTTCTAGAGAACGACTGCATAAGCATTGCATACATTTTATTTCTTGTTGAGCTTTGGGCTCATCTTCTTACCCGTGATGCAGGTGATTATATTGATGTGAATACGGAGGTGACATTGCCAGTTGAGATCTTGAGTTATCAACCAGATTTGACCTAATGTGTTATGACTCAAAGAAAATAAAAAAGTTGTTTTAAATAATGGTTTTATATCGGTAAACGTTTCGTAAAAGAAATGGACTTTTATTAAATAATGTTTTGAAAATATTCTGCTAATTTACTCTGATATGTTTTTATTGAACATGTTTTCAAAAGAAAAATTTTTATGATTGAAATTATAAAGAAATAAAAGGTTTAAAAAATGCGGGGTGTTACAATAAATGACACTGTTGGATTATAATATCTGGAAAATTTCTATGTTTTCAATGTAAAGAATTGTGTGTGTATATTATGTTTTGTTAATTGTAAGTTGTTTGGAAATAGAGGTAAGTGTGTTAGAAGGATTCAAATTGTGATGTATGATGTCATGTGGGTATGGCATAAGGAGGAGAGGAGATTTAAACGGTTGTGGAACTTATGAGGAAGGGAGTGGTCAATCAAGGAGGGGTTGATCAAACGGTGATGGTATGAAGAATAAGGGGATTCACTATTGGTTTTGTGGTCGCCCAACATTTTAGTGGTCGATCCGCCTCTATAAAGATTGAAAATAAGAGATATCTACAGTCGTTTGGTGAACGATCGGCTTCTATACATATTGTGAAAAATGAGATTTGCGGTTGATCAATTGAAGGAAGGTGATTGACCGGTATACTGAAGGATATATAGAGTTTTGTCTCGAGCTATTTTGCAGTCGATGAATTAAAGAAGGTGGTCAAGCTTTAATGCAAAAAGTCATTAGAATAAAGGATGAATGTCATGTTTTTATTGGATAAAGAAGTTATTATTAATCACTTCTTTGCCGAGGAGATGCCACTTCCTGCTTGGGAGGGTTGAAGAAAGAAAGTTAAGTTAATTTAAGGAGGAAAACTTGAGAGGAATGGAATGTAACCGTGAGAAGAGGTAGAAAGAATTTCAGAAGAAGAAAAAGAACCTTTGAGGTTGAGGAAGAAGAAGAAAGGGAAGCTTGAAGGAGAGGCTGTACTATCCCGATATTTTCCCCGTATACATGATGTAATCAAGTGTTGGGATAAATAGGATATTATATTGCGTATTTATACGTGTTATATTTGTGACATGTATTTATTGGGAAAATTTTATGGGACAAAATTTAAGTAGGAAAACATGAAAGAAATGTTGGACAAGACGATTTCATGTCCAAACTCGTCCTACGTCTTCAAACTAGACTTTTCGAACGTTTCCGGACGACAACGGATGTGGACGATTTGAATCTGTCTAATTTATGGATAGATTCAGACGCTTGCGGATGCTTCATGTGGATGCCAAATTACGTCCGAATGTCGTATTTGGACGGTACGGACGGGCGATGATGCCATTTCTCTTCCGTAAACACGAATCTGCCTATGGAATTTTACACACGCGGACGAATGCGGACGAGACCATAATGTCCGCACTCGTCCGAAATAGCCCAGACCTACTATAAATTAGGGTTAAAAATTATAATATTTTGTCATTTAGCAATTTAATTCACAACCAGAAGACACAAGAGACGACCCCCATGGCAAATGCCGTGTTTCCCTCGCCTCCAGCTATTCTCCTCCCTCCCCCTAGGTGTACGATATCTCCTCTCCAGGTATAGCTTACCATTCCTCTCCCATTTTCCTTCAGTCAGCCTTCCTTTCCCTTGTGTATGAGAGGTCCTGCTAGAGAGAGTTCTGAGAGGGAGAGAAAACTATCTGAGGAGTGTGAGTTCCATCTGTGAGTGAGTGAAATCCTCTGTGAGCTCTGAGTGTTTTGTTGATACCGTGAGTGACCGAGAGCTAGTGAGGATCCTTCGACGATATGTGGGTTACTAGAGATTAGAGCTCGTGAGCTTGGAGCTGCTGGAGTTGCTAACCGTGAGCTGTGGAGCTGCTGCTGTGAGCTGAGGAGTTTTCTATCTATGAGTGTTTCCTTCATAACTAGTAAGGAATTGGGTATGTCTTGTCCAGTGGAGACCCTACCCACAAGTAGAGTGCGTGAGTTTTACATTTAGTTCACTGTAACTCCCTTATGCTATACTATAATTGCTAGTTAGATAAGTTGATAATGGTAATACTTGTTGTTAGTGGATAGTAGTTCCTTGGATGATTTAGTGTTGTTATTCTCTTTGTTGATTGCTTTGCTGTTGTTATTTCATGGTTGATATTGTGCTGATTTCTATATAGTTGTTTCCTGCACTTTCCTTTACTGCAAATTCCCTTACTTCCGTTTAGGTTATAATTGTTAGCTAGGAAGTTGATGATGATTTTTGTGTTAGAACGTTTACTGATGTTAAGCTCTGTAGTTGAAATGATGAATATAGGCCCTACGTTATGTTAAAGAGGAATTAGCTATGAGTTATGAATTTCATTAAAGATGATTCTCTTATGTAAATTATTGTTATTGTTTTACTTACTGTTGTTTTACTTGCTGCATATTTGCTTAATACTGAGCATGTAATTAACTAAGATAACATTACGTCTAATCTGAGCATGCTTTACTAATTAATTAGTTGTTATAGTTGCTGTTAAATAATTAATCTGAGCATGTTTAACTAGTTCTTAATCTTCCTTGAGCATGTTTAATCCGAGTATTGTAGGATCGATATACGCCTATAGAGGGGGGTGAATATAGCGTTTTAACTTTTTCATGCGATATTTTAATCTCTAATTACCCTAAGTGATTTAATGCATATAATTAAAATATCGATAACAAATATATGCAATAATATAAAGAGTAAGGGTTGGAGAAATGCACACAATATTTGTTTACGCGGTTCGGCAAACTAGCCTACGTCCGCGCTCCAAGTTGCACTTGGAGATACACTAAGTAATTGGCTTGTGGGTGCCAATAAAATCGTTTACAAATTGACTATTAGACGGGGCGCCACCCTTGACTAATTATAAGGTCGTCAATCTTAGACTCTTATGAGTCGTCACTCTTAATTTGACTATTTCGGGGCGTCACCCTAGTATGATGAATTCTTAGGGAATCACTCTTTACAATCAAGCACAATGTAATAGACTCGAAAATTAAATCACAATCTATCTAATCCAAATTCTCCCAAAATAACTCGCAAGTTTAAGAGTGGGGAGAATTGGATTTACAATGCTATTAAAAGCTCACAATGAGTAGTATTCGAGTATTGATTTTGCCAGGGCTTCGCCTCGAATATTCGATTCGTTCATTGTGGAGAGCATAGAGTGATCCTCTATTTATAGACACTGCCACTGCGTCTTCCGGATGACCTCAGCGTCCGCACCTATCGTCCGCACAACCGTTGCAAAAATGCCCGTTGAGAAAAATAGCCGTTGAACAATTCTGGGCATTTGCGGACGCCATTCTCATCGTCCGCTGCGTCCGCATCTATCGTCGGCGTCTTCAATAAAATTGGACAGATTCAAAGCGGACGCCAATATTCGCGTCCGCACCGTCCGCACCCACTGGGTCCATCGTCCGCGACTGCACAAATTTGAAAGGGATGCCAAACCATCGTCCTCTTCTTCACTTCCGTCCGCACAGCTGAAGGGTTGCGGACGCCAATTTACGTCCACCTCGTCCGCGAGCATCGTCCGCGTGTTCATCAAAATGGATAGAAGCAAAATGGACGACTAAAGCTACGCGTCCGCCTCATTCGCAGCATCCTCAACCGCATAACCTACTTCATACTTTCACAAAATATTTCCTCTAAGTCATACGAACCTTCCATTCTCCTGCAAAGACTTAGAGAAACACATTAAATATTCCCAATACCCTTAATCAAGGGTATTCTCAATTTAATCGATAAATATGATATATAAAAATTCAATGTATAAACAACTTTTGCACTTTAGTTAAAATGTTCATCATCAAAATATAAATATGCCTAACACACTTAGGCTAACAAGTATGTCTAATTAACTAATTTACGATAACTAACTAATTAATAATAAGTTGACCAAACAAAAGCATGTAGGTTGAGTATGTAATTAACTAGGTTAACCAACTAGAATTATAATCATAATCTTTCTTTGAGCATGTTATTTAAATTGTAATTATTACTTGAACATGTTAACATGTTTAATTATTAATTAACTATTGTAATTAACTAGACTTAAGCATGATAATTAACTAGAGTAATTAATTAGAATCACAATTATAATCTTACTTAAACATGTTTAATGAGTAAGCTTAATTAACTAGAACAAAAATATGTTTAATCTTCTAGGATAATATTATAATTTGAGCATGTCAATAATCCCTAATCATAATTACTAATCCGAGCATGTTAATTATCTCCCTTAAGCATACTAGTTGTTAAATAACTAATATTAGCATGTTAATCGGAGCATATTTAATTAAATAAATTAGCATGTTTAATTAATTAATTAGAATAATGTTAGCATGTTAATTAATTAAGTTATGCCATGTTTAATTAACTAATTAACTATAAATCAATCCGAGCATGGTTAACCAATTAATCAATTAATCTTTGTTGATAATCTGTACTGCAAGTTGATTTACTGTAACTTCTACAATAGATGCTTTCTTTATTAGAGAATAATAGAGAAGATAAAAAAAGAATGAACTAAGCCTGAACGGATTAAGAGTTTCATTGAGTATGTGAATATATGTTTATCTTACTTTATGTAGTGATAGTTTTTATTCCGCTTTACTCTGTTCTACGAATACATGCTTCATTTTACCTTTTGAGCTTGAGAATGCGTAATTAGATTAGAATAATAATCATGGTTACCCCACTAGATTCCACTAAATCTGAGTATGTTAATTAACTAGGATAAATAAGAATATAATCATAATCTATCTTGAGCATGTAAACTATCTAGGATAACTAACTAGAATAATAATGGTAATCTTTCTTGAGTATGTTAAATAACTAGGATAACTAACTAGATTAATAAATGTAATCTTTTTGGAGCATGTAAATCGACTAGGAAATTAACTGGGATATATAACATGTAAATGGTATGTTACGATTTCTGTCTCGGTTATAGTTGTGATCTTATGTTCATGCATGCCCTTATTATTACCATAGTTGTTCTGTTATGTGTTTTGTTTTAATCATTGTCATCTTCAATTATTGTATACCTTCATTCAATGCGTTATTCAATGATTGTTTGCTTACATTCTATGCACTTTCAATTTTCGTTATTAAATTATTGTCAATTACTTTCTTTTTATATGCAATTCAATTATGGTTAATGTTATGTTATACTGCATCATGCATCATTTTATTGAGAGAATGTGTCATCATGCATCATACTAATAGAAACCGATAGGGAGTGCCACCTCGCTAATGGTACTCACACATGCATTATGTGAGGAAAAAACATTAAGAAAATGAAGGAAAATAAAAGAAGAAAAAAAGGGAGTTAGGGGATGAAGGGGTAAGTACGGATCAGCCAGGTAGACAGGAATTATAAGAACGTTACCTTTCCCTTGTCGGGACTGCGAGATTGTCTACTCTAGGTGGTTGAAGCCGACAAAAACTACCCTCCCACCACGGATTCCTCCAATCTCCAGCTTGATGTACGAGTAAAAAACCAAAGAACCAATGACATAATGAAAAGATTGGTTTGGGGTGGCCCCATTCCAAAAAGAACTAAAGAGAGACATATCATATTGCATAAACCTTTTTTCTTACTAAGCCTTTGAGCTTACAGTTTACTTATAGACTAGGTACTGGTACGTGAAATCAATCCACAAACTTAGGAGTAGCGAAAACTACGCACATATCAAAAAGCAAAAGCAGGGATGAAGGTTTTGCACGCACAAGACTCATGGCTGGCCAAGCTAAAGAGAGTAAAAGAGAAAACGGTTGTAATTAAGTTGTATTTAATCGTTTAGTATTCCTTTAGTAGTTCTTTCTTAATCAATTAAGTATTTTACGCTTCCGCTATGTTTTGATAAACCTGCTATGTTTTCTTGATTTGACTTTTGCTATATTTTGGTAAAAGATTTTATAACGTTTTTCATAGCGGGTAGAACGAAAAGATTTTGAAGGTCTGGTTTTGCACTCTGATATTATCTTAAAAAGGGTTGTAACAAAGGTTTTAGTGGTTTGATAAAAGTTTTAATTTTTAACGAATTTTAATAAAGGTTATGAAAAACCGGGTCGTTACAGAGGCAATTTAAAGAGGAGAAAACCTAAAGGGAGTTGTATCTCCTAACTTCTTTAAGGAAACTAAGGTAAGAAATGATATTTGTCTTTTCCCTTTGGCTTACATCACAAGAGTTAAGGTTTTATGGTTGTTTGATAGATATTAAGTTCTTGATGTGTTGTTGGATGTTTATGTTGAATAGATGTTGAATTCAAATAATCGTATTGTTGTTTGAGGATTTTTTATGTCAATGATGTGTTAGATAATATGAGAAATTGTATGTATTCATGTATGTTCATGCATCATGTTGTTTTCAAGAAATGTTACAAAAATGGTTTGTCATGCATACGATTTTAAAGTAAAGAAGATTAAGAATATGATGATATATGTAAAGGCTTTAAGTGGTTTTTCCCCCAATGAGTTAGAAGCTTTGGGGAAAAGTCCTCATTGAGAGACTTTGGATGCTTAACTCATTGATAGAGGCGTTGGTGGACGTGATCCCCAATGATAGAGGTTTTGGGGGATTTCTCCCCAATGATTGAGACTATGAGTTGAGTTCCAATGATAAACAGAAAAAGGAAAAAGGAATGAAAAGAAACAAAATGGAAAATGTTTTTTGTAAAACACATTTAATGATTCATGATGCATTTCGTTTCTTACTAAGCATTAGACTTATAGAATATATCTTGATGTAGGTAAGTATGATAGTAAGGAAAGGAGTAGGTAATGGAGGATTTAGGCATTGCAAACCTTGTGGTTGGCTAGGCTAAATAATAAAGGAAAAGAAAAATGTGTTTTAAGTTAAAACATGTTTTGTGAGTTGTAAATAGTTTAATGAAAAGAATTTTATTTATGATGTTCATTTTGTTATTTCTCAAAAGTTGTTAGTATGAAAAGTCTTCCTTTATGCAATATTTTATAAAAGAAAAAGTTTTTTAAATCTCAATGTTTTAAGTAAAGGAAAAATGGGTTGTTGCATGGATCTTCAAATTGCCATCATGTTTTCTTTCTAACTCATATGATTGGTTGGATATTCGGATTGCTGTCATTCTTACGCGCTTTGTGGGTAAGTGAGATGGGGGTCAATAAGTGACCTTCCTTTTTCACTGGGACTATTTTGAAAGTAAAACAGAGAGGTCTATTTTGTTATAGCTATCTATGTATATAATGATATTTTAGAAATTATCTCCTCATTGGCTCATGGAGCTTTTGATAAAATGGTAAAAGGGTTTTGAATGGATTTGTAAATCTATGCATAACACGTTAATGCATTATGGTTTTGAAATGAAAGATAAAATCTGTTTTCTCATGCATTGAATATAGTATGATTTTTTTACTGAGTTAGTCACTCATCTCAACGACCCTCTCCCTAGGTAAGAGTCGAGGTCGTCCAGAGTAGTAGTTGAACCGAAGAGCCTTGAGATTTTCTAGTTTTCTTTAAGTGTTTGAGTTTATATAAAAAATTTAAAAGTTTGTTGGTTGTTCGGAAACTGTGATCATCATATGGAACTCGACTTATCTCGTATGAGCTATGATTTTGAATTTAAATAAAGTCTTTCGTTGTGGACCAAGCCTTGTGTTTGGTGATCGGGTCCTCTCTGAGAACCAGGTCATTCGACTCAATATTTTTGTTAATCTCACTTCCAGGTTGTGATATATATCATGTCGAATTCATGCATTAAAGAATTTTTGAATTCAACATACACGTGTTCACACTTCTTGTAAAAATCATATCATCAACGTAAAGACAAACAATTAAAATTTTATCACTTTCACCTATTTTGATGAACAAAGTATTCTCATAATGGCACCGTTTGAATCTCTCCTTAGAAAAATATGACTCTATTTGGCTATACCAAGCTTGCAGTACTTGATTTAGCTCTTATAAAGTCTTCTTTAACTTGTAAACTTTTTGTTCAACACATTTTTTTTTTCTGATAACCAAGAGGTTGTTCAACAAAAACTTCCTCATTAAGCTTTTCATGCAAAAAAGCAAACTTGACATCTAGCTAAAATATCATCCAAACGTTTTGAGCAATGAGAGAGATAACCAATCAAATTATTTCTAATCATGCTATCGGGGGAAAAACATAGTATAATCCACACCATATTTTTGTATATGTTGTTCTATATCTCCATGAATCTATGAATTTTCGCTTGCATTGTGTCCTTTACTCTACGTGCTAGAACTAATAACAATCAAGTTTGTGCAGGATTATACACAAAAGATTCTTTTTTGGCTCTCTCTTTTGCCTTATGTATTCTACTAAAAAAAATATTGGTATAGGTAAACTTTTCTATTTGAATTTCTTTTTGAAACTATTAAATCCAAAAAATTACTTTTGGATGAATATTTGTTTAAAATAGTTTCTAAAAGAAAATGAGGATTGTCCGTAAAATGAGGATTATAATAGGGATTTCAAAAGATGATAGAAAGGATTTTGTTGGAGAAAATATGAAGAAGAAATAGAAAGCAGTTGAAAGATTAAACATTATGATTCGGATGACAAAAGAGATACACAGAGGAAAGAGAGACCCGAGGGAGAAAGAGAAAAAGGCAAATAGAGAAGAAGAAGATTTAGAGCATAATTGGAGGAGGATTAATCATGCTGTAGCAAGTGCAAGAAAGCATATATCAACTCTGTATCTACCTTTGTTTCTGGAGTTTAAATTGAAGCTCTTGCAATAACATTTTGCTGACAGCAAATGTTACAACAAGGAGCAGCACAACATCGAAGAGAAGAACTTTTATATTTTTTTAGTTTTTACATTATGTTACATTTTATTGACATGATTATGTACTCTTCATTTCTGAGTTAAATATTGAGTGGCTATAAGAAGAGAATACTAAATTATGTGAAATTAATTAATTATGTTATATTTTGTTGCATAAAAATATTTGAATAATTCAATATGTTTTTCATGATATTTTGTTCATGATATGAATGAATATTGGAGTTTTTGTTTACTTAACAGTAAATAAAAATTAGAACTTATATTGAATTGTGTGATTATATTAACTTCATATATATTATGTTTTTAATTTCAAAATCATTTTATTTGAATCATATGACAAATTTAGAATTGTGTTTTGATGAATTCTTTATAATATATGTCTATCATAAACCTGAAGAAAATATTATAGGAATTAATCTAGAAACTCTAGTGAGCCTTGTACAAAAATGAAAATTCGTGATCATCTAAACAGTTGTGCTACAACATTTTTGTAGAATTCATAGTTAATTTCAAACAGGAAGGGAAATTAAATCTAAGTTATGTTCCTCTTACTTAATCTCTTTATTTGATTCATTTGTATTCTGTTTTAATTATTTATCACATTAACTAATTAATTTTCATCTTAAATTAACTTTTTTACTTATATTTATATTTGATAAAATGTTCTCGTGGGATCAATATTTTCTCATCTTATATTACTTGATTGCGACATGTGCACTTGCATAGTATTATAGTTTTGAACAACAAAAAACATATTTGGTCGCGGAAAGTTTTTTGAAAAATGCTACTTCTTATTGCTTTAATACTAAATGTTGAAACTTGTTTATTTAAGAAATATAAATGAAGTAAGATAAAACTCTTATTGAATTGAATAAACAAAATTATTTCAAAAAAATGGGAAAGTGACAAATCAACCATCATTCTTTACTGTTGGTGACAAACCAACTATCATTATTTTTATTTTTAACAAATAAACCACTAAACTATGAAAAATTGACGCCGCAACCATCGCTGTGACGCTGTCTCATGACAAACCACCGCGGTTCATCACGAGACCGCGCCGGTTTGCAATGAACCGCCGTGGTTCGTCATTAAAGCATTAACAGCAAATGTGACAGCGATGGTTGTGACATCAATTTCTCATAATTCAGTAGTTTATTTGTTAGAAAAAAGGATAATGGTTGATTTGTCACCAACAGTAAAAGGTGATGGTTGATTTGTTATTTTTTCTCAAAAAATTATTTAAATCAACAAATGATAGTAAATCTTAAACAAATAACTAATAATAAATAAATTATATTTTAAACCAATTTTATTTTATTTTAATACAAAACAAGCTAATCAGCTCCACCAACCAAACAGTGTATTTGGAACTTCTGTTTCCACCGCGAACTAAAAAAAGATCTCTTTTAAAATACCATTTTGTTGTTTGGTAGGAATGTGAAAGGAGGTGTTGGTTCATGGTTTTAAGCAAACTAACACTCAGGTCATTCAATTCTGACGCCGTCATCAGAATCAAAGAAGCAATTCAACGTCTCCAATGGCTGATTCACAATCGAGTCAAACTAGGCGGTACTGTTTCTAGACAGAATTAACCAACTTCCCTGATTCTAAACTGAGTCATCGAATTAGGTTTCTCCGAGCAAACTCCTCGATTATGGATTGAATTGACTGAAATTCCAACACTGTAAATGCGTATTTCTTCTCTGACCCAGATTAACAGAAATCAGTTTCTACAGGCAGATAGATGCAAAGGGTAACAAGAGGAGATGAGGCAGAAAAGGGTGACCTTGTTATTAACTTCGGGGCCTATTCATCCACTTGTCCAAACCCGAGGAGGAGGAGACAGGGCTGGGCTAGCTCGGTTCCAACGGTGGACTCCCAGTTCTTAGTTTTTCAATTCGGTTTTTATTTGTTAGGTTTCATTCAGTTTTAAAATTAAAATAAAAATTAATATTTTTAAAATATATGCATTTTATGGTTGATTTTGAGGGTAAATGACAAATCAACCATCATGGTTTGAGGTCAATGACAAGTCAACTACTATGGTATTTTTTTTAACAAATTAACCACTCACGTATGTTAAAATAACAAATCCAACATCACGTAGACGTTTAACGTTAAAATGCCAACATCCGGTCGTTCTGGCGTTTTGAAGAATTCAGAACCTCGTTGCTCCAGGGACCGCGAATTTTGCGGGCCCTAGTTGCTCAAGGGATCGCGAGGGACTGCGATTTTTGCAGTCCATGGTTTCTCTAGGGACCGTGAAATTCGCGGTCCCTCGTTGCTCCAGGGATTGCGAATTTTGCGGTCCCTAGTTACTCCAGGGATCGCGAATTTCGCGATCCCTTCCTCCAGAGACTGCGATTTCTCGCAATCTCTAGCCATAAGAGACCGCAAAATTCACTGTGTCTGAAAACAGAAATGGACAGACCGCGAAGATGAAACGCCGCGAAATCGTTCTGAATTCTTCAGAAATTCAGAACGCCCCGCGTTGGGCGTTCTGAATTCTTCAGAACACCGGAGGGGGTCGTTCCGGCGTTCGGACGTTGGCATTTTAATATTAAACGTCTACGTGATGTTGGATTTGTTATTTTAACATACTTAAGTGGTTAATTTGTTAAAAAAAATACCATAGTGGTTGACTTGTCATTGATCTCAAACCACGATGGTTGATTTGTCATTTACCCTTGATTTTATATCCATTTTGTGGGTTGTGAATCGAGTTTGAACAGAATAATGAGTTATTTTTAATATATGCAAAACAATATCGTCAACCATGACTTCTAAGATCGATTTCTAATATTTTTATGTTATTTCTAACTCAATTTTGAATATTATTTATGATTGATAGAGTTTAAAATTATCGGATAAGAGATCAGTTTGAAATCAGGTTAAAAATATCGACAAAATGGTTAAAAATCCGATTAAAAAACTTGATTAAATGAAATACGCGATATATATGTGTTGAATTTAATAAATAAATTAACGGCATAATTTAAGTTATTGATAGATGAAAGATGTTTATTCTATTTGTCCAAAAAAATAATTTAAAGTCAAATATATAAATGACCTCAAATTGTATGAGTTCAATTTTTACGTAATATAATGTGTTATTTGCTAACATTCATAAGAAATCAATGTTACCCAATCATTCATTCAACTATTTTGACGGAGTACAATATAGTAAATTATTACTATAGTGTTTTCAATTAATAGAGATTAAATATTTAATTTTAAAAAATAAACAATATAATAAAAGATTAAAATAAGTTTTTAGTCTTTGTATAAATGTTCATGAGTAGAAGTAAAACAAATTATCGTGGGATTATAAATATAAATGATTTCTTATGAATATTTTAGATATTTCAATGCCGTTAAAAAAATAAATAAGAATGAAATTTTAAATTACTAAAATAGACATCCTAATGAAAAGAATGACGCTGAAATTTTAGAATTTAGAGCTCTGTAATTGAAGTTATATACTTTTAAAATTGGACTAAGTATATGAGATGATGAAGTACAATTTTTTTTATAAATACTTGATAAAGACAAATTGAGGAAGAGATCATGGATAATTACTAAAGAGAAAAGTTTCATAAAGGTCTTATTTAAGATTTCATATAATAAAATATGGTCACCAATAAAGTGATATCACCTGCCAAATGGAAAATATAAAAGAGATGTATGCTTGCAAAATTAATTAAGTTAATTAATCTTAATTGTCTTAGTTAATTGAGATTACTTTGATTAATCTTTATTAGCTTAATCATAATTATTTTATGTTAATATGGATTGAGTAGTATAATTTATACTTAACATGTAGCTTTAGATATAATATTTTGGTGATTTGAGGGTAAAATGGTATTTTGACCTAAGCAATTGAGGGTAAATTTGTAATTTTACCTATGAAGAACTCTAGAAGCTCTTATATCTAAAGAAGAGCAAGGAGTCTCGTAGCTTTTGTTTGCAAAAGAGAAATGAGGGAGGGAGAGATTTGGAGCCTTTGAGAGAGAAGTGGAAAATTGCAGAGAAGAAGCTGGTTTTTGAAGAAAAAATCTAAAGAAATGTTATAAAAAACTTGTAGAAGATTCTAAAGCATCCAAAAAGGAAGAGAAAAATAGAGTTTAGTGGATGAAATCTTAGCTTGAAGGATTGAGGAAGGTAAGTAATTCTATTGTTTTCAGAATTAAAATTAGAATTAGAATTTCATGTACATTGCATATAATAGGTGACGATTTATGTATAAAAGTTGTTGATTGTGGTTTATGATTTGATTTAGCTTGAAGTTGTTGGATATATTGTTAAAATCAAGTAAATTTTGATGAATTTCAGTGTTTTTAGCATGAAAAACATGTTAGAATCGTGAAAAACAAATTCTCAATGCCCAAAATACTTATATGGATAGTGTTGGGCGCAACTGTGCTTAGACTAGGTGCAGTAGCGCCAGACAATGCTACAACATCATTTTTAACCCATTTTACCCATTCTTTGATATAGTTTGGGATATGATTAAACGATTGCTAGATAAATGTATGACCCTAATGTAAACTATCTTATACGATCTATACATCCTTTAGATAACAAAATTAAAGCATTTAGATCAATGCAGAATAAATTCAAAAATACCTCTAGCCATTGACGTTTAACTCAAGGACATATGCTTTCTTCAGAGTTTCTTCCAAACCAACTGATTTCTATACGATGGTGTATTTTTCTGAATGAAATCAATGGATTGGGAAACCTCTTGCTTAACATTTTCACTTTCTGGAAAACTCTCTGTATCTCAAAACTCTCTCAATTGTTCTTCCATCAAGAGCTCTGATTGAGTTTTTATAAAAGGGCGCATTTATTTCCAATAAAGTAGACAACTTTTCACAATGAAAACTCCAAAAATCATACCAATTTGGCGGTGCATTAGTGCCCAAAGTAACTGCCAACTACTTTCTACATTCTCCCACTTGGTCTGTATTTTCTTATTTTACCATAGTACGAAAACATAATACATGAATCATAGCGATAAATTCTCTATATGTTATCGAGAATTATCTTCCATGTATCACAATGTATCATTTTCCTTCTTTATTGCCCATAAACTTAATGAATAAACCCTATGTTTATTCGAGGTTCATAAACTGAAGTATATTTCTCAAACTGAATGTGTACACTTTAAATTTTATAATGAGAAATATAATAAGAAGAGTTATAACATTCGTTCTTACAATGAAAAATTACATAATGGACCCAAGTCCCATTTTAACTACATGACCATTAAATTTTAACGGTGGCATGCCTTTAGTCAAAGGATCGGTGATCATTAATTCAGTGCTTATGTGTTCAATGACCACTGAACCATCCTTAACACGTTCCCTTATGGCCAAATACTTAATGTCGATATGTTTACTTCGACTACCACTTTTGTTGTTTTTAGCCATAAAGACCGCAGCTGAATTATCGCAATATATTTTCAGTGGTCTAGAAATCGAATCAACGATTCTAAGCCCTGAAACAAAACTCTTCATCCATACACCATGCGAAGTAGCCTCAAAACACGATATGAATTTCGCCTCCATAGTGGATGTGGTAGTCAAACTTTGTTTACCACTCCTCCAAGATACAGCTCCACCGGCTAACATAAAAATGTATCCTGATGTTGATTTACGAGAATCAACGCAGCCAGCAAAATCTGAATCGGAGTATCCAATCACATCCAATCTATCCGTTCGTCTATAGGTAAGCATATAGTCTTTGGTCCCTTGAAGGTACCATAACACTTTCTTTGCGGCAATTAAGTGGACTTTACCAGGGTACTCTGATATCGACCCAACATCCCAACAACAAATGCAATGTCAGGTCTTGTGCAGACCTGAGCATACATCAGACTTCTAACAATTGAAGCATAGGGAATATTTTTCATTTGCTCCCTCTCAAGATTATTCTTCGGGCACTGGTTCTCATGGAACCTGTCACCCTTCACTATGGGAGCAACACTCGGTGAACAATCTTTCATCCGATATCTCTCTAAAACTTTATTGATATAATTTTCCTGAGACAATCTCAAGCAACCTTGGAATCTGTCTCGATAAATCTTGATACCAATAACATAGGAAACATCACCTATGTCCTTCATATCAAAGTTTTCAGAGAAAAATTGTTTCACCTCATGCAATATCCCTTTATCATTAGTTGCAAGTAAAATATCATCCACATATAGGACTAAGAAACAAATTTTGCTCTCACAAACCTTTTGGTATATACATTGATCCATAATGTTCTCTACGAACCCGAATGAAAAGATAACATCATGAAACTTTAAATACCACTGACGGGCGGCTTGTTTCAATCCATATATGGATTTCTTAAGTTTGCACACTAAATGCTCACATCACTAGAGAAGAATCCTTCAGGTTGTTTCATATAAACCTCTTCCTCTAGTTCTCCATTGAGAAAAACCATTTTCACATCCATTTGTTGCAACTTAAAATCAAAATGTGCAACCAATGCCAAAATTATGCAAAGAGAATCTTTCTTAGATAAAGGAGAAAAAGTCTCCGTGTAGTCGATTCCTTCCCTTTGTGCAACAAGTCTTGCTTTATATCTTTCGATCTTGCCCAATGAGTCTTTCTTAGTCTTAAAGACTCATTTACATCCTATGGCTTTTACACCATCAGGCAACTCGACAAGATCCCAGACTCCGTTTGAATTCATAGAATTCATTTTGTCTTTCATGGGATCATACCATATACTTGATTCACCACAACTTATGGCTTGTGAAAACGTCTCAAGATCATTTTCGGCTCCAATATTATAGTTTGATTCTTGTAGATATGTGACAAAATCACTAGGAATAGCTAATTTTCTTTTTCTAGTAGATCTCAGTAGTGTTGTTCCAACATTTTCTTGAGGTTGATCAACAATATCTGGAACTTCCTCAAGAATTTGATCTTCTGGATTATTATCAACAACTTGTGGAATAACATTTATTGATTGTTCAACACTTGTTTGAACTCGAGGAGTGTTATGAACAATAATTAATTTTTCACTTGAGTTAGAGGGTTGAACATCAATGTGATCCTTTTCAGAAACAATATCCTGAAATCGATCACTCCCACTAATCAAGTCATTCTCAAGAAATTTTGCATTTGTTGATTCCACAATCCTAGTGTTGTGAGATGGACAATAGAATCTATACCCCTTAGACCTCTCGGCATATCCAATGAAATAGGCACTAATGGTCCATTGGGTCTAGCTTCTTTTCTTGTGGATTATAAATTCTCACTTCCGACAGACATCCCCAAATGCGTATATGTCTCAAACTCGGTTTCCAACCTTTCCATAACTCAAATGGCGTCTTTTCGACAGCCTTGGTTGGAACTCGAGTTAATATATACACTGCCGTCTTAAGTGCATCAAGCCACAAAAAATCTGGAAGTTTGGAGTTGCTACACATACTCCTCACCATGTCCAATAATGTTCGATTTCTTCTTTCTACCACACCATTCTGATCCGGAGAACCAGACATGGTGTATTGAGCAACTATTCCATGCTCTTGAAGAAATTTAGCAAACGAATCAGGTGCTTGTCCATCCTCAGTATTCTACCATAGTATTCTCCACCTCTATCAGTCCTCACGATCTTAATTTGCTTACCGCATTGTTTCTCTACTTCTGCCTTAAAAACCTTAAAGGCATTCAATGCTTCATTTTTATTCTGAAGCAAGTAGAGATACATGTATTGTGAGTAATCATCAATAAAAGAGATGAAGTATCTCGGACCATTTGAGTCTATGACTGGACTACAAATGTCTGAATGTATGATCTCTAATATCTTTGAACTCCTCTTAGCACCTTTCTTAGATACGTTGGTTTGTTTTCCCTTAATGCAATCCAAACATGTATCAAAATCAGTAAAGTCTAAAGTACTAAGTACTTTATCTCTGTATGGAGATATGTCTACATGGAGGAATCCTCATTTATAACACATCTTTTATTACTAGAGTGAACATGCATAACATCGTTTGTGGTATCATTTTGTAAATCAATAGAGAAAAGACCATTAGACATTATACCATTTTCAATAAGATCTGTAATATCCCAATTTCTATATCAGAATTTAAAAATGATAAATTGAAAACTAATTGGGGATATTCAGATATTCAAATTAGTCGAATAAATTATCAGGATATTACTCATGACGTTGCTAATGACGTAATTAATATTGAAAATTATTGGGAATAAGAATTGAGGTTAAATAAAGTGGAATTAATTAGAATTAATATATGAAGGAATTAATTAATTAAATGGAAAAGTGTAATTAAAATGGGGGGAATTAAACCGGTTCCTCCTGAACCGGTTTAATTCAAATAAAGATGGCTGTTGGCCATTTGTGAGAGAAAACAGAGAGAGAGAGACGAATGGCGGAGGGCAACGTGAAGAGAAGTGGGAGTGAACTCAGGGCTCAGGCTCGATGCACTGGCTGGCGAAGGACGTGCGTCGAGGATGTCATGGTGCAACAGGTGCTCCTCTGTAATGGGTCTGTTGGTCGCGCCTCGGTGAATGGCTAAGTGTCATGATTAGGGCTCGGGAATGGATCTCCCAATGATGCTGTGAATGTCGTCTATGGTAAGTCATTCATTTTTGTTCAGTAAATTCTTCCCCTGGTATCCAGTCTTGGACGAATTGGTGATGGTGTGAAGGGATGAATTGGGCAGAGCTTGGTTCATTGGGAGAGCCGGTTCTGGTGGTCCACCGATGAGCTGGATTGTGTTTGCTGGCATGACATGAATCTTCCACCGCTTCTTTGGCAATCTCCACGTAATTCTCCTATGGGGCTTCCACATGGCCTCCTCCTCTGTGTAATTCGTGTGTGTCCAGCGGTGTACGTTTCTATAAGTGTAGTAGTACAGAGTGAGAAGGAGGCAGGGCTGAACAAGAGGAGAGGGTCTCTGGAGGTATTTCAAGCCGTGAATAATCACTGAGAAGAAAGTGAAAGGCACTTTGGAAATTATGGACAGTGAAGAAGTGGGAGGATGGCAGTGAGCTCCTGGAGGAACCTTCGCTCTTGGAGTCTTCTAGTGAGACTTTCTGTATTTGTACAAAATTGAAGTGAGGAGAAGAGTAAGGCGTAGCCTTCTCGTGTACTCAACAGGTATGATGACTTCTCGCTCAACTCTTATGGAATTCCTTCTATGTTGAGGTGGCTATTATATTGATGAATATTGGATATTGGTTACTGCCGAGGGATATCTATGTATTATGTATTGATGATGTTGTTAAAGGGGTGGCTATTATTATTATTATAGATCTGGACAGGTTGTTATTGTGGAAAATGAATTGTTGCATATTCCTTGGACTCAGATACTTATTCTTTGTTGAATTAGAGTTTAGTTCTACATCTTAATTGTTGTTGGACCTAGATTGAATTGGATGACTATTTGTTCTGGCAATTGTACTTTCAGCCTTTGGTGATTATCTGCTCTCTGTGAAGCTTTAGTTTGGTTATTGTTGAAGTTGAATATGTTGTTGTTATTCCGTTGTTCAACTTTTGCCACTAAGTTAAGATTTGTAAATCTGTTAAGTTTTGTTATTGTGGATGTCATTGGTTATTGCTATGTGTGTGGATGTATTTGTTTAAGGATATATGAAGATGGCTTTATAAAGTATTCACTTGGTCATTTCGTGTTAAAGTAGGCACATTAACTGGTTCTCTACTCTGATGTGGGAAATATGGATTTCTGATAAAATACTATTCGGTTTTGTAAAGTTACTTTATTCTGTCACATTGATGGAATGAGCAACATTGTGAGGTTTGCTATTCCGTTGTCCATGTTCAGATAGTGAAAGTGTTAAATCGTAGAAGTAAGATTAATAATACATGATTTAAATGATTTTGAAGGTATGAAGAAGAGAGAGGAAACAGAAACGCGTTGCGAACGCCAGGTAAGTTGATACTGACTGTATTTTGGTCTTCGGACCCTACATCGCAAGAATTAGGATTGTGTGTTGTGTGTTTATTAGAGTTAGGTTCTTTTAATGATATGTTTATTAGACATTTATAACATATAGGATTGTATGAATACAAGTGCATATTGTATGAGATAATAATCTATGTAAATAGGCATGTGGGGGTTCGGGAGATCAATGACGTCCCATTGTTCATAGGTCTATGTTGGATGGATTAGAATGGAGATAGGTTAGTTACATGGGATACGAGGGTTCATTGCCTCATGTTCTGAAATCTCCAACGTTCTCGTAACAAAAGAGTAAATATGGCATGAGGAAACCCTCTATGTATGTATATGTCTCCTTTGTGGAGTGATCGATTCTTCCTCATGGCCCCACGGTGTTTATCATGTATTCCACTCTTGGCTATAATTGCATTGTATGATCATGCATATTATCTGCATTTCAATTTATCACTTACTGAGCGTTAGACTCATTAGTTAGGTCTTGTGATATAGGTACGAGCGAGCAATGGATGAACAGGTTGAAGACAGTTGATGAAGGATTTGCACGGGTGGATCTTGTGGCTGGCTGAGCTAAAGCGTTAAATGGAAAGTATTTGAAAAAAGAGTTTTGTAACTTATTTCTTATTCGTTAATGTTTTGTTTTTATTCCGCTGCATTTCCTACAAAGAATGTTATGACTTCTGAAAGGAAATTGAGGAAGATGAAAGTAAACGAATAAAAGTGAAAGTAAAAGGTTTTAACGATAAGATTTTACAAGGAAGAATACTTTGATGTTTTTACAAAAAGAAAGTTTTAAATTTTACGCATTTTAAAGAAATAGAAAAATACGGGATGTTACAAGATCAGATTTGTAAAATAAACTGATATTTACATCTGAAAATGTAAAGGAAAATCACAAAGGTACAAGACTTGAAACTGAAATTGAGTTCCTAGAAAAACTAGGAACGTATAAAGTCTTTTCCAAATTCAAAATGAAAGCACTGCTAAGAACTAAACTGCATATCTCAACAGCTTCCACATGTGAACGCATCTTGCTTCCAGAATAGATGCTTTGTTCACTTCCCACTAGTTTCTGAAGTTTTCGCATACCCTGCAAGGTATTCGAAATATGGATTGTAAAACTAGAATCAATCCACCAAGTGTTATAAATCATATGAGTTATATTACATTCATAACAAATAAATGAAATTGAATTACCTTTTCTTTCAAGGCATGCCTTAAATTTTGTGCAATCTTTCTTAATGTGCCCTTTCTTGTCACAGAAATAACACTTGATTTCCTTTTTGATTTCACCAGATTGGATCGGTATTTTACCTTGCCCTTTATCTTTCCTTTTGGCTTGTGTCTTTTTCTTTCCTTGGGTCATCATTAATGCACTATCTCCTCTTTCCATTACAAGCCTCCTTTCCTTTTGAACACACATGGTCATTAACTCATTAATAGACCATTTATCCTTATGTTTGTTGTAAGAGATTTTAAAAGGACCGTATGACTGTGGAAGAATATTCAAAATGTAGTGCACTAGGAAAGAATTTGACATAGCAACCTCAAGTGTCTTAAGTTGAGCCGCAATGTCTCTCATTTACATGATGTGCTCACGCACACCTGTAATTGTAGTGAGCCTTAATGATGAAAATTTCATGATGAGTGTACTTACTAGTGCCTTATCTGAACTTACAAATTGCTCTTCTATAACCTTCAACAATGACACAACATCATTATATTGCTTGACAGAACCATGGATACTAGCAGCGATCTTAGTCTTTATGAACATCACACTAAGGCGATTGGAACGTTCCCAACGTTCACAAAGAGCAAGATCATATGGAGTGTTGGTCGAAGTTATAATTGGTTTGTCTTTCCGTATAGCATAATCAATGTCCACACATCCCAAATGAAGAAGAATTCTCTCATTCCATACTTTATAATTTTCACCTCTCAATTCAGGTATATCGCATTTTATATTAGAGAAACTGAATGAATTTATAGCTGCAAAAAATAAATAGCATGCTTAATTGAGGCAAAACTGAGTATCATGCTTTACCAATGTAAATTATACAATAATAATGAATCTAAAAACATAAAACTTGTTTGTGGGCTAAAGTTCTAATTTAATAAGATTCATTTTCACCAAATTAATAAAACTATCAAGTTATATCCATTTTCTTAATTCCTATGAGTAATTAAGAAAAATAACTTGATATTTTATTCTAATTAATTAAATAAATATTATAAAATTTCCTGTAGGATAAATTTTATCATATTTATAAAATTAATTACAATAAATGTCATAATGTGATTTTTAATACTTAATATATAATTTTGTTTAATTAAAGATGCTGTGACTACTGTTCAATTAAATAAAATTATATTAAATCATTTGACATTAAATTCACTGAATTTCAATGCTATCAAATAAGATGCTCTTAAATGTTGTATACATTATAAATTCAATTATGCATACAAAATATAAATTACCAACTATGTGCAACTAAATTAGCATGTAAATATATAAAATTAATTAACATGCTATTTAATTGACAAATTACTTAATTCCAATAAATTATGCATTTATTTTACATATGGAAGCAAGAAGTAAACACAATTACATTTTTCGAAACAAAACTTCAAAAAAAAAAACTAATAGTGTACGGAAATCATTATTGGCAAAGTGGTTGTATGCTTGTATTAAACACTTGAGGGTTATGGTTCGACACCCAAGTTGTGTAGTTTTCCATAATTTTTACTATCAATAAACCACATCAGTTTATTATATGAGGAAATTCAACTTATTTAACCAAAGCATAAACGACTGAGTGGCAACCCACCCAGTGTCATCCTTTGAGGGCGCAGGGTCGACCCCAGTTGCCAGCACACAAAATTTAATTTTAGAAACTACATGTAGTTTCACTTTATGTGTGTTCTAATAGGCGATAACGTAGTTTCACTTTATGTGTGTTCCAATAGGCGAAAATGACATGTAGTTTTCTGCAACCAGAAACTACATGTCGTCCAGGTCGTCTTCTACCTCTAGCCGTGTCAGCTTGACCCTGTTCGAGCCAACGTCAGATCCGCGTAAAAACCCGACGGTTTCTCTTGATTTTGAACACCAAATTCTACCATTTTTGTTTCAAAACATTTGTAAGAGAATTTCTGAATGATTTTTAATGATAAAAAACTTTGAAATTGTCCAAAACATTATCTTTAAAATTTCAAAATTTTTCCAGAATGGTGATTTCGAACACATCAAGACAGAGGCTATTAAGGCTCTAATACCGAATGTAAACTATCTTATACGATCTAAACATGCTTTAGCTAACAAAATTGAAGCATTTAGATCAATGCAGAATAAATTAGAAAATACCTCCTGCCATTGACATTTAACTCAGGAACAACTGCTTTCCTTTCTCTTCAGAGTTTCTTCCAAACCAACCGATTTCTATATGATGATATATTTTTCTGAATGAAATCAATGAATTGGGGAACCTCTTGCTTAACATTTTCACTTTCTGGAAAACTCTCTGTATCTCAAAACTCTCTCAAATGTTCTTTTATCAAGAGCTCTGATTGAGTTTTTATAAAAGGGTGCATTTATTTCCAATAATGTAGACAACTTTTCACAATGAAAACTCCAAAAATCATACCAATATTGGCGGTGCATTAATACCCAACGTAACGGCCAACTACTTCCAACACCAAATTCATATATTATTTTACTTGTTAAATAACAAAATTTATATAGTTCACATTACATACATTATTAGTATGTATATATATGCGTTTAAAGTATGCATAGAATAGATGTTTAAATCATGCATCATGAAATTATTTATATGTACAAAGAGTATTGCTGAAGATATTATTGATCACATTCGAACTCAATATATATCTCGTTGGTTATGCATATGTATTGTCTCACATATGTAAAACACAATAAACAAAAGGGAAGTGACTGTGAATCTTCCTTGAGTTGCAAATCCTAGTCCTTCAGATGTTATGTTTAAGATGTATATGTTTATTGGGAATATCGTCAATAGGATGTTACATAGATGTGTAAGACTTTACATATGATAAGTTATGACCATGCATATCAACATTTGCAAAATATGTTAATATGATATTTGATAAACTGGAATAGCTTAATTAAATTGGAATTCATATGCATGATTCATTAATCATAGCATGGATGTGTAGAAAGAAATTCATTTCATGATATTCATATTACATCTTGTCTTGAAATAAATAGAAATCTAGATTTTTATCCAGGCGGTAGAAGTGGGTCATATACTTGTAAATTGCATGAAATAGTAATTTTTTTCGTATTAGATTTATTTATAGGGCTTTGTTAGCTTAGTCTTCATAGTTTCTTATTTTTCAAATGCAGGTGACAACCAGAAGGATAAGACCATAACATCTTTGCGGACAAAGAGACATAACACTCAGGGTAGGTTTTGGCTCAAAATTCTTAGATCTAGTGTGTGTGGGTTTGCTCTCATTTACATGAGTTGTACATATAGTGTTTGTAAGGGTCATATTTAGTGGTCTAAGTGGTTTAATTAAGTTTGGTTTACCTAATGTTGTTAATAATGACATGTTTTTTTTAAAAAACATGGTTTTACATTTAAAATCATATGAAATGTGGTTTTGTACACAATTAAAAAAAAAGAAAAATTTAGTTGCACCTAATTATGGTAAATTTTATTTGAGATCACATGAAGTTAGATCCTAAATTAAGATATAGTTAAATGATATAATACACTGATATCATAATTTGGTCCATATAATTATGTATACATGTTGTCTCTCCAAGTAGCGAATCCTTATCATTATCATAGTTTTCAAGAAGATCGTGAACGGGTCATGACACATTCAATTTATTTTCATCATATTAATTTTTTAATGATTCAATTATTTATATCACATAAAATACTTAATTAGAGTAAAATGTTTTAGTCTAATTAAGTGTTCTATCTAATATTAGACCAAAGAAATTTTCATTTAATTTTTTTTGTTCCATTTTATAAAATAAAAAAAGTAAAAATTTAAAAATGAATTAAAATTATAAAATTGTTAATGAAAAAAAATAAAATGTCCGAAAAGGTCAAATATGCTTTTAACCCTTGTAATTTAGTAATACTTTTTATTTAACTTTTGTAGTTCTAATTGTTTCTCATTACTGTCTTCGTAATTTTGGTTATGTTTTTAAATAGTAATTCCTTTGTTCTCGCATTGAAAACAAACAGAGATGTCCTACGTGGCAATTTTTAATCTCAATCATACCCCAAGTCATTGATATTGTTGAGGTGGATTAAATCAGAATTCTTAATTTTTTTAACTTAAAAATTAAATTTTCTTTTATTTTCTCATATTTCTCGTATTTCACCTCTCTTTCTCTCTCTTTTTACAGCAAATTCAAGCAGCAGTAATAAACATGGAGGAAGAGATGGAGACTGTAGCAATGGTTAGCAGAGGAGCTTCATCTCCAATTCTCCATGTCTTCGACATTCATCGTTTCAATGATGAGAATGACAAGTTTGAGTTTTTTTCGTATTTATCTGACACGAAATGCTTTTTGTTTAAATAGCTTTTCCTTTTGTATTTGGTTGATGCAGTACCGTCCTTCCAGTGCTGAGGACTCCCTTTTTTTTAACTCCCACTCGTTGCCCCAGTGTAGAAGAACAACTCATCCTTCACCATTGGAACTACGTGTACTTGTTAGATTATTTTAATCATCTATTAAAATAGTTCACATTAATTAAAATAAGGATAAATGACAAATCAACCATTGTAGTTTGTGATCAATGACAAGTTAACCACTAGGATATTTTTTTTAACAAATTAACCACTGACGTATGAAAAAATAACAAAGCAAACATCGCAGTTACATTTTTCGTTCTTCGTTAACAAGTTAAAAACGCGGTGTGTGGTCAAGACACTGCGTAAAATGCGGTGTCACCGCATTTTTACGCAAGGCACCGCGTTTTTATGCGGTGTGTGGTCAAGACACCGCGTAAAACGCGGTGTGCCTTTAAATTGCATCTACACAGATCGAGCAGATCCAAATCTGGATCTGGCAATCTGCGAGACCCGCGACGACGAGAGTACGAAGCTGCGACGCGATGACGAGAGTTCGAAGCTGCGATGCGACGAGTTGACGACTGCGACGCGACGGGTTGGCGACGACGAGTTGGCGAGTGTGACTGCGATTTGCGACGACGAGTTGGCAAGTGCGATTTCTCAACTGATTCTGGTATACTTTCATTGCTTTGCTCCCCTGTTCCGATTTCCGAGTGTGGTACAAATAGTTTCATTAGTTTCAATTTCTGATTGTGGTACAGATAGTTTCATCAGTTTCGTTGCTTTGCATTACAGATTTGCATTACAGAGATTGTGGTACAGATAGTTTCATTGATTTGCATTACAGATTTGCTCCCCTGTTCCGATTTGCATTACAGATAGTTTCATTGCTTTGATTAACTTAAGTTGGGATACCCAGCAATGTCGATGAAATATTTTTGGTTGCAGAGCAATCTGTAATGCAATTTACAGATTGCAATCTGTAATGCAATTGTAATTTACAGATTGCAATCTGTAAATTGCAATTTACAGATTGATTTACAGAATGCAATATGGAATGTAATTGCAATCTGTAATGCAATTTACAGATTGCAATCTGTAATGCAATTGCAATCTGTAATGTAATTGCAATCTGTAATGCAATTTACAGATTGCAATCTGTAATGCAAATGCAATTTACAGATTGCATTCCAGATTGCAATCTGGAATGCAATGTATAGATTTGTGTTGCTTTCGTTGATTGTGTTATCTTTGAAGACTTATTAAAGAGTATATGTACTGAATTGAAGAAACAATCTCTTCTCTAGTTTTGTTTTTTTTCTTGGCAATCAAGTTGTTGACTTTGATTGATTTATAAATGATAGACTATTTGCGTAAATACTATTATACTGACTTATGACATTTCGTTTGGTTATTATACTGCAGGTTGGCGAATTACTCAGGGAGCACAATGGACCGAGGTAGGAAATTCATGCAGAAGCGTGGGAGGAGAAAGGGGAAGGCTAGTGAAAGATGAGCAACCGAGGTGGTGGAAGCCGCGTGGGGTGAATATGTTCAACCCGAGGCGGTTGAAGAAGTTGAACAAGCAACGACGGTGGAAGACGAAGACACCGCCGAGCCTGAACAAGGAGAAACAGAGTTATTATTCAGGATAGACGATGCCAGAAGACGGTATGAAGAAGATGTTGAACACCGTGGCATTATTGGTTCCAAAGTAGTCGATTTTGACTCTTTCACGAAAATGGACATTCAACATATGCTGGAAAATGCTGGATTACTCGGATTGTGTCAGATGGGGGGCACTTATTGAGAGAGAGTCATTAAGATGTTTTACGCAAATTTCCAACTTTCCGAGGAGCCAGTTGAGGTGCAAACGTATATTTTTGGATGGGAGTTGAGATTCATTCCTGACGAAATCAATACAATACTTGAATGTTATGGGGCAAGCGAGGAATATTATGGCATAGCTAAGACGAAGCCACCATTTATCAAGGAAGGAGATGGGCTAGCCGTTATTAGATTGTTGCACCAAGATCTTGAGATTGCCCATTACAAGAGACCAAAGGCTAATGAGTTGAATGTAATGGCCCGAGTGATCCACATGATATTGACGTACACAATTTTGCCTAGGATTGGGCATCGAGACCATGTTACAAGCATGGATCTGTATATTTTAGAGAAGGTGTTCAGGGAAAAAAAAGTAAACATTGGATATATCATAGCGAAGCACATGGAAGAGGTCGTCAACAACCCATCAATGAGCCTACCGTACAATTGGCTTATCCAGACTATAGTTGAGCAGTTTGGGGTTCCCATCTCTGCGAATGAGCCAAGAATTGAAGCGACAATCATTGACACCTACAAAAGAGACAACTTGGATTGATTGGGCATCACCCAAGTTGAAGGCAGATGGTTCCACAAGTCCAAACAGAAGGCAGCACCTCCACCCCTTATAGAGCCTCAGTTGTGGTCGGTGTGGGCGTGTTGGGCACAATTCTCGCACATGCGATGGTGGAGGTGAGTCAAGTGTCAGGGCTTGCAGAGGGCGAGGCAGAGGCAGGGGTGGCAGAGGCAGGTCAGAGGGAACATTTATGGGGTTCAGAGTTCCTGAGACAGCCCCCGAGACAATTCCTGACCTAGTTTTTGAGACAGTTCCGACAGAGTTCTTGACACGCAGGTGAGCCCATTATCACATTTTCATTTTCAATTGATGTTTGAAATATGCTAATTTCATTTGCATTGTATTGTGCAGGAGTTTGATGCGCAAGGTCCACATACACAATCGTACACAAACGTGGACCTTAACCTTCAGTGACACAGAGGGAACACAATTGTTTTACAATTTCAGTTGATGGATAGTTGCATGTTATTTAATACTTGTCTACTTGTAATGATATTACAGTGAATAATAATGCACTGATGTTGATTGGGTTGAGTTTAAGGTGATTGGTAAGTTTTATGTTATGTAATTTCTAGGTATGGGTGTGGTTCTGGTAGGCTATTGTAAGGTTAGATTAGTTAAGTGTAAAATGTGTTAGTATAAAAATGTTTCTATGTGTGCTGCTTGTAAACATTAAGCATTAAGAATAGAAAAGTACACAATTTTGACAAAATTTTGGGCAGAATTTCCTCTGTTACTTTACTCCCCCAACGCAATTCTCATACATCCAGTATCTTCACAAACATTTTTTATCAAGTATAAACTACAACGGACATCATTGAACTATATATCAATTACAACGCAAATGTACAGATATTAAATTACAACGGAAACTAAACCGAATAACAAAGCAAATGTAGACAACTTAAACTAAACTAAACATAAACGACAACAGAACTATTTCAACTAAATCACGGCGCCTTCTTCTTAGACCATGGCCGTGGAGGAGACGGGGGCTGGTGAAAAACTTTGAGCTCAAAACGTCCCTTCGGTTTTTCACGGGTGTGTTTCTTTATGCGGGGTCTGTTCGTCGAGTCGCGGGATCTGTTCGTCGCGGGTTCCTGGAATTTCAAGTGTTCTGGTCTTTTGCAAAAAATACAGTGTCTGGCCAAGACACCGCGTAAAGCCTTGCGTAAAAACGCGGTGACACCTCGTAAAAATGGGGTGCCTCGCGTAAAAACGCGGTGTCTTGACCACACACCGCGTTTTTAACTTGTTAACGGAGAACGAAAAACGTAATTGCGATGTTTGCTTTGTTATTTTCCCATACGTCAGTGGTTAATTTGTTAAAAAATACCCTAGTGGTTGACTTGTCATTGACCACAAACCACGATGGTTGATTTGTCATTTACCCTTAAAATAATATTGACTTAATATTAATGTGCTTTGTAAGGTGTGGTTCAGGAGTGCATGTGAATCAAGTCACGTGCCATACTCTACTTGTTCTGTGCTTCTTGGGTAAGGAGTACAACTGTCCACTTGAGTTAAATCAAGTGGGTTTAGGTTGACCAAGTCTATTATTGTTTAGTCTTAGTTGTTNAGTTAAATTAAGTGGGTTTAGGTTGACCAAGTCTATTATTGTTTAGTCTTAGTTGTTCAGATTAAGGGGTCCATCGGGGAGAGAGAAAAAATTACAAAGAAAGAAAGGGGTTAGGGCTCAGAAGAGGGTTTCTTCGTCTAATTCTAGAGTCTGTAATTTTCTTAAACGATCTCCGTTCTGTTTCTTGATGAATAATAAAAGGTATGTTAGTCTTGGTCCGTGGATGTAGGGTACATTACCCAAACCACGTTAAATTTGTTGTTCTTTTCTTTTATGCATTTTCTGTGTTTTAGTTTCTTTGTTGTGAATTGATTGAATTTGTGTTATAAATCACCAACATGCTTAATGTGATGGTTGTTAAGCTTCAAGGATATTAAATTAATTGGGTTTCAATTCTCTCTCCTTAACCTTATTAAAATATATAAAGTATAGTTGAAGATCTGTGAATGAAGAGACATGAATGAAAGAGTATGTATGGAGAGATAATTTTTGTAAGGTTATTTTCTTCATTAATGAGAAAAGTGATTTTCCCACTCTCTTTCTCTTTTAACAAGAAAAATTACAACAAACTATACTTGGTTTCTATATCATCCAAGAGACAATTAAAGAGAAAGGAATTAAGGAAATAAAAGTTTGATATCGTCAACAAATAATAAAATTTTTTATCATGGATCAAGGTTAGTACTCGAAATTTTTCTTTATCCACAACTAGTGCAAATGAAATGGTTGAATCAACAATGTTAAATATGAGAAGAAAGGATTGTTAGAAAATTCTCTTAATTGGTATCAAAGCAAGGTTTAAAAAACGTATTGATTTACCATAGATGTTGAAAAGTAGAGTTTCGTTTCAAATGAATAGTTTATGCATGACGATAATCGATCGATTAATGTTCCGATCATTTATTTGAAATTATAGAAGTTGTATGCTAATTAAATTATGGTGATTGGAGAGACCCATCATAGGTATTGGTTGTCACCAGCAACCAATTAAAGATGTCATAAGTTACAGTTTACTCAATTAAATATTGTTGTATAGAAATTTGTTAGTCACCAAAGTGACATAGTTTGAAAGGATCAATATTCAATTGTCTACTTTTCATTCGTTTAGTAATTCTGTGATGTTATTGAAATGATTTATACTGTACGTTTGAAATTATTGATCATAAAAATATGACGTCACCAAAGGTGGACCAATATTTATAATTAATAATATTAAAGTGACATGTTTACATATTTGATTGATATGGTTAAATATCCAAAGACATTGAGCATGTTGATTTGAATATGTTTATGAGTCTATCAAGATTTATGTTTAGTAGCATCACTAATTGGTAAATATTATTTCTTTAATGATTACTCAGATGTGAATTTAAAGAAGTAAATTTTTGTTTATCTGATTTTTGTTATGTTATTCAAAACATTAATGTATGAACATGTATGATATTTTACAACTTCTATTAATTTGTTCGCCTCTGGTAATGTCTTACTTAAGTTCCATGGCTTGAATTATGCTGATTTGTCCTAACAAATCTAGTTTCAATTGGGTTAATGGATTTGGACATAGCATTAGTTTGTGAAAGACCAGCAGTTATTAATGAGGTTAGTATGAAAGCTGACAAGTCATGCAATGAGATTTAGGAGTAGTCTAATAGGCTGTGCTTGAGCTTGATGAGGATGACGATGACTGAAAATGTTAAGCCATCAATGCCAAAGACGAATGATGCAAAGGACTTCGTGTCGAGAATTAACGAATACTCACAATCGGACATTACAGATAAGTCCATTGTGGGGAGCTTGATGAGAGAGTTGACGACCAAGAAATTTGATTGGTCGCAACTCATTCATGATCATGTAACTTGCATGGCTAATTTGGCAATAAAGCTGAAATTGATGGGTATGGATGTAAGTGAATCATTCTTGATTTAATTTATCATCAACTCTCTTCCTCTTCAATTTGGCCAGTTCTAGGTGAATTATAACACTATTAAAGAAAAATTGAACTTTCAAGAAATAAAGGGCAGGTTGATTCAAGAAGAGGGGAGGTTGAAAAAAATGAGTGACCATACTGTTCATCTGACATTTTAGAATGAAACCAATAGTAGCAAAAGAAAGCCAAGTAAAAAGAACCAAAAGAAGGAAGAATGCTCATTAAATGTTAAGGAAGGACAAATCTGAAAAAAGCTTAAATGCTACTTCTACAACAAAGCTGAGCACATCAAGAAAGATTGTCCGAAAAGGAAAGCTTGGTTTGAAAGAAAAGGTGCACCATTTGTTTCAGTTTGTTTTGAATCAAATCTTATAGAAGTATCTAATAATACTTGGTGGTTAGATTCTAGAGCTACTACTCATGTGTCACATGTTACGTAGGGATTCCTTTCGATCTAGCCCATAAACGGAACTGAAAAGTTCTTGTATATGGGAAACAGAAGGAAGACACGAATAGGAGGAATCGAGACGTATAGATTAATCCTGGATACTAGTTGTCATCTGGATCAAGAAAATTTTCTTTATATTTATGAATGTGCTAGAAATTTGGTTTATGTTGCAAGGTTGGACGATGTCGGTTTTAGTGTTAAGATTGGTAATTGTTGTTAGCCTTTTTGTTAGGCTTAGTTTTATTTTGATGATGAACAAATGGTTAAATTTAATGAAAATAATAAGTTGGTTAATTGTGTTTTTATTGATAATGTATTCAATGTTTTATTCATTATATTTATATTCAAATTTATCAAAAATACCCATGTTGAGGGTATTAAAGTGGGCTAACATGTCTATCTAAGTCCATGTAGTGAATGCACATCGTTTTGGGACTTAGGAAAATCAAGAAAGGGAAGAAGGAGGAAAAGGTCGACGAAACAACACAAAATGTCGACCTCGATGGGTGTCCATGAAGGAAAGGGTCGACCTCACAGTCGACCTAACTGTGAAGCAGAAAAAAAAAACAGCTTGCCGAAAATTTCTGCAATGAAGGAAACGGTCAACTGCTTTGACGAAAGGTCGACCGCATCATTTGAAAACTCCTTTTTCTCACCCGTCTTCAAAAGTCCACTGGAGGTCCATCAACAAAGAAAAGGATCGACCGTAAATGGACAGATTGCTCAAGAAGTTCTGCACGAAGGAAAGGGTCGACCGCATGGTCGACCGCAAAATGGGCAGATTGCTCCAGAATTTCTGCATGAAGGAAAAATTCGACCGCACCATATATATTTTCCCAACGGTCAAATCTCAACGAGAAGAATTGCAACGACTAGTTAAAAGGGTCGACCGTTTGGGCATAAGGTTGACCGTTTGCGCAGTGTCTATAAAAGTGAGATCACTCCAAACTCTCCATAACGAACCGGCAATCGTGGCGAAGCCTTGCCGAATTTAATACGCGATTATAATCACTGTGAGCTATTGAATTGTAAATCCAATTCTCCCTATTCCGAACTTGAGAATTAATTTGGGAGAATTAGGATTAGATAGATTGTGCGTAAATTTCCTATTCCATTATTATTGTGTTTGATTGTAAAGGGTGATTTCCTTAGAATTCATCACACTAGGGTGACAACCCGAAACACTTGAAATAGTCGTAGGCTAGATTGAATGCCCGTAAGTTCAATCATTGGGTGACGCTCCGCAATAGTCAAACATTGGGTGACGCCCCGCAATAGTCAAGTTTAGGGTGACGTCCTATAAGAGTCAAAGGTTGACGACCTTATAATTAGTCAAGGGTGACGCCCATATTAAGAGTCAATTTGTAAACGGTTTATTGGCACCCGTAAGCCAATTGTTTAGTGTATCTCCAAGTGGAACTTAGAGCGCAGACGTAAGTGAGTTTGCCGAACCGCATAAACAAATATTGTGTGCACTTCTCCAACCCTTACTCTTTACATTATTGCATATATTTGTTATCGATATTTAATTATATGCATTAAATCACTTAGGGTTATTAGAGATTAAAATATCGCACGAAAATATTAGAAACGCTATATTCACTCCCCTCTATAGGCGTATATCGATCCTACAATTGTGTGTTTTCGTTGTACAAACAAAATTACTATTATGGTTGTGGTATTTTTTATAGATTGTTTGTATCGCTTCAATCATGATATTAATTTTATTGAATCTCTGTTTCATGTTGATCATGTTGTTGGAATTAAACGTAGTACAACGAATGAGAGTTCTGCTTTCTTGTGGCATCAACGTTTATGTCATATATGTGAGAAAAGGATGTTGATATTAATGAAAGGTGAAATTTTACCTCAATTAGATCTTACTGATTGTGACGTGTGTATAGATTACATTAAAGGAAAGCAAATTAAACATACATCAAAGTATCCCGCCACAAGAAGTAGTGAACTCTTAGAATTGATACACACTGACATATGTGGTTCATTCGACATTTGTTAATGAAGTGGTGAAAAGTATTTTATCACTTTTATCGATGACTTCTCATGGTATTGTTATTCATGTCTACTGCATGAAAAGTTTCAAGTGATGAATGTTATAGAAGTGTTCATCAATGAGGTGGAAAGATAGTAAGATAGAAAAGTAAAGGTGGTGAGGTATGATAGAAGTGGTGAATATTACGATAAATTCAATGAAAATAGACAAAATAAATATCCATTTGCAAGGTTTCTCGAAAGTCAAGAAATTTATGCACAATATACAATGCCAAGAACACCGAAACAAAATGATGTAGTTGAAGAGCGAAATCGTACTCTCATCAAAATTGTTAGGATTATGATGAATTATAGTAATGTACCTTTATCATTGTGGATGTACAATTTAAAGACTCTGGATATTTGCTAAATAGGGTTCTTAGTAAGGCAGTTTCTAAGACACCTTATGAACTATGGACGAGAAGGAAACCTAGTTTGAGACACCTCCATGTTTGGGGTTATCTTGCAGAAGTAAGAATTTATATAATCCACATGAAAAGAAGCTCGATACAAGAACCATTAGTTGTTACTTTATCGGCCATCCGAAAAAGTCAAAAGGGTATATATACATATTCTATTATCCAAATTATAGTACAAGAATAGTAGAGTTTGGAATACTCGATTCATTGAGAATGACGAGTTCAGTGGGAGTGATGAATCATGAAAAGTAAATATTTAAGAGAATTGGGTGGAGGTAACAAAACCTATAATTTCTCATCAAGTTGTTGTTCCTCTTGTTGTGTCACAGACTTACAATATGTCAGAATGATACATGAATATTCAACCATTCAAGATGAACGTGTCAATGATGAGCCAATTAATGATGTTCAAGTCATAAGTGAATAATCACAAGAAGCAAAATTGCGAAAGTTTGTAAGGCAGAAAAGACCAATAATTTCTAATGGTTATGTGATCTATTCAATTGAAGAAGAATGTGATTTGAGTAACAATAATGACCCAACCTCATTCAAACAAGCCGTGGAATGTTCTAATTTCGGAAAGTTGTTGAATGCTATGAAAGAAGAGTTGAAATTGATGGATGACAATAAAGTCTGAGAGTTTGTAGAGTTGCCTGAAGGTTTTAAATGAGTTGGTTGTAAGTAGGTTTTCAAAACCAAACGCGATTCGAAAGGTAACATCGAAAGGTATAAAGCCAGACTTGTCGCCAAAGGTTATGCTCAGAAAAATGATATTGATTATAAAGAGACATTTTCTTCAGTTTCAAAGAATGACTCTTTAAAAATAGTTATGGATTTGGAAGCTCAATATGATTTAGAACTTCACTAAATGGACGTAAAGACTGTCTTTCTTAATGGTGACTTAGAGGAAGAAGTGTATATGGATCAACTAGAAGAATTTTCATTTCCTGGAAATGAAAAGTTAGTGTGTAAATTGAAGAAGTCAATATATGGATTAAAACAAGCTTCCAGACAATAGTTTATTAAGTTTAACAATACTATTATGTCGTACGATTTTGTAGAGAACACCGTTGACCCGTGTATCTATATGAAGGTCAGTGGGAGTATGTTTATTATCCTAGTTCTAAATGTTGACGATATTCTTTTTATTGTCAATAATAAATGAATATTACATGACGTTAAAGTTTTTCTCTCTAAGAATTTTGAAATGAAAGATATGGGCGCGACATCCTATGTGATAGGAATAGAAATATTTGGTGATAGACAACAAGGTTTACTAGGATTGTCTTAGAAAGACTATATCGATAAAATTCTAGAGAGATTTATAATGGATAAGTGTTCTGCTGTTGTAGCTCCAATTCAAAAATGAGACAAATTTAGTGAAATGCAATGTCCCAAAAATGATTTGGAATGTAAAGCAATGGAATCTATTCCATATGCATCAGCTGTAGGAAGCTTAATGTATGCTCAAACATATACTCGGCCAGACATCAGTTTTTCAATAGGGATTTTGAGCCGATATCAAAGTAACCCAGGAATTGATCACTGGAAAGCTGCAAAGAAAATTCTTAGGTACTTGCAAGGAACAAAAGACTATATGCTCACATACAGAAAATCAAGTCATTTTGAAGTAATGGGATATTCGGATTCAGATTATGTCGGATGTGTAGACTCGAGGAAATCTACATTCAGCTACGTGCTCCTATTAGTTGGAGGAGCTATATCATGGAAAAGGGAAAAACAATTTTCAATTGCTACTTCCACTTTAGAGACAGAATTTGTGGCATGTTTTGAGACCACTATTCAAGCATTGTCATTGCAGAACTTTGTTTTGGGTCTAGGTATGGTCGACAGTATAGATAGACCGCTGAGACTTTATTGTGATAATTTTGCAGCTGTATTTTTCTCAAAGAATGACAAGTACTTGTAAGGTGAAAAAGATATGGATTTAAAGTACTTTTCAATTAAAGAAGAAATACAAAAACAAAAGGTGTGCATTGAGCACATAAGTACAAGTTTAATGATAGCAGATCCATTAACCAAGTGATTGTCACCCAAAGCCTTGAAGGAACATGTTGAAAGGATGGGTTCGGGTGACAAATCCACATTAATGTGATTATAAGTGTATAACTTGTATCTTATGACACCTATGAATTCATATTTTTTGTATATTTGTTTATCATTAGTATAAAGGTGCATACACTTATTGTTATTTACGAATAATATATGAAACCTTAAGAAATTTAAAGTTGAAAGATATATATTGTTCCTCAATTAAAGAAGTGATGAATTGAATTAGTCTGTGATACATGGAAAGAATCATGTCGTTAAAGACTTATGTCTGCCATGATCCGATTTTACAATTCATTACGGAAAAAGAACTTGATAAATTCACATTATGGTCCACTATCGTATTTGGTTGTGATGGATTGAAATCGATTTTGTATGGCTTCCAGTCAATTGATTATGTTCCAGTCGCTCGATTATGTTTCGGTCGCCCGATTGAACTCTCTGTAATTTTCAAATTATGGAGCCGATCGACGGATCAATGTTCTAGTCGTTTGCTCGAACTTTATGTAATTCCGATTAGGCAAAATCAAGAATAAAAGTTTTACAATGAAAGTACGAGAATAAAAGTTCATAACATGGTCCAAGTGGGAGATTGTTAGATTATTTTAATCATCTATTAAAGTGGTCCATGTTAATTAAAGTGACATTAATTTAATATTAATGTGCTTAATATGATAGTTGTTAAGCTTCAAAGATATTAAGTTAATTGAGTTTTAATTCTCTCTCCTTAACGTTATTAAAATATATAAAGTATAGTTGAAGATGTGTGAATGAAGAGACATGAATGAAATTATATGTATGAAGGGATACCTTTTGTAAGGTTGTTTTCTTCATTAATGAGAAAAGTGATTTTCCCACACTCTCTCTCGCACTAAGAAAAATTGTAGTAAACTATACTTGGTTTTTACATCACCCAAAAGAAAATTAAAGAAAAAGTAATTAAGACGATAAAAGTTCGATATCAACAACAAATAATATAAGCTTTTATCATAGACCAAACTTAGTACTCCAAATTTTTCTTTATCAGCAACTAGTGCAAACGACATGGTTATATCAACAACGTTAAATATGAGATGAAAGAATTGTTAGAAAATACTATAAGTAATAAACTCTATTTCTATGCTGTTTCCTTTAGTTTTTCTCTTGAGCCAAAATTATGAATCGTGATACCCTATGCTAGACAATAATTAACTGTATGATTTCTGTCTAGTAGTTGTTGGATCTCTCTTCTTGATGAGGGATCCACATTTGCCTAACATAGTTAGGCAGATGTCACTTTAGGCAGAAATGCGAAGGAGGAGAATTTCTCCTCCTTCAGCAGCCTTCAATTCGGCATTTTTTGAGGATCTCTCTCTATAAATAGAGAGGTCCTCAATCTTCCTAAAGCATCCCAAAACCATCAGCTAGAGAAGAAGTTGAAGAGGAAGAAAGAATGATAGAAAATAGAGAGATTTTTGGAAGGAGAGAAAAGAAAGAGTAAGAGAAAAATAGGTGAGGTGCATTTGTGCACATTGAGAAATCTAAGAGTTGTATTTTTCTTTTAGTGAATATTTTCTAGAATATTCAGTTTCTAGAAAAATATTATAAATCCTATTTTTCATGGTGAGATCTTTCTGGACTCGGGCCCCGTGGTTTTTTCTAGATTTGGGTTTCCACGTAAAATTCTCGGTGTCTATTTTCGCTAGTATTTCTCTTACTTCTTGTGGGAAAAATATTCATGATATTTTTGGGATTGCATCTGCTATCATTGTTCGTACCGGTTAGTGGTGTAATTGTACTTTGTAAGTAAGCTCTGTCTAAGAGACTAGAATTGAAGTGGTCCGTTTGTGACCCTCTAGCCTTTCCTGAGAACTTACTTGGAAAGAAAATTATGTCTAAAGAGATTGCTAAGAGCATTCTTTCCTGGGAATTATCCTGATCAGCACTATCCACATTTCTTTTAATTCTCTATATTATCCACATTTTTTTCCCAACAATAGTCATACCCTTCTGGATAATTTTACAACTTCTTCTCGATAATTTGATTATTAGAGTGGAACAAATTCTCATAGCTTCCACCTCCACCCTTGACTCTGCTAAAAACCTAGACCCACCTTGCTCCTCGCCTTCACGATTCTTTTGAATTCAAAGAAAGCATTAGGTTTTCCTGCAAGTTCTCCAAAGAAGCTCCAAGGCTCTCTCGCGATAGCAGTGCTATTATTCATGCTAAAGAAAGCATATAAGCGAGAGAGATTTGGACCAATGCTTCCATTGTCACTTCATGGTATCGAAATAGGGGGCGATGATGATGATAAGAAGCACCCCCCTGCTAACCACTATCTCCCTCTCTTCCTCCCCCTGTATAAGACTTCTGTTTGAATCTGTTCTGATTTAATCCACCTGTCAATGCCTTGGATTTAAAATTGCCACATGGGACATTTCTGTTGCCTTCAACATAAGGGTCGTTAAAAACAAATGGAAAAGTACGAGGACTTTAATTAAAATAATTAAAAGTAGGAGGGCTAAAATAAAATGAATATTAAATTATCGGAAAAATGACAAAGCAACCATTATACTTTATTGTAAGTGACAAACCAACCATTATCCTTTTTTCGCTAATAAATTAACTAGTGAACTATGGAAAAATGACACCGCTAACATTGCTGTCACGTTTATCGTTAAACGCTTTGACGACGAACTGCGGCGGGCTTGACGAGGAACCACCGCGGTTTGTTGTCACACTGTCGTAGTTCGTCGACAAGAAGGAAATTCTCTTCTTTCACGTATCGAGACAGTGAATCTTTGCACATCGATAATTCTCTCACTTTTCAACGGTTTTAGACGCTTGAAGACTCCTTTCCATCATTTTTTCGTGATGCACAGGTAAGAGAGATCTGTTTTGGCATTCAGTGCTTATTAGAATAGATTCGGGCAGGAAAAAAAATGAGATCGTTTACTTAAAAACTTTGAAAGACCATAACTTTGTGCTTAGTGGACCGATTTGGACGAATTTTTTTTGATTTCGCATAACTTTTCGAGATCTACGTGCGGGACAAGCTGCTGTTCAGGGCCTAAAAATGCTTCTAAGTCCTCCAATTTCCCTTACACAATTCAAAACCGTGAAGCTTTGCTTGTTTTTCTACCCGAATCTTCTCTGACCGAATGGCAAAACAAATCTCTCCTAACTGTGCATCGCGAAAAAATGATAGAAAATGAGTTCTCAAACGTCCAAAACCATTGACAATTGAGAGAATTATCAATCTTCAAAGATTCACTGTCGCAGTAGGTGAAAGAAAAGAATATCCTTCTTATCAAGCCGCTGCGATTTAACAATTTAATCCCTAAACTATGATGATTTGCTGCAATTTAACAATTTAACCCTTGAACTATGATAACGAACCAGCAGTCTAACAATTTAACCCCTGAACTATGACAATGATTCGCTGCAATTTAACAATTTAACTTCTGAAAGATTTAACAAATTAACCCTTAAACTATGATAAACTGTCGTGGTTTAAAAATTTAACTCTTGAATGAAAAATGTAATTATAGTACTTACTTCATCAATTGTTTTTAGTTTAATGATTAATTTATTAGTGAAAAATGTTAGTGGTTTGGCTTATGATTGAATGCAGAGGAGGAGGATGGTTGATTTTTCATTTTCCCAAATTATTATAAGGTCAAACCATATTTTTAAAAAAAAAAGCCTAATTAGAGATGCCACCGTCTTTGGTTTCTTTCTCTTTACCTTTCTGATCTCAGTTTGCAGAACAAGCTACAAGATTGGAACTCTCTCTTCCTTGATAATGCACTCTCCACGGCAATCGATTCATTGAAAAAACAAAGTTGCGAGAACTCCTGCTGGTGATTGAAATTTTACTGTGATATTTGGAAAATCATTCGTTCCATTGCTGTGCTATTCGAGCATTTGCTGAACATTCGGGTTTTGGTTTTGATGAACGTCTGAAACATGGCTAGAATGTCATTTTTGTTGAACTAGTTTACTGGAAATGTATTTGAGTTTATTCAAACTAGTGAACGTATTTCATTATCTGTATTCTGTGATTCGTCCTCGACTTAACTGCCGTACACATTTACGGACTTTTTTAGAGGTAATTTAGTTGTTTCTTTGTTATTTATATGCCTTTATCGTTGTCAAGTATACATGTAAGACTGCGGTGATGAGTGATGACTGCGCATTTTTATATATTTGGTGCTTTATTATCGAAACAGTTTCTGGTGACCAACAATTTATTTTTTTCTTTTCTCAAGAGAAAAAGCCAAACTCAGCTTTACAGAAACTATTTTGTTATTTTGTTTTAGCAGAGCTAAAATCTATTTTCATTAGAGGCCTTTTGTTTTTGCAAATTTTAAGCATCCAAGAATGAGAGGAATGAGGATGCTGAAGAGGAGCTTGTTAATTTAGAAAATCAGTTTTCTGAATAGATAAGGATCCTCTTCTTGTTAATATTTTTTTTTTAATTTTTGTCATCATTATCTAAACCTAGATATTTGATTGTAGAATGGTCTTGTTTTAATCAACAATCAATGGAAAAAGAATCTACTTGATTTAGTTGACTAAGTTTCAACAATTGAATTTAAAATCAGTTGTGTGCATGATATCTGAGAGAATCTCTGCATGATATCTGAGATTCAAGCCAGCCAAAAGCTGGCTTTTACATTTGACACGCTGTATAGCCATCAACCATACATTTTTGGTGGTCACTCTGAGAACAGCAGTGCTTTGAATAATATTGAAGATCCTCATTTTTATTGTTCCCTTCTAAGCTTTATGAATATGGTATTTTCAAGAATCTTTTGTCTTGTGTATACGATGGAAAAAGAGTAACTTTGAGATCTTCTGCATCTGCTTGGCATGATTATTTTTTTCATGAAGGCAACTGTGTATTTAAAGAAAACCTCTAGATGGAGCAAACTAAACAATTAGGATGTTTCCCAAGAAAACACAGAAAAATCTAACATTACACAGTTGTCAGTTAGAAAGTGTTAATGCACATTTAAAGCATGATTGATATATTTCTGTAATTATTTTATTTAGTGCATGATTTCAGCTTTCTATTTATTTCTTTCTAGATGTATATATATATACATACCCTGTAATGTTTTAAAATTATCAATTCAAAATACAGAACATTCCTTCAAATCTTCTCCTTCCTTCTCTCTACAAATCTCAATTCTAACTGAAAGGAGGAAGGCAATTCAACAAAAGCTCATCCACGAAAGATGATTATTACAAATCTGTGGCTTTTTACATTATCATGGTTTTTTGGTGTGCATTTCTTTTGTGGACTACCTTATTGGACCAAGTTACGGAAACAAGTTCCTTGAGCTAGTGCTTATTTTGGGGTTCAATGAAATGAAAACATATCAAGCGGCAAAATACGACAGTCTACTCCGCCAATGGTTTACCTCTCAGGTATTTTGACTTTCTATTGGTGATGGGCATTTATTCTATGCTGTAGAACAAGACCATTTACGAACTTATATGTGTTGGATCAGGTTATTTCTGATGATTTGTTTTTGTCTGAATTTAAGCTTTTTTACTTGCAAAATTTTATTTCTATCCATCTTTGAAGACGCCTTGAACTGCATTGTTCCTTGAAATGTGTTGTACTCTCAGTAATATTGCATCTTCAATCACTGTCACTGTTAAAAATGTTGATGGCACATTTATGGTTTCTTTGTCTTTTTTCTTTGGGCGTGATTCGAGTTTGATTGGTCAGCATGAAAGTTAGCAAAAGTTATATCCATGCTCATGCCCCTATGATGGCGTTTACCGATCTCATGTTTCTATTGGGCGAATAAAAGATATGAACCATAGTTAGAGGTGGACTAGTAGTTATTTGCATCCATTTTTTATCATCACTTTGAATTGGTATGATGCTGAAACCCAGATGTTGAACTAACATCCAACTACATGACAAATTGTTAGTCTGCATTGACGACCATTCTTGTTATTTTATAATTATGTTTGTTTCGTCAAAACGAGTATTTGGTTTTTGGCCTAATTCTACTTTACACAAAAGGTGAATCCTGGATGCATTTCTTGGACTCTTAATATTTCTTTCTTAGTTTTACTTTGCACAAAACTTGTTCCTCCAAGCTCTGACCATACCTCCTTATTCCTCTGTTTCTCTATCGAAAAATTGTGGGCTGCTGCGGTATTGATTCAAATTCACTGATCAGAATAGTACTAAATCCAGCTAGCTTTGATGGATTTCTTTCAATAATTTCCCTTGGGTTGCTCTTTGAATTGCATCCCGAGTGAATCTAGTCTACTACTCATTTGAAACTACTTGCATGAGTCCAGTGACACTCGAAGTGAAAGCTTCATTTAATTTTTGGATGGCACATGGGACTGTAATATCTGTGTAACTTTGAAGGAGTACATTGTTATGTGCCTAGGCTTTTGTCATACACTCATGCAAGTGCATTTCAAATTACTAACAACTGACAAACTAGAAATTAGAAGTGAACATCATGTAATAGCAGGGAAGTTACAGGCACCATCGAAAGCACATTTTACGTAGGATGCATCCCACAGCATTCATATCACATCATTATCTTCCTTACATATCGACTGTTGACAAGATGCTTTCCACCTGACTTCTAAAACCACCATTTCATCTACTCTTCAACAGCTAACTGTCTCTCAGGCTTCTACTAAGGCTTTATTGTAAATAATGCCTGTTAATCATCACGTTAATTGTGCTGTAAAAAGGCGGTTTATCGGTTCTTCTTTGACTCAATTATCATTGCTCCGGCATTATGTGGTGGATTTTTTTTGGTGTGTCATGGGCCCGGTGGCTTTGTGACAGCCTTCACACCAGTTTAGTGTTGTGTCAGATGTAAATGCTGGCTTTGTGATTGGAATTTTCTAACTTAGTATCATATTTTTAATCTTAGAAGATGCATATTACACTTTTGGAAGATCTTCGTCATCTGACGTTTGAATTCGTTGTGGTTGCTTATCCACAAAAACTAGAGATAAGACAAAAGGAGATTAAGTCCCAGATTACTTCAGCAACTGAGAAGTAGAGATAATTTAGCTTAATTCTAACTACTGATTAGGAAAGATAACTTAGCCAAATTTTAGTTGAATTATTTGAAAATCAAGTATTAAGATATCAAACAGGTTTATGATACCTTCTCTCTTATTTTCCTGGCATTATCTGCTTGCTACTTGATATTCTGTTTAAGATGCTTTGGTGTTGAATAGAACCTCCAGTACTTAATGTGTCAGATTGCTGTATATGTAGATTTTTCTTTGTTATTTGTACCATTTGAAAGACCTCGTAGTTTCTGCTCTTCCAAACAGGGGTTTTTTTTTCTCTTGCATTTCTTTTCTACTACACTTTTCACAAACATAATTCCATACAATTGCTTATTTCTGACCTTCCTATTATGCTGGATTCCTTAAGGTTCAGTTTTGTATAGCAGATCTGATATAGTTTTTCTACATTATTATTATTATTAGAAAAATTAACAAAATAAATCCTGAACTATTGGATCAGTTACAAGTCAAAACTTAAAGTAATTTTACAAACAACTAAGACCTCGAACTATGAAAAATGAAGAAGACAAACCTCGCAGTTACGTTTTTCGTCAAAAAACGCTGAGACAAATACTGCAGTCATGTTTTTTTGCTTTAAAATGTCCAAGGACGTCACATGGACGCCCAAGGGACGTTTTTCAACTACAAGGGACATCCAACTCTGATCCATGAGGAGGGGTGTCTAAAGATCAGCTTTGGGGTGGTCCAAGGGACATCCATGGTTGCTACTAGATGAAGAGACGAACGTCCTGCAATGAGAATTGATATCCAAGATGGGAGAAGGGGTGCTAGTGGATGAAGGTTTGAAAACTTACAACGGACATCCCTCAATACCATGGACGTCCCTCAATACTAAACAACGACGTTGAGCGACCTTCAACTCCATCTATTAAGCGAAAAAATGTCTTCTGCAAGAGCAAACATTAACCCTAAATCCTTAAACACCTTCCAATAGTTAAAAAGTATAAGAAATGGAGGTGGGACCTATTTCTGTAATCCAAGTCGATGAGCAATGTGTGTTCAATTATGAAATTATTATAGAGGTGCATTCGATCTCGGCATCTCTAGATGATAAGCTTCGTTCATTTTGTGATTCAAAAGATAATGATTGGGAGATGAGTAGGTCTCCTCAACTTGAATGTTCTTTTAGACATTTTCTTTTGGTGGGTGGTGGGTGATAAGTAGGGTTTGCAATATTTATTTATTATATAATTTGAGTTTTGTTTGTCATATGAAAGTTGTTCCTTTTTTAATAGCAGTATTAGTATTGGGAGAATATATTGTTAATTGGTTTGGGATTTTTGATACGTAGGGCTTTAATGTGTATTTTGGTGTATCTGATTTCATGTATGTTAAAGAGTTTACAAATGCAATTCATAAAGAAGGTGGTGCAGTTGCACATGGTGGATCGATAAAGACTTCTAAGGTTCTTGCCAACATTGTAAAATCTTTGGCATCTGCTATTTGCATGGACTTGAACTCATGGGTCTTTAAACATATGTTGGAGCCTATTGTTACCCCTAAAGGATTTGTTGAATACAAGTAGAATTTGTTGAATACTTGTTTTATCATATGAGTATGTAAATTAATTGTACTTGTTTGTCCTAATGCCTTTTTAGTATTATCAACAAAAGAAACTCGAGTTGGCTAATTTTCCGTCCATCAAATAAGTAAAATATATAAAGTTACTGAAATCACAACAAAACCAATAAGTCAGCTCAAGTTTCTCTTGATGACGATTTAAGACAAATGATTGGACATTATATTTAATGATTAGAGATTGCATTTAATAAATCAGTGAATAAACAAACTTATTTAATACCTTGTTGATGTCATTTTTTCATATGATGTCTTTTTGCAAACATGCAATGGATGGATGTAAGTTGTGGATGAATATATTGTATTGGGAATATTTATAAACAAATATTATGATGTCAAAACTTTTGAAAAAAGTAACATGAAACTGTAAGTCATGAATTGTGAATTGACTTTAAAATTACGTTATTTGAGTGAAGAAATAGAAAATTTATATCAATTCAATGTTAACCCATAATCTGAAAGGAGAGAGATGAGAGAAACAGTAAGTTAAGGGACGTCTGTTGTTAGTAGGAAATGTTCCTCCATACTAAACAACAATATTCCCTCATCATCCAAGGCATTGAGGAACGTCTATTGTAAACTGAGAGATGTCTGTTGTGGGTTGAATGACATCCATCGTGTAATATCCTGATAACATTTTCCCCGTATACGCGATGTAATTAAATCATGGGATGATTATATATTACATTGCGTATCAATACGTGTTATATCGTGATGTGTATTTATGGGAAAAATATTATGGGATGAAAATTTAGTAGGAAAATGTGAAGAAAAGGCTGTTCTGGGCGAGTTCGGACGCATGCGGACGATATGGGGACGAGAAATGTCGTCCGCGAATGCCCAGAATGATGTCCCAGCACTTTGGGACGACTCAGGACGTGATTTCACGTCCTGAATTCGCCTGTATCGCGAAGTTTCAGACGAGCCCGGACGAAGGCGGATGCATGTGGACGCAGGCATTTTGAATTTGTCCAATTCCTAGATAGTTTCGGACGCATCCGGACACTATATGCAGATGCCTTCCTTCGTCCGAATGACAGTTTCGAACGGTGCGGATAACGACGGACAGATGCAGACACAGACGTTTTGAATCCGTCGGATTTCTAGACACTTTCGGACGAACGCGGACCCTTGAATGCGGATGCCATTCTTCGTCCACATGGCGAATTCGGATGGGTGAGGACGACATCCTTCGTCAGATGTGCAATTCTTCCTTAGGAATAGTGACTTTCGGACGCATGCGGACGAGGCCAGGACGACCCCTCGTGTCCCAAACATCCCAGATCTGCGATAAATTAGGGATTTAAAAATAGAAACTCTTGTCGTTTTGTCCATTAATGCGCACTATGGAGACATGAAGACGACTCCCACGCCCAAACCACTCCCTTCCCTCGCCTCTAGCCATGCCTCTCCCTCTCTCGGTTGGTTGATGACTGTCCCCCTCCAGGAATGTCTTTCACCTTAAGCCATTCCTCTCCCATTTTCAGTCCAGCCTTTCCTTCCTGTGAGAGTTCTTCGAGCGAGAGAGAAGTCTTTGAGAGAGAGAGAGCTTTATCTGTGAGCTCGTGAGTGAAAAGCCTTTAGTGTATTACATGTGAAGCAAAGCTCTATGAGCTGGAAGCTGGAAGTTTCTATCCGTTCGTGAAGCTAAGGAGTAAGCTGCTGGGATTTGCTATGCTGTCTATGATTAGTTTCTTCAACTAGGGTAATGAATTAGGTAGTGTCTTGGCCGTCAAAGCCCTACCCACAAGCAGTGTGCGTAAGTTCTGTAGATTTACTTTGTTAATATTCTCCATATATTTCCAACAATTTTCTTTATTGTCAGTTCTGTGATTCAATGTTTTACTTTGGTATTGACCAATGTTTTACTTTAATAAAGAAGTGATGAACGCATAATGCTTAGAAAAGTTATGAATGTTTATTGAATGTTTAAATGATAACCTATGATGTTGAGTACTGTAGTTGTAAAGAATGATGAATTAAGATACACTATGTTATGTTAATGCAGTTTATGGTTTACTTGTTGTAGTGATTGATAGCTTCCAAATATATATGTGTTATTTTATCCTACTCTTGTTAGTTTGGAAATCTATGATTTGTGATAACTAGAAATGCTTATACTCTTAATCTAAGCATGTTTAGTGATAACTAGAAATGCTATGCTATGTTTATTTCACCGTTTCTTTATTGCTATGCTATGAAACTATGTACGCCATTCGCTGTTTCAATTCGATATTATAATTGTTCTCTGTTATGCGCTTTCAATTTCTGTTATTCAATTATTGTTATTTACTTTCCTTATATACGTTATTCAATTGTTATGTCATATTGTATCATCATATATCATGCTAATAGAAACAAATTGGGAGTGCCGCCTTTGAGGTCGGTGCTCATATGCAATGAGTGACGAAAGAGAATTAAAGAAGAAGAATGGGGAGTTGGGGGATGGAAGGGTAAGTACGGATAAGCCAGGTAGACAGAAGAAAAGAAGGTTACCTTTCCCTTGTAGGGACTGCGAGACTGTCCACCCTAGGTGGTTGAAGCCGACAAAGGCTACCCTCCGCCACAGATTCCTCCAATCTCCAGCTCGATGTACAAGTTATACAAAATAAATGAAGAAAAGATTGGTTTGGGGCAGAATCCACTCTAGAAAGAACTAAATAGAGACATAAACATACTGCATAAAGCTCAATTCCTTACTAGGTCATTAGGCTTACGTCTTACTTGTGGTGTAGGTACACGTACGCTAAAATGATGAACAGATGATGAAGCAGTTGATGAAGCATTTGCACATGCGAACTTGTGGCTTGCTGGGCTAAGGGAAGTAAAAAATAAATATGTTTTGTAATTAATATGTAATGCTTTGTTCATTATTTCGTAAACGATTATTTTCGCTTCCACCATGTTTTGATAAATCCGCTATGTTTCTTAATTTGGCTTCCGCTACGTTTTGAGAAATAATTTTATAACTATAGTTTCCAGTACTTATAAAGGTTTTCATAACGAGTCTAACGAAAGGGTTAGTAACGGTCCGATTTCTTAGTGGCGCACTCTGAGTTAATCTAAAATCTAAAGGGGTTTTCATGAAGGTTTTTAGTTGTCTGATAAAAGTTTTAAATTTTCACGTATTTCAAAAGAAAATGAAATGTCGGGTCATTACACATCGTAAGTTGAAGGACATTTGTTGTGGGTTGAGCGATGTCCGTCGTAAGTTGAGGGACGTCCCTCAATACTAACCGACAACATTCCCTCATCATCCAAAGCATTGAGGGATGTTCATTGTGCGTTGAAGAACATTTGTCGTAAGTTCAGGGACGCCGGTTGTAGGTTGAGGAACGTCCTTCAATACTAGACAATGTTCCTTCATCGTCCAAGGCATTGTAGGATGTCCCTCATATTACAATAGACATCCCTCAGCTTACAATAGACGTCCTTCAACTTACAATCAACGTTCCTCAAATTATAATGGATGTCCCTCAATGCTTTGGATGTTCCTCAATCTTACAATAAACGTCCCTTGGAGGCCCTTCCTTCCATCCTAGACGTCCATCCTCTCTAAAAGGCGTCCATCATTTCTGAAGGACATCACTTTATTCCGACGATTTTGACATAACAATAACTAAAATACCCAACTAGAATACCATAACAATATTATAGATAAACAAATGCACAATAACTCAAATGTACAATTAAAAAAGTACAAAAAAATGCTTCCTTATTCTAATTTCACCACTCAAATGTATATAGTCCCTCAAATGTACAATTACACTTACCGAAGATCGATGACTTTAAACCTCAACTTGGGGTTGATATGCTCATGAGAGAAGTGTTGAAAAGGGACTCCAAAGGCTCTTCTTGAGGATGGAATCCATTTTATTGACAATTGCTAATCATTGACACACCTACAATTGAGGAAGCCTACTTTCTACCCAATCATCATCTTTTGAGTCGTATAATGACCGAAGCTCATCGTCTAGAGATACCGAGATTGAAAGCACCACTATAATAGCTTCGTGATTGAACGCACATTGCCATCTGCCTAAACTATCGAAATAGGATCCATCTCCATTTGGAACTTGATGGATTCTTCATTACTAGATGATGCAATACTCTTCGACACCATTTGATGTGCAACACTCAAACACTTTGATTTTTTATACTCTTTCGCTCTTGGAGGTGTTCAGAGATCTAGAATTGATGTTTACTCTCATGGAGGACATTCTTTCCGCTTATATAGATGGAGTTGAAGGTCACTCAATGTCTTCGTTTAGTATTGAGGGACGTCCATGGCATTGAGGAACGTCTATTGTAAGTTAAAGAACGTCCGTTGTAAGTTGAGGGACGTCTCTCAATACTAAACGACATCATCTCTCAACCTCAATGGACGTCTCTCAATGCTAAACAACGTCATCTTTCAATAATCTCATTCTGAACGTCTCTTTCCAGCGACATACGTCCCCCATCTTTGAAGGGCATCCGACCCCTACATCCAACGACCCAACAACCTTCGTTTGCTCTCATTTGAAATAGCGTGTCTTGCATGTGACACCCCTTCAACACTTCGTCTACTAGAGCCTTTGGAGGATGTCCATTCTCCATCCTAGTTTTCCATCTACATTGAAGGATGTCTGTCCCTTCATTCAATGGGCAACAACCTTCATCCTCCATGTCAGATCGTATGCATGCCTATAGAGGGGGAGGGGGGGTTGGTGAATATAGCATTCTAGTAATTTTATGTGATATTTAAATTCTCTAAAACCCTAAGTGAGTTATTGCATATAACATATAATTCAATGGATAAAATAAAGATAAGGGTTAAGAGATTCACACAAGGTTTGTTTACGCAATTTGGCAACCCATCTATATCCGCGCTCTAAGAGTCCACCAATTAGATTGGCTTACGGGTGCCAACCAAACTGTTACAACCGACTATTTCAAGGCGTCACCCTTTGACTATTTTGGGGTTGGTGAATATAACATTCTAGTATTTTCGTGCGATATTTAAATTCTCTAAAACCCTAAGTGAGTTATTGCATATAACATATAATTCAATGGGTAAAATAAAGATAAGGGTTAAGAGATTCACACAAGGTTTGTTTACGCGGTTCGGCAACCCATCTATGTCCCCGCTCTAAGAGTCCACTTAGAGATCCGCTAATTAGATTGGCTTACGGGTGCCAACCAAACTGTTACAACTGACTATTTCAGGGCGTCACCCTTTGACTATTTTGGGGCGTCACCCTTTACTTGACTATTCCGGGGAGTCACTCTTTGATTGAACTTACGGGTATTCAATCGAGCCGTTGACTAGTTTGGGGCGTCACCCTTATATGGAGAATTTGTAGGGAGTTACCCTTTACAATTTAGCTCAAAGTGTTTGGAAAATAAAGCTCACAAACTATCTAGTCCAAACTCTCCCAATTGAACCTAAAGTTTTGGATAAAGAGAATTGGATTACAATTCTCACAAATGTAATATAGAATTAAGTATAAAATTCAGTAGGGCTTCACCTCAATTCTTAGTTTCGTGTTTGGAGCTTGGAGTGCTTCTTTTCATTTATGGATTTGCATATTTTTGGTTGACCTATTCCTTTTGGTCGACCGCTTCTAGTCGTTGGAAATATATCCGTTGAAATTCGACCATTGGAAATCTACCTGTTACGCAGAATTGGACTTTTTTGGTCACATAGCTCGATCGTGTCGCGTCCGAAAACACTCGGAGTTCCCAGTTTTGTTCTTTCGGTCGCATTCCTTGTTTGATATTGTCGACCACGTCTCAATCGCAAAAATGGCAAAAAATGGCAAATTCAAAGTCTGAGGTTTTTCGGTTGAACAACTCGTCTGCATCCTCGAATGCATTGCATCCGAAAAACCACGTTGAAGCTCCAGAAGCAACTCCGTATGAAATCGGTTGCGTCCCACGACCGCACTATCGACCGTGTTGCAACCGAAAGACCAAAACTCAGTTTGGTCACTTCTCTCGTCTGCAACCCGTTCACAACACTCCAAACTTTCATTTTTTCAATTTTCTAAGTCCCAAAATGATATGCATTCACTACATGGACTTAGATAAACATGTTAGTACATAATAATACTTGTTTTGAGGGTATTTTCAATAAATACGGATATAAATAATATGATAAAAACATTAAGAATAATATCCGAAAAATATAATAACCAATTTATTATTTTCAACAAAATAATCATCATTAAGTCATCATCAAAATAAACTAAGCCTAACACTCTAGTACCTTTGAAGGATGTCAACCCTTGTTGCATGACGTCCATCCTTTCATCCAACAAGCAACAACCTTCGTCTGTTAGCGCCTTTGAAGGATGTTCATGTCACGCCCCAAAGGGGACCCAAGACAGAACGGGGAACGATCCGGCCCAAAAAGCAACCAAATCGTCCAACCCTCACTTAAATCCAATAAATTACAGCGGAAGACTTAAATATTCACATTACAGATTAGGGCAAAAAATAAAGGTCCAGAAGTGACAATAATGTAATCCAATTTAACAAAGTCTAAAATTTAATAGAAATAACGTAAAATATAACTAAGTTACAAACCTCACTAAAATATCTTTAGTCTAAAAATAATTAAAATTGGGGAAACTCCAAATTTTCTCTTGAGATGGCAATGGGGAACTACTCTGATCATTTCCTGAAAAATGGAGTCATATTTGGGGTGAGTCGACAAAACTCAGTAGGGAATTATTTTATTTTCAACTTATATGTCATATGAATTTAACAGACTTTTCAGTTAATTAAATTAACAGATTAACATATAAAGATGTGCTGATGAGCAATAAATTGAATAACAAAAATTAACAAAAGCGATACTCAGGCGATCGCAAGCCAAAAAGACCCTGATCAGGTTTAGGGTTTTGCGCCCAGGGACACGGCACATACAGCTGTCACATTACTCTAGTTAACAATAAAAATAAATAAATGTAAATGGACTGAAAAGTAAAAGTGACATGCTCGAGTTTAATTGAATATTTACATTTTAGGAATTAAGGTACGTTAAATATAAAATAACCCCTACCTCGAAATTGGGTCAATCCATGCTAAGCCCAATCCAAAATAATCACTAAGACCCAATAGCAACACGTCCAATGTAGTCAACCATAGATAAGTCAATAATTTCCTAAATTCCAAAACCTATCAATAACATTTTGTTACTTTAGAATTTAAACTCTAAATTAAAGGCTTAAATTGTTAACCAATAATTTACTATCCAAAAAATGAATGGTCCAACACGATAATAGAACTTAATTTAGCCCAAAATAAAAATTTGATTCAGCCTAATAACATAGTCCACTAAAATAATTCTGGTTCGGCCCAATGATATAGCCCAAAATCCAACTCATACTTGTGGCCCAATTGGACCTATTCTCGGTCCAAATTTTGGCCCAATTGAAGGGTGATCCAATTGCACACTCTGGATACAGTCCAGAGTGTTCCTGCATCCTAGTTTCCAACCAAGGATGTTTCATTCATGGCTATTACTGGTCGTGTGTTCAACAACGACCTCTGGTAACATCCCAAAATCCAATACATTTACAGAAGTACTCAAATCATAATTCACAACATCAATACCAAATCAAAACTAAAAAAAAACTTGAAGGCACAAAGAGTCAATTTTTCTATTACCTTGAAGAACCCCTTTATTATCCCAATCTCACCAGAATCGGATGCCCAATCGAATTCCAACTTCACCCTTCTTGGAAAACAAGGTCTCTTAGAATTCATTTTGCGAAATAGTAGAACAAAAACTGAAAGAAAAATTGAACTTACTGGTCAAAAATTAAGATTTTTCACAAACGGAAAAATCAAAACTTTTCACACCTTTAAAGGACTTCTCACTGTCCAGCTTTCCCATTGAAATCGGTCACTAACCCATAAGTCCAAACTTTAACCTTTAGGAAAATAACATCCACAAAAATCTGTTTTGAAAGAGGCACAACATAAATTTAGAGGAAAACAATTTAGCTTACTCGCCAAAGAACTCGATCTTAGACTGTTAGGAAATTCAGACCTTCATTTCCTATGCTAGCCGGAAAAGACCTTCCAAGACTCAAATTACTTCCTCCGACTCAGCAGAGAACGCGAGCGGCTCTCGTCGGAAATCCATCACCCGCGCGTCTTCGACCCACCAAAGAGACGAAATTAGAGGGAGAGAATAAGAGAAGAGCAAAACAAAGGAGGAGGGAGATGAGATTTTTTTTTTTTTTTTTTTTCTTTCAAAAGGAGAAGTGGGGTTAAACTTCCCCTTCTCGTTCGCTGATAAAGGGGAAGTTTCCCCTGCAAATCTGCAACAACTCCCCTAAAAGGGGAGTTTAATTTTTTTTTTTTTTTTTAACGGGCCAAGTGGGCCGGGTTTTACAGTTCATCCTCCTTTCTGGTTGTCTATCAACATTGAAGGACATCTGCTCCTTCATTCAATGGGCAAAAACCTTTGTCTGCCAGCACCTATGGAGGATGTCCATCCTCCATCCTGTCCGTCTATCCTCCTTGCAGGATGTCTATTCCTTTATCCAACGGACACAAACATTTCTTTGCCAATGCCCTTCCTCTTAGGGGTGGGCATTTCGGGTTCGGGTCTGGTTCTGGACCGTCCGGAACCGAGTAGTCGGTTCTCGATTCTGAAAAACTGGTACTGAACCCGGAACCGTTCGGGTCTGGAACCGAACCCGAACCCGAGGTCGGTTCCGGGTCCAGACCCGGCGGTTCTCGGTTCCGAGAACCTGTTAATTGAAGAAATGAGAGAAAAGAAATGAGGAAAGAAGAGAAGGGGAAGAGTGCGGGTGAGAGGCCGAGAGAAACCAAGGGAGCGTGATCAGGAAGGAGACGATGGCGAGCGACGGACGATCGCGGCGACGGTGGCTCGGTTGTGCGTTGTCCGGCGCATGGCGGTGACGGCGAGCCAGCAGGCGACACGACGAACGGCGAACACGAAGCTAGGCCTCTGATGTCTTGGCCTTCAATGTTGGAATTGGAGTTCCAGATCTGTCGTTGGGAGGGAGGGACTCTAGATCTGGAGTTCCAAATCTGTCGTTGGGAGGGAGGGAGGGACTCCAGATCTGAAGTTCCAGATCTGTCGTTGGGAGGGAGGGAGGGACTCCAGATCTGGAGTTCCAGATCTAACTCCAGATCTGTCGTTGATGCAGATAAAGATATGGAACTTCTCACTAAGAAGTTCCAGATCTGTTGTCGTCCAGCAGAGTGATTTTTGGGGGTAGGGACAGAGTGAATGGGTGATACGCGGTTTGCGGGGGGGGGGGGGGGAGGGTCGGGTATTGGCTTGAGGAACCGCAAACCCATACCTGGAACCGATGACCAGAACCGAACTCGATTAAAATTCTTTTATGGAACCGAGTACCGGAACAGAACCCGGAACCGAGGTTGGTTCCGGGTCCGATTCAAGTTCTTATCGGTTCCTGCCCACCCCTACTTCCTCCTATCCTGGATGTCCATCCTCATTGCAAGACGTCTGTCTCTTTATCCAGTAGCCACCATAGATGTCCCTTAGTCTTATGATGACCCCAAAGCTAATCCTTGGATGCCTCTCCTGTTAAAGGACATCCAATATTGATCATTTGACGTCCATTGGATGTATCTTGGATGTCTATGCGACATTCTTGGACGTTTTTAAGCGGAAAACAAGGTTGTGTTGTTTGTCTCAATATTTTTTTTTACGAAAAATATGATTGCGAAGTTTATCTTCTTCATTTTTCATAGTTTGAGATTTTAATTATTTACAAAACTATTTTAAAATTTAATTTGCCACTGATTCAATAGTTTAGAATTTGTCTTGTTAATTTCGCTTATTACTTTGAGATTTATCAGGCGCTTAATATCCCATAAATTGTACGCAAATGAAAATTTTGAAGAATAAATTTATATAACTCATTGTAGAAAAATGTGTCGTCTAAGTCAACTACTCTGCAACTCATAATAAATTGCTGCAGTACATCTAAAATATGATTTTTGCCTACTAGTTTTTGAACTTTTACTACTGCTTTAGTTAAAAAAAAAACCATGTTGAATAATAGAAATTCAAGATGCTAGAAATGAAGATATCACAAATGTTACTTGTGGATGTGTTAGCTTCCTCTTTTGCTTTCATGAGTGGGATGGCATGTTCATAGAAATGTGGATTTACAGTGAAGAGAAGAGAAACGTGGTTGAAAGGGGGGGCATATAAAAAAGACCGGAGATTTTAAAAATCCATCCAAAAACTGATTTATTTCCTTTGTCTGAGTCATGTGATTGCTTCATATGATCTACCATTCCCAACTACCAAATTTGGACTTGTGAAAAATACAAAAATATTTCTGAATTTGAATAACAGATATGCTTAATCATAACCCACATGCCACCAAAACTTTAATTATGGATGTTGATGCCTCATAACTGCATATTCTATTATACTAAGTATCATACACATAAATATTATATCAAAAATATATATCTGGGGTAGGTATTTTGTATCAGATTTGACAAAGTGCTGGATTTATTACTTGGATTATTTTAGACTAGACTAGAGCAAAGAAGTTGTTGCTAAAAATTAAAAAAAAAATGTATCTTTGTTGGTCATTTGAATACTCTTTTTTAGGATTTTTTTTTTTAAGAGTTTGCTGTGATGCATCTTATCCTGTACAACACAAATCTTTGATCAGTTCTTAGTCGATTTGATGTAGTTTGATGTGTTAAGTGTTTTCCTTGTCTAGAATTTGGTAATATGTTACATTAATGCAGTGTTAGTCAGAAAATAAATTCAAACTGATAATTTTTCTGGTCGGCAATGCATTGAAACATTCAAATAGTTTCATTTGAAAAGCATATGTTTTAAGCATTAAAAGACATGTAGTTAATGAAGTCACACATGGTGAGAGTCTAGAGTTATAATAATAATATTTTTGTAAGTTTGTTCAAAGTGTATTCAAGTTGTATTGAAACTATATATTAAAGAATGTGTGTAATGCTTGGATGGAGATTCATAAATTCCCATCACTTCTATGAACTCTATAATATAAATGATGCTGTAAAGACGTCAAATACTTGCAATAGCTGGATTCCACTTTCTTGGTAGCGCCAAGCCCCGGCCTCCTGGATTTGATCATGCATGGCTAACGCGGGAAAATGTCGATACAGAATAGTTGTTGGTGCTTGCGAGTGACGTGTCTTCAATTTTAATTTTCTGGATACGTTTTTCATGCTTGCAATTTTGTTTTTAAATGATCATCTATCCACGTCATTCATTTACGTCTCTTAAAATACTTAATTAATTGTTTAGTTATTTTAAAGTTTCTTAATTAATTTATATTAAAATGACTTGGCACAACAATTGATTTACTCTAATTATGTATTTTACGTAATATGATTAGACGATTTAGATGAAAAGAATTGTGACGTCACTTTTTTTTTGGGGTTAGATTTAATGACAGAAAATAAATTAGACTACGATTTTATAAAGTACTTATATTATAAGAAATCCAATGAGAAAATTAAAACTAGTAATCACTTAACTATGAGCTCAATGATAAATTAATCACTAAATAATTTTTTTCTAACAAATAACTATGAAAAATAAATGACGTAAATATCACTGTTAATTTGTTGAAAGAAACATTAAATTTTAGAAAAAATATAGTGCTGAATTTGCTTTGCAATTCTAATTCTACTTCACTTTTATGCTAAAATCGCAATAATTGAAGCAATTCTACAGGGAATCCTCCCAAAAATCCAACTCATCGCATGAGAAGTTTCGGTATGGTCTTCTCGTCGCCATCTTCTCTTTCCTCTTACTAGTCCATCGTTGTCCTCCTATTTTCATAACCAATGACTTACTTTTTGTAGCAGAAAGTAATCTTTCCGCAATAGAAAGTCATCATTCTTCTGCGGAAAGTCATATTTCCGTATCGAAAAATAATCTTCTTGCAATTCTATTTCAAGAACTCACTTTCTGCAGCAAAAATACAACATTCTGTTACTAATAGACAATGTTCTGCAACAGAAATTAAACATTTTTTTAATGAAAAACGTGAAAACGATATTTATTTCATTCATTTCTCATAATTGAGTGTTTTATTTGTTAGCAAAAATTATTTAGTAGTTGACTTGTCATGGATATCATAGTTCAGTGGTTGTTTTGTTAATTTTCTTATGCTATATTTACAATTTAATTTTATCATTCAATTTTGTATTTTGACATAAAGTTTATGTGTTATTCATTTATTATGTTAAAATTTGGTATAACCTAAATTTTATTAGATCGAATCGATAGACTTGCATTATATATCTCTTTTAGGATTTTGTTTTGTTTTTTTCTTTTATAAATTTATGTAAGATAGTGTCGCAAAACTTGAGGTTGTATTTTGATCTACATAATAATATTATTCTCTACCCAGAGTTTTTTCTTTTTCCACATAAATTCGCTATCCGACATTGATATATTCTTTTTTCGGTTATCGTTCAATTTCTAACAAGTGGTACAAGATCTTTGGTTTCAAGATTTCATATTTCCAAATGTGTCGAAACAGATGCTCTCCGACCATTTCGCATCGAACAAAGTAGGGGTGGAAATGGTTCGGTTCAGTTCGGTTTTATACTGAATTGAAATCGAATTGACTTGGTTTGATTTTGAAAATAAAAAATCGAAATCGAACCAAATCCATTGGAAAACCGATCAAAAACCGAACTTCGCTTTTCAGTTTTCTTCAGTTCGGTTTTCGATTTTTTTTATTTGGTTTTTAAAAAATCAAAAAATTTGGATTTCCTTAGTATTTGGCTAAACAAATTTTAATTCAGAGAAATTTAACTCAAATTTCAACAGACAACTTGATGAATCTTATAGAAATTTTAGTTTTTTGAGAAATTTTTCTTTCATATGATTCACTTTTCCATTAAAGTATAAAAAATTTACGAGAAAATTTTAGGAACTCAAAGGAAAGAATATTTAACTAAGTTAGAGCAACATCAAACATCTATCTCCACATTTGATTTCTTAAAAAAAATTGCATTTTTTAAAAAACCAAACAGAACCGAAAAACTAAACTCCAAGAAATACAAAACAAAATATAAATGAGTTGGTTTTGGTTTATTTTGGTTCAGTTTGGTTTTACTCAGTTTTTCTACATTAAAATCGAGAACTGAACCAAAGATTTCGATTATATTCAATTCAGTTTTAAATTCATTTTTTTCCTTTTAAAATCGAACCTAACCGAGTAAAATTATTTGGTTCGGTTCGGTTCGAACCAAACCGATTTCCACCACTATAACAAAGTTTCTTAAATTTTCAAAAAATTACAATTTTTTGGAAAATAAAAGAAAATTGTGCTCCCTACCATTCATTTTTTTCGTGAATGTTAGTTATTCTCTAGCACACAGAAATAGCCGCCATCAATGGTTATTGATCAGCCCAGTCACCCATTTGCCCATTGTAGATTGATGTCCCTTTGTCGACTATCCACCATATCCGATTAGTGCTCTTTTTCTAGAGGTAGTCTTTCACGTGAAGAAGAAACCAATCAGCTCAACCTCTGTGATTTAGAGCAACATTTTGTTTCCAAAGTTTTGATATTTTAACATTAGTTTTAGATTTGTTGTTTAGTCTTGCATGCAAGAGTTTTGGTGGAAAAGTTATAATTTTTTTCAAGAATATCTAAAATTTTTTGGATTATTTTCAATTAAAATTTCATAATTTTGTTTGAATTTTGGTTTAAAATATAAACTTTAATTGTTTGAAATTTTTGAAGTAAATCTTCTATTTTTGAATTGAGAATTGATATTTTGTTATGGAAGAATAACGATAGTGAAATTGTAAAGGGTTTTGAAGAACAAATTTGATATGGTAGATTAATATGCAAAATATACTAATCTAGATTTGGATGTCATTTTGTGAGATTTTTGAAGATGTCATCATCGTAATTTAAATATTTTAAAACTTGACCATTATCAGTTGTTGAATTTATTTTAAGGACTTTTACAACTTGGTTGTCTGTATCTTTCTTTGGAACATGCAAGTAGACTCCCATTGCAGATCTACTTAAAGAGTTTTGTGGAAGAGTAAGATTTGAAGATTTAAAAATTGATTTCTTGCAACAGAATTCGTTTTAAGATGGAGATTGTCAAAATTTATAGTTTTGAATTCACTTTTTAGGGGTAGAGCTGACGTGTACGTGTTATGGATCTTTTTTTATAGAATTCATGTAAAGATAAAGATTATTAGATTTCGGTGTGATCCGAATTTTATTGGGTTAGACTACTGGGTTCGTATTGTAAATTTCATTTAAAGTTTTGTTTTTCTATAAATTCATGTAAGATAAAGTTGCAAAACTTGCAGTTATATTTTGATCTTCATAGTGATATTATCATGTACTCGTGATTTTTTCTCGTAAAGCATTTTTTACGTAAATCTAATGTCTTACACTCGTGTATGATTTTTGCGGCTATCATTCAATTTCTAACATATTAGTACAAATATAGTTATCTATAATTTATAACAATTATTATATCAATGAATAAATAACGCGTCAAGAGTCAAATTAGAAGGGTCACTTACCATTAATATAAATTTTATAAAATTAACGGAACATGCATGCATGTAAGTTTGCTTCGAGACATTAAAGACTATGAAATGAATTACGAGCATTTACACATTTATACTTATTTTTTTGTCATGAACTCGTGTTGTATAATTGTATTGAGTTTTTTTTTGGGTAAATAATTGGAAAATAAAAAAAGATTTTGAGAGTAATGAAAATGGATCCAAACAGTGAGATTTGAAGCGCGGTTAGGGAAGCAAGGCAAGAGGGAGAGCCGTTGATTAGAGAACTACAAAAAGCGGTTGGAAATTTCCATTCAACGGCTTAAAATTTAGTTGAGTCTTTCCACATTCCCCGTTGAATATCTAACAGTCAACCCCTACCAGCTCGCTCTCTCTCTCTCTCTCTCTCTCTCGCTCCTCTCCTCTCACTCCCTGCAGAAGAGAAATCCAACCTAGGAGAGAAAACCTCATTTGGGTTTGCTCCATTTTGTTTTATATCCTTTAAATCTCTCTCTCTCTCTCTCTCTCTCTCTCTCTCTCTAAGATGAGTGTGAATGCAGCAGACACCACTACCAATTTAGCTCCTTAAATCCATTGGGAGCTTCAAGGGGAGCTTCCAGCCCTGCCATCCATGGGCGTGGACATGTCGAATAATCAACCGACTTCTCGTACCAAGGACTTTTTTGCTTCTCCTGCCCTCTCTCTCAGCCTTGTATGGAATTTCTCTACCGACCCTTTTACTCTTTACCCATTTGGCTTCTCCTAACTTAGTTCTCTTTCCTACTTCTAATTTCCGTTTTTCTCATTTCAGGCCGGGATTTTTCGTGATGCCGGAGCGACGGCTGCAGCGGCTAGCGTGGAGGTGGAGGAAGGAGATGAGGAGAGCGGGGGAGGAGGCCGTAGAGAAGATACGGTGGAGATTAGTAGTGAGAATTCAGGGCCCGGTAGATCAAGATCGGAAGATGAATTTGATCCTGAGGGAGAACATGATGACGAGGATGAAGAGGGAGACAAGAATAAGAAGAAGAAAAGGAAGAAGTACCATAGGCATACTGCAGAGCAAATCAGAGAAATGGAAGCGTAATCTATCGGTCTCTCGTTGAGTTCTCCATTGTTGTACCACTAAATTTAAAGCTTAAAATTTGGAAAACTTTGCAGGCTATTCAAAGAGTCACCTCATCCAGATGAGAAGCAGAGGCAGCAACTGAGCAAGCAATTAGGCTTAGCTCCAAGACAAGTCAAATTCTGGTTCCAAAATCGAAGAACACAAATCAAAGTAATTGCAAAAACCCAGATCACTTTCATAACCTGAATTATCTTCTCTACCTTCTGATTTTCGCATGGATTTTGGTGATTGATTATGGGTAGGCGATTCAAGAGCGCCATGAAAACACGTTGCTGAAAACGGAGATGGAGAAGCTGAGAGACGAAAATAAATCGATGAGAGAGTCGATAAACCGATCCTCTTGCCCTAATTGCGGCACTGCAACTACTAGCAGAGACACTGCCTTGACTACCGAGGAGCAACAGCTTCGGCTCGAAAATACGAAACTCAAAGCCGAGGTCTGCATTGCTAAAAACCTTCCATTGATTTTACAATGCCTGTAAAAATTAAATCTTTTCCCTGTTTTTGCAGTTCTAAAATGATTTTTAATCAACAATTTGGAAATTTATCTAATCAATGTCATAGTTTATCACAAAAACTCTCGTTTTGCAGGTGGAAAAACTGCGGACTGCTCTCGGAAGATACCCTCCAGGGGGGACATCATCTCCGTCGTGTTCAGCCGGAAACGATCAAGAAAACCGAAGCTCCTTGGACTTCTACACTGGAATTTTCGGACTTGAGAAGTCGAGAATCATAGAAATAGTCAATCAAGCAATGGAGGAGCTAAAAATGATGGCCACAGCCGGAGAACCACTTTGGATTCGGAGTGTCGAGACCGGGCGAGAAATACTAAATTACGACGAGTATATGAAAGAATTCTCCGTCGATAACTCCAGCAATGGTAGGCCGAAGCGATCCATCGAGGCCTCCAGAGAGACCGGAATGGTCTTCCTGGACCTCTCGCGACTGGTGCAGAGTTTCGTCGATGTGGTAAGCACACATGTACCTTACATTAACCCTGCAAAAGACCATGAAAATCTCTCATTCTTTCTATTGTGCAGATTTATTTAGCATTATTAGGAGGTTTACACGATCTGGGTATGTAATTGTAGAATCAATGGAAGGAAATGTTTCCATTTATGATCTCAAAAGCTGCTACAGTTGACATTATCAGCCATGGTGAAGGTGCAAATAAGAATGGATCAGTTCAACTGGTGAGCTTAAATTTCAATAGTAGAAACTCGAGCTTCGCTTCGCTTCAATTTTTTACAAGTTTACCTTTGTGTCATGGTGACAGATGTTTGCGGAGCTGCAAATGCTTACTCCCTTGGTGGGCACAAGAGAGGTCTACTTTATCAGATACTGCAAGCAGTTGAGCCCAGAACAGTGGGCCATTGTCGATGTCTCCATTGACAAAGTCGAAGATAACATCGATGCCTCGTTAGTGAAATGCCGAAAGCGTCCTTCTGGTTGCATCATCGAAGATAAATCAAATGGTCACTGCAAGGTTCTTCGCTGTCCATTTTCGAATCATATAACATTAGATGTGTATACGCATACAAATATAATGTGTTTACCTCGGATAGACGAAGGCAGAGCTTGGGAGCAGAAATTAAAGAATTAGGCTATAATATAATGTTCTTAAGGGGTAATTTGATGGGCTTTCAGGTGATCTGGGTTGAGCATTTAGAGTGCCAGAAAAACACAGTTCATACCATGTACCGAACAGTCGTTAACAGCGGTTTGGCCTTTGGGGCGAGGCACTGGATGGCTACGCTCCAGCTCCAATGCGAGCGGCTTGTATTTTTCATGGCCACCAACGTTCCCATGAAGGATTCTACAGGTAAAAAGGAATCCACATTAATAAGCTATCACAAAAAGAGAAGAAAATTTACTGAATGAAGGGCTGAAATTTGTCCAAAATCAGGAGTTTCCACGCTGGCTGGGAGGAAAAGCATACTGAAGTTGGCTCAAAGAATGACATGTAGCTTCGGTCACGCCATTGGAGCCTCAAGCTTCAACACATGGAATAAGGTCTCGAGCAAGACTGGGGAAGACATAAGAATTGCCTCCAGAAAGAACTTGAACGACCCCGCTGAGCCTCTCGGGTTGATCTTATGCGCAGTTTCGTCTGTCTGGCTTCACGTGGCCCCTCTCGCTCTGTTTGATTTCTTACGAGACGAAACTCACCGAAACGAGGTAGTCGAACTATTTTCAGTCCAAAAATCATTTCTTTAAAACAATCCTTGGCATTTACACTTTGAACTTTTAGTGGGATATCATCTTCACCGGAGGCCAAGCACAATCCATCGCTAACTTATCCAAAGGCCAAGATCGAGGCAATGCAGTCGCTATCCAAGTAAGTCTCCTTCCACACAAAAAGTTTGGCAACCTCATTTCATAAAGAAACCAAAATCCGCATTGCTGAACTTTTCTATATTGCAGACCATAAAATCGAAAGAGAACAGCATGTGGATACTCCAAGACAGCTGCACAAACGCATTCGAATCCTTGGTGGTCTATGCTCAAGTAGACATCGCAGGCATGCAGTCAGTAATGACAGGCTGTGACTCCAGCAACATCGCCGTGTTGCCTTCCGGTTTCTCGATTCTCCCCGACGGGCTCGAATCGAGACCTCTTGTCATTACGTCCAGGAAAGATGAGAAGAGTTCAGAAGGAGGATCTTTGCTCACAATAGCATTCCAAATCCTCACCAGCACCTCTCCCGCTGCCAAACTAACGATGGAGTCGGTCGAGTACGTCAACAATGTCATATCATGTACTCTCAGAAATATCAGAACAAGCTTGCAGTGTGAAGATGGCTGATCATGAAAGAGTTTTATGGAGATTTGAATTGATTAATTGTAAAATCTATAGCTATTTTTCCCAGTTACTTAGTATGTAGGCTAGCTGTTCTCATTGAACTGTGTTTTTTTCCGCACCTCATGCCCAAACTTTAGATCTACAAAAAGTGGCATTTGTTACCCACTGAGGTGTCGTATAATTTCTATTTTTTTACTAGAGATTATGATTTGTGCCTATGCATTTAACTTTTGTTACTTTGATGATGAAGTTTGTTACAGTTTGGTGTGACCTGAATTTTATTGGATTGGGTTAGTGGGCTCGCATTGTCAATTTTATTTAGGCTTTTGTTTTCTCTATAAATTTATGTAAATTATAATTGATCTTCATAATGATATTATTCTCTGCCCGTAATTTTTTCTCGTAAAGAGTTTTTCCAAATAAATTTAGTGTTCCACATTCGAATATTCTTTATCGTTCAATTTCTAACAACTAGTATAAAAGTTTTGGTTTCGAGAGTTCGTGCTTTGAAATGCGTCGAAACAGATTTTCTCTAGTTATTTTGCATCAAACAAAATTTTTGTAATTTTTTTAAAAATTACAATTTTTTAGAAAAAAAAGGAATAATGTCCCTCTGCCATTTGTCTTCTTCGTAAAGATTAGTTCTTCTATGCCACACAGAATAGCCACCGTCAATTGTTTTCGATATGCTTAGTCACACATTCGCCCATTGAAGATTGACGTCCCTTTGTCGACTATCTGCCTTCTCCGGTCAGTGCTCTTATTCTGCTGGTTGTTTTTCTTGCCTATCCTTGGTGATTTAGAGCAGAATTTTGTTTCCAAAGTTTTTATTTTTTAACGTTAATTTCATATTCATAGTCTGCTCTTGCACGCAAGAGTTTTGTTGGAAAAGTTATGATTTTTCCAAAAATATCTGGAATTTTTGGGATTACTATCTATTAAAAATTCAAATTTTGATTATAAATCTAAACTTTAATAGTTTAAGATTTCCTGGCAATATGAATGTCTTGGCAATCTAAATTATCAATTATGTTAGATTTAGGTGTGATCCTAATTTTATTGGGCCAGGTCGGTGGGCCATCATTGTAGATCACATTTAGAGTTTTGTTTTATCTATAAATTGATGTAAGCTAGAGTCGCAAAACTCGTGGTTGTATTTTGATTTCATAGTAGATTATTTCTCTGCCCGTGGTTTTTTCCCGAAAGGGTTTTTCCACGTAAATATGGTGTCCCACATCGTACTTTCTTTGTCCGGTTATCATTCGATTTCTAACAAATGGTATCAGAGCTTTGGTTTTGGGAGTTTGTGTTTCCAAGTGTGTAGAAACAAATTCACTCCGGTCGTTTCGTATTAAACAAAGTTTGTATAATTTTTGGGAAAATTACAATTTTTTGGGAAAAAAAAAGGATGGGAAAATTTTTCCCTCTGCCATTCGTCTTGCTCATGAGATTTGTTCTCTCTATCGTCTAGCCGCCGTCAGAAACAATTGCCCAGTTTTTCATCTCTGTTTCGAGTTCTCCATAGCAGTTTGTCTCCAAAAAACAGGTTCGTCATTGGAGGGTTTTCTATTTATCATCAGTCGTCAGATCATCTACATTATTGTTTTCCATTCTCACTGTCAAGTCGTTTCGATTGGGGCTGCCGCAAGAGTGTCTTTTGCAAAATTAGATTTTTGCCAAAGATAAATATTTTTGAAAATCATTGAGATTTTTGGAAGATGTTTGGGAGACTAAATTTGATGGATTTATGGCAGATTTGTAATCGCGGGAATATCTCAATCATGGAGATTGTTTTCGATTGAAATTCAAATAATATTTGAATTTTGTAATATTTGCGATTATTCTGGCGATTTGATTTGATTTGATTTTGTGGATGATTTGTTATGGCAAAAATATATGAATTTTGGAGATATCTTTTGGAATCTTGTGATATCCATGATTTTCTGCTTCAATATTTTATGTTGAATATTTTATTGAAGTCAGTGATCTTTTGAGTCATATATTTTGTTAAAGATTATGTTTTTTGGGCGATAAGATCTTTGAAGGAGATCTTCCACTTTTGAATTGAGATTTGAGATTTCGTTATGGTAAGATGACGATAGTGGAATTTTAAAAGATTTTGAAAGACGGCTTTGATATGGCAGGTCAAGAGGCGAGATATACTTGCATAGATTTGGATGACTCTTCGTGGGATTTGAAGATGTCACCATCGTGGTTTAAATGTTTTTAAACCTGGTCAGCATCAGTTGCTGAATTTACCCTTGAAGACTTTTATATTGGTGATCTGTATCTCTCTTTGAGATGGGCAGGTGGACTATTGTTGCAGATCTTCTTTAAGGGTGTGGAAGAAGAAGATTTGAAGATTTAAAAATTGGTTCCTTGCATTAGAATTCGTTTCGAGATGGAGATTGTTAGAATTCAGGGTTTTGAATTCGTTTTGTTGGACCGGGGTAACAAGCACCTGCTATGGATCTCTTTCATAGAATTCATGTCAATGTGGAGAATGTTAGATTTCTGTGTGACCCGAATTTTATTGGGCTGAGCCGGTGGGCCCGCATTGTAGATTTCATTTAGAGTTTTGTTTTAACTATAAATTGATATAAGCTAGAGTTGCAAAACTCGCAGTTGTATTTTGATCTTGATAGTAGATTATTCCTCTGCCTGTGGTTTTTTCCCAAAATGTTTTTTTTACGTAAATCTGGTGTCCCACATCGTATTTTCTTTTTCTAGTTATCGTTCGATTTCTAACAAGTTAAAATATAATATGTATTCAATGTTTTATTAATGTCTTGGCAATATTGACATTGATATTGATATGATTTTTAGTTTAAATTTTTCATATGATTATAATATCATTAAAACACCATTGGTTAGACATGTGAGCTGCATTGTATAGAATATCATCATTAATACTTAAAGAAAATTGGTTGCAAGTTAAGAATCTAAATATAAGTGGATTTGTAAAATCTAGAGCTGACAAACGAGCTAGCCGAGGCATGCTTGAAAAAATTCAAATCACTGAGCTTAATGAGTTAAACGAGCTTAGCGAGCCTAACAAGTCTAGCAAGCTCAACAAGCCCAGCCTAAAAAGCCTGCCCAAAACAATTTTCAACCCGAGCTAGCTCACAAGCCATAAATTAAACGAGTCGAGTCGAGCCAATCCGAGCTCAGCTCACTAAACGAGTCTTAAGACCCAAACTTAACTATCAGAGCATACATAAATATTTTTAATTTATATCAATATAATGTACATTTTAAAAAAATTTATGTATTAAAATAATAATAATTATTTATTATTATAATTTATAATAGTTAGTCATTTAATTAATAAAATTGTTTTATTAATATATAAAATGACATGTATCTATGAAAAAATTATTTGAGACGATCCACTAAAAAAGTATATCACAAGAATATCATTACAAATATTTAATGTTGCATATTATTGATGAAATGCTACAAATTAAAAAGTAAGAAATTCAAAGAATTTTGATGAAAAAAAATGAAGAAAAAATGTGGTATATATAGAAGAAATAAAGAGGAGGAAGGAAAGAGGGAGAGAGAAAGAGAGGAAAGAAAGACGTGGTGGGGATGGAGCAACGCTCACATGGAGATGTTTTCTCATTAATACTTTGGTTGCATAGATCTTGTAATATTTTTTGATCTTCCATCAAACATAGTACATCTAACAGACAAATATTGATGCACCACAGGGTCCAATCACTCGAACCCGAGCCAAGAAGCTCATTGCTTTTCTAACATGCTTTTATTTTGCAGGGGAAGTTAAACTTGAGGGCCTTAAAGATGAACATTTGCAAGAAGATAAAGGAATGTCAAGACACATGCTCACTTGGATCCCCATCACAAACCCCTCGGCTAGCTCCAATTGGCCGATTCACATTGGCGTCCAAGTGCCGAGGCCTTAAGTGATTCTTTAGCTAAAAATATGTCTTTAAAATACTTTGACATGTTTATATACTTAAGTTTGATTGAATTACTGGTTATTGGATAGAATTAGGTTGGTTGAATTGTTGAACTTTTTGGAGTACTCGACTAGCATGTTAGCCGAGTCCTCATGGCTGATTTTTGTTGAGGGGGATATTATTGTTATTTTGTATTAGGCCAGCCATTAAGGAAGTATATAATCTTCCTTAATGTGTTATAAACCCTAATTTGGATTTGAATCAGCTGCTGCTAAAGACGTTTGGAGGTTTCCCTCTCAAACCCCTCATTTTTCTTGTCTAGGTTTCTACCGAAAGCTTGAAGGCAAAAATCACTCATCTCATCGTCCTTGTTTGGTCTTGGAGAGGAGCCCTTATACTAAATCTTCCTTTATCCTTTCCTGAGGTGAATCAAGTGTGAAGATTTAGAAGATCATTCGTGAAGCAAGGTGGAGTGGCTTCTTGGATAAAAGGTCCATTGAAGTCGATAGTATCAGTTAGGGTATTATCGGACAAGCTTGTAAGTTTGCTACTATTTTTTCTTTGGTTGTGTAGCGATTCTGGTTTTGGAATTATGGATTTTGTTCTTCATTAGATTGAGGCAGAGTATACAAATTTTGGCATTGATTGGACTCGAATCAAATATTTTGTGCATTCTTCTTTTGGAATCCGAATCCGTGTTTTCCTTGGTGTCTCTTTGGACAGTCTGGTTCTGTTTGCATATCTCTCTCTTCGTAACGAATTAAATCCTGATTTTTAGTAGAGATCTTTATCTCTGTTAATTTTACACACCCTCCAAATTTGGTAGCAATTGGACGTCAGGAGTGAAAGTTAGGGCATCTTCAATTTGGGTGCCCGAAACTGTCCTCTTTGGCACCCTTTCGGGCAGTGGAGTTTATTCATCATAATTTCTGCATCTTTGCAAATTTAATTGTGAATTTTTTTGGAGCATCTATCCTCTGTTATTTTGGTGTTTCCTCCAAATTTGGCTTACATTGGATCTCTGGTTCGAAAGTTACAGTCTTCCTAAATCGGGGGTCCTGCTTTGTCAATAGCCACCATCCGCCCCGTCCTTCATTGTTGCTAGCTCGCACCCCATGGTGCATCAAATATGACATAGTTATAACAAATGTTTCCAACAATACTCGAGAAACAGTATAAACAAACAACTATTGACTAAAAATATATACAAATATCATATTTTGCTGAATTTTATATTTCAATAACCAAATTCGAGTTAATTAGTTTAGTTAACAATGAGATTTATCTAAAATAACTAGGTAAAGAATAACAAAGCTCACTTGGAATGATGAATGTTGCTTGAACAACTTATTTTCATTGATTAAACTTTCATCATAGCAGTTATACAAACGGGTGGAGTGCATTTGAAGGTGAAAGTGACAAACAAGCCGGCCGAGCTCGAAAAAATTTGGCTCACCGTGAAACGACCCATTTTTCCTTTTTCTTAAAATGTTGCTCTTTAAAACGCTCTTCCCTTGTAAAACGCATAAAATTCAAAACTTTACTTTTAAATCAAACTCTTACTTTAAAGTGCGTAGCAGAAGACTTTTCTTAATAGAAGACTTTGCATTTTAAAACTATATGAAATAAAAAGAAATGCATAAATGAAATTTCTTTTTGTTTAAATATCAAATAATTTTACAAAACCATTTGTGTTTTCCTTTAACCTTTAGCCTAACCAGCTACAAGGTCTGCATGTGCAAATCCTCCTTCAACTGATTTTGTCCTCGATACTGTGCATACATATATTACAAGACTTAAACTATGAGTTTAAGACTCTGTAAATGATATAATTATGCAATACTCATGCTATGCAACTTTTATAAAAATGTATGCAATTTTCATTACATTTTTTCGTTACTTTTTACTTTACCATTAACTTTAACTTTACCGTTACTGTTAACTTTAACTTTGGTTCCACTTATCCATACAAGTATTGGAGATGTCAACTTGACAAGGTAGAGTAGCACCATATGGACCACGTAGGTAGCCAACTCAAGACTCTACACCTCACAACGTCTATTTACGTTTATTTCTACTTTTTTCATTTTCATTTATTTTTAGTTACCCATCCAGGTATTCGAGAAGTCAACTTGACAAGATAGAGTGTCACCATATAGCCCATGCGGGGCAGCTGACTCAAGAACTCACATCTCTTCATACCTATTTACATATTTTCCATATATTGTCAATTTCATTTCCAAAATGTATGCATAAAACCATTTTCGTTCATTTTATCAAAACATGGTGTATGTGTAATATCTCGAATCTTTCGTGATATTTTACATTGAAATCCTAGTGAGGATAGTTGAAGATTTTGGAAAATTATAAAGACGATGTTGAATATTAAAATACAATACCTGAGTTAATACCAATAAGTGTATGAATATTGATGGTATTTGTGTGATAGGTTAATCTTACAAATTAAGGGGTTTCCATTGTTCGATTGGCATTTGATCAACAATTAGATACTTTATTAGAGAATTGGAAATTAAATGGCGTTATGAACAGTCGTGAAGTATTGGAAGACCAATTTTATCCTTGGGTTGATTATCATCAGAATAATGTGAATTTGGAAAGTGAAGATTGAGTTAACTATGGATAAAATATCATGGATCAACAAGATAATTTGGTTGTGTTAATAATTTATTAAGGGAGTGTGACTGTTTTAGTGGATAAATAATTGTTCAGTCGAATAATATTGGCAGATGATCGTGGCTGTTGATCATCATGGTCAGCGAGCGTCCGGCCAATTGACCGGCGAAATTTGGTGTAGAATTTGAGCTAATAGGGAAGCTGGCGGTCGATCATAGGCATTAAATCAATTGCCTAACGTGTTGATTATCTATCTGAAAACTCATAACTGATGCTCGGGAGTTTGAGGAGTCGATGGAAGACAATATGTCGCATCTCCTCGAAGTCTACAGAATGGTTGAAAGTGTATTTAGAAGAGGTTAAATGGAGAATCAACGGATGAACAACAGCGAAAAACTCTCTCAACCTTCTCTGCTTCTTTATGGGTTCTGTGAATTTCTGAAAGAACATGTTGGCAACAATTGAGGAAATGATATTTTGGGAAACCCTAATGATGGATTGGTGCAAAACTGATCTACTCAAGGAAAGATTACAACGACAGGTAATGAATAATGTGTGTTCTTTGTTTGTAAGGATCTATATTACAGGAGTAGGATTAGTTATGCTTCTCTGCAATTTTTCATGCCTGTTTCATGCAAGATATTGTTTCTATCATGGTCCACTGCTCGTATTCTTTACTGCATGATTTCATGGATCTATTATTTGTGATATTTTGTCTTCGTTAATGGTTTCCTACTTATGATGTTCTCTATTGTTTGGATTACCAATGGTGTTGATGATAACAAATCGAAGTTTATAGCGTAAAGATGAGTTCTGCTCTACATGATTAGTTGTTATTCCTTGCAAATATTATCTCTGTGATGGATTTATGCTTAGGTGCTTATCTGTATGATTAAATGTTCCTTTGCATGGTTTGTTCCTATAGTCTAGACGCTCCATTAAGGGAATTCTGCTCTCTGTAAATGTTCTTCCCTGCATGATTTTCCTGTGATGATTTCTTCTGTGAGTGGTTTCCGTTTATGGGTTCCTGGTTGTTTTGGTTTGTCAATACTCTGGGTGATATAAAATAATCTGTTAGTAGCAAATAGCGAAGAAAATGGGTTTTACATGATTTCCTTAGAGAATTATGCTATTATGGATGTGTTCCTTGCTAGTGGGTTATTCCTTGTTTGCTCTCTGTATGTGTTAAGGTATTAAAATATTTTGATAAATTGTATATCACCATATAGGAATTGTTTCTATGAAAATTAATATGTGAATATAGAAGATTAGAATAGGTGTTATAGTTTTATTGTTAGGTTGTTAATTATTATATTGTTAACATTGTAAAAATAGGATTAAGTGCATATAACCCAATTAATGCGAATTAATAAAAGCTGTGAGAATTAGAGAATAATATGATGATTTCCACCCTATTTAATATTTAGTGTCCTTATAGAATTCATTCATAGTTACGTCATGTTACATTGATTGTTAAGGTTAGTTTCTATTTGTTAACATAATAGTCAAAACATGCTTGGTGATAAATTGTAAACAAAGCATGATTCTTGCTTATTGTTAGATAATTGTTTGTAAAATTGTTTACGATATATGAACTGCTGTATGACATTCATATAGGTATGTCTTAAGATTGCATATTATGCATTGCATGAAATAATAATGAAGATAATAAATGAGTGTTTTCTACATGGGTTTGGAGACTTAAGAGGTTGCTCACACGTAGAAAAAAAATCCATTTGGGTGGGGTCGGAGACTTAAGAGGTTGCTCTCACTCAATGGGTGGGTGAGTTCGGAGACTGAAGAGGTTGCTCTTACCCAAAAGTTAATAAACATAAATGTAAGTGGATTCATTTTTAGTGAGTTCGGAAACTGAAGTGGTTGCTCTCACGTAAAAATGAATTCAAGTGGTGAGTTCGGAGACTGAAGAGGTTGCTCTCACCCAACTTACGGATATACCAGACGGATGCATGTAGAGTTGTTATAGATATGACATCTGCATTTCATTTATATTCTTTACTGGGCAATAGACTCATTATTCCTCCTGTGATGTAGGTATCGATTGCGATCCAAATAAGATGAACGTGGAAGAAATGTGATGCGATATAAGCTTGGTTTACTATGCGTAGATCGACCTTAGGGGTTATGACTCAAAGAAATAAAAGTTGTTTAAATTGCATAAAGACTCAAATTATGATTTTTAAATATTCGAAGTTATATTGTTTTCACAAAATAGTTTAAATGTTTTTATTATTCTGCGTAACGTACTTTGATGTTTTTCTTTTAAGTATATTTTAAATGAGTTTTAGAATGTTAAAAATTTTTACGAATATATGAAAATGCATAAATGGAAATGAGATGTTACAGTATGAAATGCATACAATTCTATTAAAGAGTAATACAATAACAATGCAATATTTTTCCATTTCTTCCTTTAGCGTTTCTTATCAATCATCAAACAACCAACTTTATTTTTTCTTAACAATTAATAATATCCTTATATCAATGATAAATATGAAAGCCTACAAATATTCAAGCCATATCGTAATAATAATTTTATATGCACAAAATTCCTATTCTCTTATGATGTAGGCCAAAAAGGCAACAAACATGTTACATTACTTACCTTGAATCCTTAGAGAGATTAACACTTAAAATCTTCTTCTCAATACTTTCAAAATATAAAATATAATAATCAATAACAAACAACTATTAACTTCATCATTGCTCATTAAAGTAGCAAGTAAAATAAACCATAAAACTCCATTTCAACCGTTCATTATCTTCAACAACATCTATATTATTATTCTTCATTCGTGCTCATCAGACAATAATTGAGATAGACATTTAAACCCAATTACAAGTTATTATCCTCAAGCCATCAACTAATAGTAAACAAAACTCTCCCAACAGTGTCTATCACCACAGAACTAACCCAAATTAGCTGAGTATAAACAACCATTTCCATCCAATAAGCAATAGCCAAAATGCATAACAAAATATTACATCAATAGTCTCTCGGGCAGTAATCAAACCAAAGAACAGACTTCACTTCCGCAGAGCAAGATTTTCACATAGCAGTAGCCAACAGGAAATAAAAGAAAAAACTCACTCAACAACATAACAATCTCAACAACAAAATATAAAACCTTCGAAATGTCCACTAAGTAGTAACAGAAATAGAGAGCAACACTCCCTCTTAACACCTTCATCGTCTATCTTCTACCTTTAACATAACTTTCACCTAAAATCCATAAAAGCAGGAAAGAACTCTACATACCTGAAGAACCTGTGAGAGAGAGCAGAGAAAACTTGGACCTTCTACAATTTTTCTTCCTTCCTGAAATCTAACTTCACCCTACCCTTATATCCCATAATCTAACCCTTCTCTAGCAGCCATCGTGAGGTGGAGGGACGCATGCCCACCCTTGAGGTTCTCCACCTTCGATTCCTCCAATTCAAGTACAACACCACTTAACATTTCAGACGACGTTTGGAATTCCTAATCAATCACCAACCAATAGCTGATCGACATCAAATAGCCAGAAAGTTGACTCTGTACATTTTCTCAAAACACCGGTTGATCACCTTCTTAATGGACGTTCGACCGCAAATTTCAACATTGACTGTGATGACCGAAAATCCTGCTTTGATCGACCGCAAAACATAATTTTTCACCAAACTGCTTCAACCCCAATTGATCACTAAAACGTGATCAACCGTAAAACCTCTTATTTTGACTCTGCAATATTTTGCTTAAGAGCTGATCGACCACTACCTACTCTTGATCAACAACCATCTCAACATAAAGCCCTCTGCACACAATTTACACTAACACTGGCCGATTAATCCCACAATTTCCTTGTCAAAACACTAAACCAATACCACCATCATATAATATATTCTAATTATCCTTAACATTGTTATTACCATTCTAGACTTAATATAACGCGAAAACTCGAGGGTATTAAACATCGAGCCTAACGAGTTAAACGAGCCTAACAATTTAAACAAGTTGAGCCTAATAAACTCGTCCAACAAAAAATTCAATCCAAGCCAGCTCACGAGCCACAATTAAACAAGTCGAATCTAACTCGACTTGCTATAGTACCAAGCTGAGTGACATCTCTAGTAAAATCATAGCTACTATAATTATTTATATAGATTTTTACTTAATTATTTATTTTCAAATAATTTAAATAGGTTATAAAACCTAAAATCATCATTTATCATTTATATAAAAGTATCACTTACTTTAATACATTAGTTAAAAATAAATTATAACTATTTAAAATAAAATAGTAATTATAAATAGATATAAGTAGATTATAAAATTAGAAAATAAATAAATATTATTACTCTTCAAATAATATTAATTTCAGAAAGTAACAACATATACATACCGTCATGACTTATACAAAGCATTTAAACTGAGTACGAGTAAATTCTTCTATCTTCGCCAGAGACCAGATGGTTATGTTTTTGAGGAAGTTTATAAAACGGTTTGTTTTGGTTGATCTTATGAATTTTTCCAAATGAAATCATTATCAACGAGGATAAGCTTATCCAGTTCTCACACACGTGTCACCTCCTCCATGAAAACTCCGGATCATCCTGCAAAACCCATTTGCCACGTGTCAAGCAGTTTTGGTGCAAGGTATCAAAACCAAAAATTTTTCTAAGCTTTCCTCATAACCTTAGGCATGGCTTCCCTGGCCACCTTTGCTTCTGTCCAGCCAGTCAGCATCAAAGGCCTTGGTGGAAGCTCCATCACCGGCACAAAGCTTGCCGTCAAGCCCACCCGCCGGAGCCTCAAACCCAAGAATCTCAGGTAGTCAATGCTGAAACTCTATCGAAAATTTTCCCTCCCCCGCAAGTCAGTTGTTGTTTCATTCTCCAAAAGTTGAGGTTTGTTTGTTGTTTATTTTGTCTGTGGGACTCTTAACTTAAGGAGTGGTGCTGTTGTTGCCAAGTATGGAGACAAGAGTGTGTATTTTGATTTGGAGGATATAGGAAACACTACCGGACAGTGGGATCTTTATGGTTCAGATGCACCTTCTCCTTACAACCCTCTTCAGGTTTGCCACTCATTTCTTCTTCGAGAACCCTAAATTTATAATTCAAATGGCAATATCCAACTTATCCTGGCGACCAATGGCAGATTCAAAATGTTAACTTGTTCTAAGATCAGCATGAGACTTAAATTAATCTTGTTTATTGAATTAAATTCCATTACTCATTGCAGAGCAAGTTCTTTGAGACATTTGGTGCCCCATTCACCAAGAGAGGGCTATTGCTAAAGTTCTTGATCATAGGAGGTGGCGCCTCCCTCGTTTATTTCAGTGCGACGGCTCCGGATGACGTTCTACCGATAAAGAAAGGACCTCAACTCCCACCAAAGCCTGGGCCTCGTGGCAAGATCTAATATAACTTTCTAATCATTCAATTTCAAGATCTTCACTGTATGTAAGTTTTATTTGGCTTGATTTCCTGTAATTATGTCCAGAGCAGACGAAGACCACCTTCACTGCCTATTTAAAATACTTGCTTCTTTCATTTTCAGTTTTATTTTTTATTTTTATCAACTTCTGTTCATATATGCACCAAATTTTAGTTTTTTCTGATCTTCACAAGTAGAAAATTTGCAGTAAACAGCATGAATTATACCGACCGTCGTATTTAAGTAGCCACAGTAAGTTATGCTCGGATATATAATTGGCTTTGCAATTTGCATTTCTGTATATACAAAGCAATGAAATGAATGCAATGCAGATTAGTAAGCATAACTCAAGTTTCATCAAATGCATCCAAAACTTTACCCCAAGGTCAAGATCTTCACGACTCTACGGCAACTCTTCTGGTCAGTCTCTCCGTTTCTGTTACCTTCAGTCTTGTTTATTCTATATGGTTAATGGTGTTATGTTGGACTTCTCACTCCTCCTAAGTTTTCTTGGTAGGAAACTTTCTTGTTAGTAATCAATATGTTGTGAAGTTTATTCATATGCTTCCCTTCTCCGTCTTTTGTCAAATTATCCAAGCATTCGGACGAGTCCTTCAGCTCTGGATCGCCTTGATCCGGACCCCAATTCATGATATCCGATAGCGTCACTGAACCCTCGGCAGAATCAGGTGTCTCTGCTCTGAGGCCCAGAAACATCTCACCTTCCATCTTTACCGATGGGTTTCTTAAACTGCTCATTTCTGCAGCTGCCTCAGATGGATTTTGAGTGGCATAATCGGCATAGAGAACGTCTTCGATTCGAGACATCACTGTGAAAGCCAAGCTTTCTAGTATTCTCGAATAGCTCTCTAAAAGAGCCTGTCCAACATCCTGAAAAGGCAAGAACAAATTCATTGTCAATTGCTAAGATATGCTAGAAACAAGCAATCGGGAATTCGTGCTTGTTCTTACCCGATTATATTGGATTTTGCTAATGTCTAAAGCCGATTGAGGAAGGCCGGGGAATCGATGCTTCAGAAGAAGCAAGATAGTCTCCGCTCTTTCTTCAAAAAGCTCCCTCTTTTCCAAGCTCACAGCTGAGCCCCATGTAGATTTTCCATCCTTCTGGTTCATCTTCCTCTTCCATATCACAATGGAAGCCTCTATTCTGTTCTTGAGATCTAAGATTGTGTGTTCTGATGATAGATCCATGGTCAAGAGAAATTGATCGGGATCGAAGGTTTCGTCCGTTATGCTCTTGTAAATTGAGTCTCCGAGGCTTTCTCTTCCATTCTAAGCATAAAACAAAAATTATTTTAAGTAAATATTACTGCGTCCCAAAATAGCAAGTAAAACTTCCTTTACTTTCCTCACCTTTGGCAAAGACTCCAAGTAGTCTTCTGGGATCTCCATTTCTGATAGAACTTGAGCATTTATAGCCATGGCTGCTTTCAGAACTTGATTTACACACTCTTTCTGATACTGCAGAAACTTTTTTGACGTATCAGATAAACCATTAGGAGGAACTTTTGCAGTAGGTAGCCACCATTTTTCGTCTTTTCTCTTCACACTTCCGCTATCTGAATCATCAGAATCTCTAGAAACATAATAGAATTCAGTTTGGTCCTTGAAATTATCCAAACAGTCCTGTAAGCAACAAGATATTATGACACCAATCTAACATGCAACAATGGACTTAGCTGCTTAAATGAGGAAGATGAGTTTATGGTTTTACTGTTAGCATTGCATCGAGCTTTCGTAAGGCCGGGATGTTCATGTGGAGATCATTCCGTTGCCGTGTCACCATTATCTATTCGATCGAGAAAAATTTAACTTTTTTACTCAATCTAAGATGCGATTATTGGAGTGGCTGAGTCTAAAGATAGAGTTTGACCTCCATATTAGTTCCATTCTTGGCTTTCTGTCGTGACGGAACAAACTCGACTATGAAATTGGTCACAGATAAAAGCCAATCAATCTCTTTTCTCCACCTTGATTTTCTTTCAGCAGGGATCGGTTCTAGCCGACGTTGTTCTCCAAATACAGAAGCTGCATAGTAATGCAAGTTAAAAAAAGACAATTTTTTTGAAAATTCCTGACAGGTGAGAAGGAGAAGATCATCGTACCTGCAAGGTTTGTAATGGCGTTAGACAATGCCAGAGCCGATGAAACACCCTTTCCTCCACCAGACATGTCTTCCCCCAAAAGCAATTTAGCAAACCTCTCTTTCATCTGCTCAATGTCTGACGAAATTTAACCGGAAAAGACATTTTCATATAAAACTTCAGAAACATGGGCAACGAACCAGAAACAAAGTGGATAGATAGTTCCTCCTTTTCAGTGAAATAAAATACTGAAAAATAGACTAACCTGAGGATAGCATTTCTTTGTTATCTTTGGCTGGAGCTTCAGCAAAAGTTATCTGTGATTTAGGATCTTTGTTCTTACGATTTGGGGTCGGACACAGATTCTCTTTTGGAGGTTTTGATCCCTGACTTCGTGATGGAACAATATCATTATCTGCAGAATATAAGATGCTTGCAGTGTCAACGCTCAAGTTCTTGGTATGTCTCCCTGTATTTTCATATGTTCCTCTGATTTGGAGCAGCCTAGACCTGTAGTTTTCTTGCTCTTGTTCTAGTGCCCCCACCATATTTCTATATTTTGAAGGCAACCGGAGAAAACACCAACTTGGTGTCAAGTTATTGCAATGGCAGCGATGGGCAGAGAAAATGGAGGAGATTGAAGGCTCTGATGATTCTGAGAAAAAAAAAAGAATTGGGTGTTTATCTGATGACAAGTTAGATTGTCTGATTGACGAGCTACAGGATTTTGATTCATTTACTGGGATCTTTTCGTTTTCCAATAATATGATATGTTAGAATTGGATGGCTGAGGTTTGGTTTGAAGGTCGAAAATAGATAGCAGACAGACAAACCTTCCTGTCAAACCTCTCTCTCTCTCTCTCTAAAATGAGGAGCCCAGAAGGATGGGTACGATTATTTCTGCTAGTTGAACAACAACATCAGTTCTTCCATCCAGTCAAGTTTCTATTGCCAAGAGGGTAAAAACTTGAAACCAATCCAACTCTGTCTTATAACAGCATCTAACTATTCATCTTCCAATTTGACCGCATTGATTTGATATTGAATTCTAGTTATTAGACTGGCAAATGTAGAGGATGGACAGGGTAGAGTTGATTTTGGGGGGTTGATCAAAGGTTTGAAAAGTGATGAATTTGGGACATGGATATGTTAAATGTTATGGTTAGGCAAAGTATTTTTAACTCATAGAAGTTAGACATGGATGGATTTGTGTGGACGGAAACCTAAAGATGGTTGGTATCAGTTTATACCAAAAACACAATTATTGTTGATTTAACAATTTGGTAGATAAGTTATTGGGTAAATAACACTGTAGACCCTATATTTGCGATCAACGACAAGTCAAACCCTGGAGATTATTTTTTAACAACTAAAACTCTGAACTATGAGAAAATGTCGCCGGCGACCTCGCAGTCACGATTTCTGTCCAGAGCCGTCGAGGTTAACGCCCCGTTTGTACCCTGTCTAGCAGCGTCGAATGGAGTCGAAGGGCGATGGCAGAGCCGACGGTCGAATCGTCCAGAGCCGACCGAAGTACGACATTCGCTGGCCGTTGGATCGACGAGGATCGTCCCTCGTCTGGATCGACGGCCAGGATTGAATCTGGCGTCCCTGCCAGATGTGATGACGGACAATGATCCTGGGCCGTTGGATCGAGCGAGAGACGTGCCTCGGATCAACGGCCAGGATTTAATCCGCCTGGCGAAGACGGACGTCGATCCTTGTCCGTTGGATCCTCGCCTGGATCGAATGGTCAATAGTGACTCCAAATTAATTGGGTCACGTGCGGGTCACATTCGATCCTAAATCGCCAGAATTCCCCATTATGACGGACGTCCGTGGGAATACCACGGACGTCCGTCTTTAAATAACACGTCATCAGCATCTGGACGGCGTCCGTCGAACCATGACAGACGTCCGTATGAAAATGATGGGCGTCCGTCACTCTCGGATTTTATACTAAAACCCTAACAGAGTCGAGCACAAAAAGTCCGACCATTGCCATAGATATTCGAGAGAGAGAACTTGTTTCCCCTGACCAACTCCCTCAACGTAAGCGAACGAACAAGAGTGTTGCACATCACATAGAGTCGTCAAGGTGTGCTTTTTCATCATACATGGTTGAAGAATCCATTGACTGTGGAATGGAGGTGGATCCTAATCCTAATCCTATTTCGGCAGTAGAGACCAATGAGAATCGGTGGTTCTACCACGAAGCCGGTATAGAATTACGTTCAATCTCGGGATCCCTGGAATCGGAGCTACGTTCGATATGTGACTCAGAGGATGATGATTGGGCAGAGAGTATGCATCCCCAAATTGAATGTTCGTCCTCGGAGCTCTGTCTAGGTAAGAAGTATAGTGCGTTGAAGGATATTAGAGATGAAGTGGTTAATTATGCTTTGAAAAATGGGCACGGGATCAGGTTTGTTAAAAGCGAACGACATTGGATAACTGCTGTGTGCAGTGATGGATGCAATTGGCTGCTTCACGCTTCAAAAATGAAAGGTGAGCTGACCTTTCAAATTAGGAGCTATAATGAGGAGCACACATGTGCACGACAAATGGAAAGCCGACACGCTTCCTACAAATGGGTGGCAAACCAATATTTGGATAGATTAAAAAGTCAACCCAAGTGGGACCTTGCTTCCATAATTGAGACTGTAAGGAAGGACTTTAATGTCAATATTTCTCTGAGTGTTGCTAGAAGGGCAAGGAATTTAGCACAGACTTTAAACGAAGGGGATGGTGACGAACAGTACAAGCTACTTTGGTCCTACGCAGAAGAGATTCGAAGATCCAATCCAGGTAGCACACTGTTGTTGGTGGTAGATTTTCCAGATTTGGTGGCCCGTCCAAGTCCAATATTTAAAAGAATGTACATGTGTTTGGATGCGTGCAAGAGGGGTCTGAAGGAGTTTGGTAGACCCATTATTTGTCTTGATGGCTGTCACTTGAAGGGGTCGTGCCCAGGCCAATTGCTCACAGCTGTCAGCATTGATGCTAATTATGGGATTTATCCAGTTGCTGTGGCACTTGTTGAATCAGAATGCAGAGACTCCTAGACCTGGTTTTTGTGTTGCTTGCTTACGGACTTAGACAATGACATAGGCAGAGGATGGACACTCATTTCCGATCGACAGAAGGGTTTGGTGCTTGCTATTGAACAATATGCACCAGCAGCTGAGCATCGATTTTGCCTAAGACATTTGTATGCCAATTTCAAAAAACAATTTCCAAGAATACAATACAAAGATATCATGTGGAAGGCAGCAAGGGCCACAACATCACCGAACTTTCAGAAAGAGATGAGTAAACTACTTGCGCTCGACCATACAGCGCATGCATATATGCAGAAAATTAACCCGAGGTGTTGGTCAAAACATGCATTCAGTCCTGTCCCAAAGTGCGACATGGGCCTTAATAATTTGAGCGAGTGCTACAATGCCTGCCTCCTGCTAGCACGGGACAAACCAATCCTCACTATGTTCGAGATGATTAGAACGGACATAATGACTAGGATCGTTAAGAAACATAAGCAGCTGGCTGAATCAACAGATCTTTTGTGTCCTAAGACCACAAAGAAGCTTGCCAAACTGAAACATGCGGCTCAGAATTGGTGTCCAACACCTTCAGGATGTAATCGGTTTAAGGTAAGCGATGGTAACGAACGGTACGCAGTCGATCTGGACACGTATACCTGTAATTGTAACCGATGGGAACTGACTGGAATCCCATGCGTGCATGCCATCCCTTGCATCAATTTTATGCGGACTTCAGCGGAGGATTATGTGCATGCATGGTACCATCGGGACACATATATGAGGATGTATTCCCATTTTACCAGACCTGTCAGTGGCCACCACATGTGGCCTGCAACGAACCAGCCTCCAATTTTGCCACCACCAGTAAAGAGACTCCCGGGTCGGCCTCAAAAACGAAGAGTGCGAGATGCAGACGAGCCCCGTAGCAGCACGGTACTCAGCAGGAGACATATCCCTATGACATGTAGTCGTTGTCATGGTGTAGGCCACAATGTCCGTTCTTGTCAAGGCGGAGGCTCAACAGGTGGCACCACAAGTGGCAGTGTAAGAGCAGAACGCTCATACGACACCTTCATGGGGTTTAACATTGTTGCCGATACACAGGTGCTTAGATTGTTATGCTTTCTTACATTGTTCTCACTATGAGCGTCTCGTCTGACATGAACTTCCTTTTGTGTCTTCCAGGAGTCCGTCGCCCCACACCCACATCCTTAATCATGGAGCTTCATCTACGTATTTGTTTTGTTCATGTATAATACACTCAAGTTTTTAATACATTGAAGTTTATTTGTTCATTTACGTAGTTGTTTGGATAATATTTGTTCATGTATAATACACTGCATGTGATGGACGTCCGTCATGTTAAGACGGAGGTCCGTCATGTTAAGACGGACGTCCATCACATTCAGACGGCCGTCCGTCACCTTGAGACGGACGTCCGACCCCTTCTGACGGATGTCCGTCACATGCAGACAGACAGCACTTGCCCTGTTTTGGGTGCCCCTGCGCCAACACAAAGCAGATTACAGCCTACAACAAACCACAAAGCAGTATGAAGAAAACCACAAAGCAGACTACAGACTACAACAAATAATTGAATTCAATTTCAACTGAGCCACTTGTTCAAAGTTTTTTCTATTCTTTCAACTTTTTCACGTGCTGCACCTCTTTCACCTCTTGCACCTCTTGCACGTCCTGCGTTTCTTGTATATCTAGAATACGTTACAGGTGGTATCGTTGCAAGTGGCTGAACAGGTAGGGCCTCTGGGAGTGGCTGAACAGGTGGGGCCTCTGGGAGTGGCTGAACTGGGGCCTCTGGGCGTGGCTGAACAAGTGGTGCCTCATCAAATATGGAAGGCTCTGCGTCCCGGATGTCGATGATGTTGAAGTGCAAATCGGAGCTCATCTCCACACTCGTGCACTCCTCGTAGAGTTCATCTCGATCGTACGGATCGTGGAGATGGAAGCCCTGCCCATTGCATTTGGACATCACCGACCACCCTACAGGGCGGGAGACTTGAAATATGCCGTGTTGGCTGCAATTGGAACTGCAAATTAGTTTGTTACGTCATTCAAAGTGCAGGTCATTCAAAAACATACCGTTTTTTGTCCACAAGTGCCATGACAATTGCAATTGAATCCGGCATCAATTGTTCATACGCATACTGCGTGTGCATGTCAATCGATGACATGAAACAATCCATCTCCGGGTGGCACTGTAGGAGGAAGAAATATTAAACCATGTATGATTTCATGAATGAATAGAAGTGGCTTACATGGATCCAGCCAATCATCAACAAACCCTCCCTTATTTGAACAACGGCGGTGTCCTCCTTATTTGTCATCACGCACTGCATTTTAAGAACACGATTTATGTAGTTATTTTTAGTAACAATATAATATAAGTTGGTTAAACATTCTTACATAGTTAGGAGCGCCCGATTGCTTTGGCACAAGAAGAGTTGTGATTGAATATATCTTGTCACCCTGTAAATCAACAACACGACGCACAACATTAATTTTCTAATCACAACTGATAATAAATTTCAAATGACGTTGCTTCTTACCTTGGAGCCGCAAAGGAGAGCACACGTCTCCTTGTTATTCTTCGTATTGACCCGTGCAAGTGCCATGAACTCTTCCATCAAATTCACAGGCTGCAATGGAAATTCAGTGTAAGTGTAAATTCTACACATTGTATAAAACCAAATAGAAGACATACCACTTGCACTGTCATCGTCTGACAAGCGGTAGGACCCACCACTGAAGGACTTGGGGCCAAAATATTTTGAACTTTAGCCAGGGTTGGAGGAGGGGACGGTTGCCTGATGATCGGAGACCTGCATAATTGTAACACATTGTTAATCAACGATACTAATGCATATAAGGAAATTACATGTAAAATCAAAGACATACTGGCATCTGTCTGGACCGGCATCGGAAGATGTATGAGATGCTGATGGATGAGATGGCTGGGCGGTTGTGCGAGCAGTTGCCATATGCGTTTGTACTTCTTGCATCTGTAGTACAGTGGCTTGAAGCTGGCCAAGTTGACTCTCCTGTCTATCCAACTTGGCTTGAATCTCGCCAAGTTGGGTGACAAGCCACTGCCACCTCTCTTCGCTGCTGAGTACGGAGGGCGACGATGAGGATTGGGGTGGGGGAGGTACATCATCCGCCATAGGACGCACAAAATCATCATCCATAGGACGCACAAAATTATCATCCACCTCCACGTGATATGTCGGTTGTGCATTTGCTGTCCACGGAATTATGGCAGTGCACATGGAAGGAGCAGGTGGAGCTGACGTGGATGGCGGTGGTGGAGCTAACGATGATGGCCGTGGTGGAGCTGACGTGGATGGCGGTGGAGCAACTGAAGTGGAAGGACGAGGTGCAGGAGGTGCAGGAGGTGCAACTGCCACATCTCCTCTGAATACCCACTCCCCTCGTACTTTTTGCAACCCCATCCGAGCCAATGTAACTTCATTATACATGTCAAGTGATTTTTTGTCTGTTCGTCGCTCTGTGTGAGGGACAACCAACCCGTTGCTGTCAATAATGCGCTGAATGAGCCAATTATATGGGAGATTCTTCCTTGCACTATTCAGAGTTGCTTTCATTTGCTGCATAATGACGTATGCAAGGTTGAACCTCTTCCCATTGTATAGCTTCTCCATTACGTACAAATCCATGGCTGTGACAAGGTCTCTATGTCCATCACGAGGCATAAATGTGTGCGTGATCATGTGATGGATGACCCTTGCTTTCGCATCGAGGTCTTTTGATTTAGGTCGGAAGAAAGACTCAACGGCTGTAGGATTGCGAACCAATTGCTTCAGCAATGCAAGACCTTCTCCTTTTTGGAAAAATTCGGGGTCCTTTGTCGCATGGTAATACTCCTCCAACGGCTCCTCCGTGGAGCATCCAATGAGCTTATTTAATTGTCCTAGAGTTATCCTAATCTGTTTTCCAAACAGAAAACTCCTCAACTCTTTATCACTTGATTTGTCCAACTCCAAATTGGCATAAAACAGTTTGACAGCTCTCTCATAGAAATAACCTCCCATTGTGCACAATTTATCCAATCCAATTCGTTCAAACATTGTCTTCAATCCAAAATCAGCAAATGAATTGAAATTTACCTTCCTGGATATGATTATTGCACGGGGTACAATGTCCTTCTCGTACCGTACATGGGCGGAGGCTGAGCTGAACATCCCAGGTTCTACAGACTCCACTGGACCCGTCGTCTCGGTGGGAGCCACCACCTTACGCTTCTTCGACGCTTGACTATTCCTCGGCGCCATTTTCAGATTCAAAACTCGGGGGTTTGGGAATTCGTCGGGGGAAATCGGGAGTTCGGGAATTCGTCGGGGGAAATCGGGAATTCGCTCACGATTTGAAGCACAGGGCAATTTCTAGGGCTTGGACGCCCTTCGCGAGTATAAGCAGCATTTTGTCATCCGCCAGGACGAAAACGCGGTCATTTTGGTTATGACGGACGTCCGTCATGGTCTGACGGACGCCGTCTAGATGCTGATGACGTGTTATTTAAAGACGGACGTCCGTGGTATTCCCACGGACGTCCGTCATAATGGGGAATTCTGGCGATTTAGGATCGCATGTGACCCGCACGTGACCCAATTAATTTTGGAGTCACTACTGACCGTTCGATCCAAGCGAGGATCCAACGGACAAGGATCGACGTCCGTCTTCGCCAGGCGGATTAAATCCTGGTCGTCGATCCGAGGCACGTCCCTCGCTCGATCCAACGGCCAAGGATCTTTGTCTGTTATCGCATCTGGCAGGGACGCCAGATTCAATCCTGGCATTCGATCCAGACGAGGGACGATCCTCGTCGATCCAACGGCCAGCGAATGTCGACTTCGGTCGGCTCTGCCATCGCCCTTCAACTCCGTTCGACGCCGCTAGATAGGGTACAAACGGGGCATTAACCTCGACGGCTCTGGATGGAAATCAGGTTGCCGACGACATTTTTTCATAGTTCAGGGTTTTAGTTGTTAAAAAATAATCTTCAGGGTTTGACTTGTCGTTGATCGCAAACTATAGGGTCTACAGTGTTATTTACCCTAAGTTATTTGAGAATTTTATTTAGAAATATTCAATCTAGGAATTAATTTGGAAGAAAAATTAGGGCACAATTAGTGTAGTGGGCCTTGAAGATGTACTACTTTTCAAAACTGCTAATGTATTTTGTCATATTTATTATAAAGATGGATTAATATATAGTAAATAACATTAGCTAATGAAAATAGGTGTATAAACATTAGTTAATAAAATGGAAACACCAAAATATTAACCGTGAAACATGATCACACAAAATTACTTCATGTTTATATGTGTAACGCCCCAAATTATATTTTCCCCAATTTTGAAAACCCTTAAATTTTTCCCAAATTGATTTACAAAAATTAGGTTTAATTTGGTCGTTATAAATCATAATTTACAAAATTAGTTAATGAAATAGTTATTTATAGCGGAAGCATTTAATTAAATAACATAATAGTTTAAAATCATTTATTAGCGTTAATCTTAATAATCAAATTCCATAAAACATCTAATTAAAACTTTATTAAATCAAACATAGTTCATTGAAAAATCAAATACAAAACTTATTCAAATAAAGCTAAAACATTAAATAAAGTTTTTCTGAAATTATTAAAACTGTAATAAAATTTATTCTGCTAACCCATCGTTGACATATTCAATTTTCCCCTCTGTATGCTCTTTTACTTCGGGAAAATCCTCGATCAGTCCAAATTCATCATCTGTTAAAAATTCACCTACATCACAAGACTAATACAAATGAGATAAACTCAGTGAGTGGAAACACGTGACTAAATGTTTAATCTCATGCATTACCAAGTTTTTAAGTTTGAAAGTTATATACTGGTTGGAATTCATTTTCCAGCCCTACCAAGTTTCAAGCTTTCATTAGCTATCACAAGGTTTCATGCGTTTAGGCTTTCATTAGCTATCTCAAAATTTACTACCAAGTTTCAAACTTTCATTAGCTATCACAAGGTTTCATGCATTCAGGCTTTCATTAGCCATCTTAGAGTTTCCGTTAATTCCATCATATTCATACACATGCAAGATGACCTATAATTTTTATCTTGATTATATCATATGTCAATATCTAATCGTGAATGACAGAATAAAAATATACAACTTTAATAACAAAATAGATATAACGAAAATATTATATGCCTTGTGATGTAAGGCCTATGGCCAAAACGTCGTAAATGTACCACTTACCTGGATTCCGAGAGGGTAAGGATTTTAAGGAAATTTAGAGTCTTGAGCGAATGTCGATACCGTCGGAAACCTTCCAAAATAATTTATCTATAAATTTCCCACAATTAATGATATTAATCATTGAAAGAAATTTGGGCACAATATCGTTACCGTCGAAACCTTGAATGGATCGAAGGCGAATTTGGGTCGGGTCGGTCGAAACTGGATCGGTTTGGGTCGGTTGGATCGGTTCGGGTCGGGTTTGCTGGATCAGTCCGGGTCGGGTCTGCTGGATCGGTCCGGGTTGGGTCTACTAGATCGGTCCGGGTCAGGTTTGCTAGATCGGTTCGAGTCACTTAAGTTTGAACTGGTTCAGTTGACTCTTCAAAAGTGGTCTTCTTCTTCCCTTGTCTTCTTCTTTGTCTCGCGATAGCCCTAACAGAGTGACCTCTTTGTTTCGCGATGAGGGAGCTCCTCTCTCTCTCGTCGGAAGTTGATTGTCGGTTGCTGCGGGAGGATGATTGTCGGTAGCTACGATAGGAGATGGGTCGCCGTGGAGGGGAGCTCGACTGGAGAGGAGTTGCTTCGGGAGGGGTTTCGTCGAGGTAGAGGTAAGTTTCTCTAAAGAACTTAGAGTTTCTCCGATTCTTGGTGTGTGTTCCCTCACCAGTGAGACCCTCCATTTATAGGGGAGTTTCATCATTCCTCCCTTATGAGGAATGTTTTGAACCTGCCCTTCCCACTGACCAGGTTCATAAACGGGGAAGGAAACATTTATGTTTTCCCTATAAATGCTCAGCCCCGCGTAGTATATTACGAAAAATAGGTTGATTCAAGATTGATTGGGGTTGAAATAAGGAAGAATTATTTGAATTGATTATGATTTTTGGGAAATCTTTTGATTGTGTATGATTGCTTCAGAAATGGGAAGAAGAAGTCTGACGAATTGATTTCTTTCCAAAATTGAAGAAATTATTTAATTTTTTTTGGTTGACTAGATTTTTAGGGTTTGATTGGGTCTTAATGGGAAAATTTGGATAGATTTGGGAATTTTAAATTTGGGATGTTACAATATGACTTGAATGAGACTAAGTATGAAACGATCAAACAAAATTAATTAAATCGTTGAAACAATGGCAAACATAAAACAGAAAAAGTACTGCATGTGAGAAACAAAAGATAAAGTATCCCTAGAGTTATGATAAACACAACACATATAATACTATGTAGCAAAAGAACAGCCGCGAAAAAAAAAATAGACACAAAAAAAAAGTAAGAATACAAAAAGGTTAGGCTGAAAGTATTTATTATTGTTATTATTTGTGAAAATGACAAATCAACCATTGTACTTTTTTCATCTTGATAAGTTAATCACTAAAGTATTTTTGCTAATAAATTAACCACTGAATTATGGAAAAAAGTTATCGCAAATATCTCTATCACGTTTGCCGTTAAACGTATTGATTTTGTTCCACGGTAGAACGAAAATGTATTGATTTCGTTCTGCCGCGAAGCAATATTTTTAAAAATAACATTCTAATATTGACGGTCCGCCGCAGAACGTGTCACAATCTGCGGCGAAATGTTAATTTTCCGCCGCAGAATGAGGATGTTCTGCCACGGATTGTCGTGCGTGGTTTGCCTCATACAAATTCATAGTACACTCATCGCGATTTGTCAGTGATTAGCAAACCCTAGAAATTTCTGAAAGCTGAAGTGTACCGCATTTTGGCGAAGTTTGAAGCATTTGTTAAACACCAAATGGTGTCTGGAAGTATTGAAGAATCTATTATTAACTGCCAAGTTGAAGTGGGGCCTACGTCCATAGTTTTGCCAAATGCAGTATGTGCAATTGTAGATGAAGCAACTATAGTAGTGCATTCCGTCTCGGCAACTCTAGATGAGGAAGAGCTCCGTTCTTTATGCGAATCCAGTAGTGACGAAAACGTAAACATGGCCGAGAGTATGCCTAGACGACCATCATAAGTAGAATGCACGTTCGTTGGTATGAGCCTTGGCAAGAAGTATAATTCATTGAATAAAATTAGAGAAGAAATTGTTGATCATGCGTTGAAAAATGAGTATGGGATAAAATTCACCCCCAATGACGCTCATCGGTTAAGGGTTGTCTGCTAGGAAGGATGCACGTGACAGATGCACACTTAAAAAATGCAAGGTGAAATGACGTTTCAAATAAAGTGTTATAACGACCTTCACACTTGCTCGAGAAAGATGAAAAGCTGTCATGCTTCTGTCAAATGGGTGGCAATGCATTACTTGGACATATTTAAAAGTCAGGCCAACTGGGACCTTGCTTCCATAATTGAGACAATCAAGAAATATTTTAACGTCAACATCACACCTAACCTTCCTAGAAGGGCAATAAATGTAGCAAAAAAAATTTAACAAAGGGGATGACAATGAGCAATACAAGCTCATATGGTCTTATACCGAGGAGATTCAGAGTTCTCATCCTGAAAGCTCGCTACATATTCAGCTAGACATGAGTGCATTTAAAAGAATATACATATGCTTGGTTGCATGTAAGATGGGTTTGTTAAACTGTGGTAGATCAGTTATTTGTTTACATAGTTGCCACTTGAGGGAGCAACTCCAACCAACTGCTCACTACTATCAGCATCGACGAGAATGATGGAATGTATCCGATTGCTGTAGCAATGGTTGAAGCAGAAAATAGGGATTCTTGGAGCTGGTTTCTGGAATTGTTGCTCGAGAATCTAAACACCCCGTCTGGCAATGGGTGGACAGTCATTTCTCACCAACAAAAGGTGTGGTTAATTTTTTTTGCCTTCTATGTTTATATTATGTGTTGTGTATCAATGTTTGACTCATACTATGAATCTTTGCAAGGGCTGATGTCAATTGTCAAAGAGGTGGCAAGGCAAGCGAACTATCGATTTTGCATCCGACACCTGTATGCCAATTTTCAAAAATAATTTAAAGCAAGTTGTTCAAGAATGCAATGTGGAACGCTTTTAGAGCCACAATAGAGGCACACTTTGAGAGAGAAAGATGACGAAGCTATTTTTGCTTGACCCAACAGCCCACAACTATCTACAAGAAATAAATGTGAGATGTTGGGCCAAACATGATGTGACCTAAGGTCTCGTCACCTGAGCCCTAGCCAAAGGCTCATTTATTTTCTAACATTTTTTATTTATTTTGTAGGTCTATCATGGAGTTATTTAAGTTGAGCATTGAAGGAAGGCATAATACAAGTTTTGGAGATAGATGACACATTCCAAAAATCTACTCGTAAACTGACCCCCGAGCTCTGTATGGAATTTTTGGTGATCTATCAAACTTTATATTGGAAAGAGCTCTTCATAACAATTGTAGCTGATTTGTAAAGCTTTCCAGAAAGTACTTTGGCATTAATTTTGGAGCTCATTTGCTATGTCAAACGGAGCCTTAACAGAAGGATAAAAAAAACACGCCAGGAAACTGTTTTTATTTTGTGTATGTTTTATATTTTGGGTACTTAGTACCTCCTAATGCAAGATGAAACGGACTTTTGAAGAAAACAAAACCTAGCTCTCTAAAGTTGGCGTGAAGAACCCGTGGGAGCTCCCTCCACTCAGCCGATTCATCCTTTCAAATCAACTCACCTTTTCTTGCTGATTCTTGGATGAGTTCATCCTTGCTATCTCTTCCAATCCCTCCTCTTCATGTGGTGGTCCATTGTGGTGTGGAGATAGAAGAACCAACATCCCCATTGGAGAGTGTCTTCCTCTTTGGTTGGCCGAACAAGTCGCCCCCTCTAGTGTTGGAGGTGTGCAGACTCCTTGGATTTTTATTTCTTTTCTTGTATCAACTATTGAAAGAGGATCTAATATTCTTAAAGATATTGTTATTGGCTTGTGATATTCTGGATTTGGTGCGTTTTGATTGTGAATTGAAAGCGTTAAAGGGTGTTTTGGAAAGGATCTATTTTAGCCGAGAATCTGTTTGGTTGTGTTGCAAATTCCAACTCTATTTTGTGTCTTTGATTTGATCTGTTTCTATTCGTTGGATAGCGCCCAAATTTGTAGACTTAATTTTGACATTGTTGTGTGCTTTTCCTTCAAATTTGGTATTAAAAGGATGTATGCTCATTGAGATTTTGTTGATTGATTCTAGGTCGCCAGAAACTGTCCCAGAAACCCTAATCCGACGGTTGTACTTGTTCAGTCATAACTCCGTGAGCTGTTCGAATTTGTGACTGAATTTTGGATATATTTATCTTTGATATGTTAGTAGAAGCCCTTGCAAATTTCAGCCCTTGATTCCATAAGCTTTCGAAGTTATACTAGTTTGAAAATTGGAGGACATAATTGTTACTCAAGTTTAGCCGATTGCACTTGCTGAATTCCCTAGAGTCTTGGACTTTATCATTTGGTATCAAGACTTTGCTCCTAGTTTTATACTCTGATTATTGAAGGAAATTTACCATTCTTAAAGATGACTAAAGGCCAAACGTTTTCAAGAAGTTACCTTACAGCAGAAGAAGAGTTTCTAGCTCCTATTCTTACCTTCAATGGTTTAGAATGGATCGAAGACTATTTAGATTGGGAAGACGAGTTGGAAGAATTTTTTTTAACTCATGAATTTTCAAATAAGGGAAAAGTTAAAATAGCTTCTTTGAGACTGAAGGGAAGAGCTTCAAACTGGTAGAACAAGCTAAATATCTACAAAAAAGAAGAAGGTAAAGAAGATATCAACACGTGGCAGTTAATGAAGAAATACTTAAGGAGAAAATTTGCTCCATCCGCAAAGAGATTTTCCAGAAGTCAACAACATGAACGCCAGGAGCTGAAGGCCATTTACAGTAAGGCCATTCAAATAATTGACGACATCAAAGAGAATCTGGCGATGATGCAAGTATCTAAGTGTTCTTCTGCTTTGCAAACCGAAAACCATATTGAGGTTGTAGAGGTCTCTGAAAGGGTAGGGGAGCAAATTGAAGAAGATGTCAATCATCAAGTTGTACCATTCTTAGTAACATACCCTCAAAGTTTAAAGGAAGATTTGTCGGAAGAGGGTGTCTACGAAATTGAGAACCTTGTTAGCAATAATGTTCCTTCAGTACTTATTCTCGAAGAAAAGGAAGTTTATGTCAAAACAGAAATTTCCAAGGTTTGTTATGAAGAGGATAATATTGAATTAAGGGCATCAGGTCCTGAGGAAGAGAAATCTAATGAAGAGGTTGTTTCTCCACATGAAAGTTCGACTCTCCAAATGAAATCCGAGATGAGAGAAATAACAACTGAGTCATGTGATGCTCCATATGGGTTATCAAAAAGAGAACCATTAGTGTTGATTAGACTTAGAAGGGAGCTTGAAGAATAGGACACAACCATTTCTAATTCCATGAGGTACATGTTATTCAACACATTAATTGATTATTCTTCTAAAATTAGGTGGATCAAAAATCTTGGTCATTTTGAATATATTATACCATTTTGGATTGGAATTGCTGCTATTGAGGTTAATGTGGATCACACTATGTGTACTGAGATTTCCATTGGGGTTGATAATCTTTGCTTGCCTAATGATGCAATTGAAGATATTTTGATGGTCAATCCGGATGTCTCGTTTGAGAATTATTGTGACCCTATTTGTCTACCCCTGCATGATCTTGTTCCTGCCTATTGTAAATCCACTCGCATTGAGCATGCACACCAAGAAAGGTACATGGTATTAAATTTCCTAATTACATGGTTCTTTAAAATTGGTTGGATGAGAGATTCTTTTGTTGTTGGTGCTGTTTTTGAATTTTGGAAAGAAAGTTTTAATATTGTGAGTGTGAAACTTCCCTATTATTATAATGGTAGTTCATTGGTAGTTAACAACTTGTGGATGCTTAGTTCTGGAGATAGAAAATTTTTAACTTGGAACATTCTTAGTGATTACGTTACGAGCTATTCTTTGATAGAAGAACAAATTTTAGTTTGAGGGTACCACTGAGTTTTATTATTATTGATACTAATATGTCTCTCGGACATGAGAGTTGTAAGATCATGTCCGAGATCATGAATGAAAATAGATATGCACAACCTGATATGATGGAGCTGACCCTAGACATCAAACAACTTTTTCTATTTGATCCAAGAGGAAGATTTGTGGAAGATAATCAAGTATACTCCCTGGATTTGAGGACAAATCTTTTTTCAACCCCAGGAGTATGATGTGCCCCAAGGTCCTGTCACCTGAGCCCGAGCCAAGGGCTCCTTTATTTTCTAACCTTTTTTATTTATTTTGTAGGTCTATCATAGAGTTATTTAAGTTGAGCATTGATGGAAGACATAATACAAGTTTTGGAGATAGATGACACATTCCAAAAATCTGCTCGTAAACCATGGAATTTTTTGGCGATCTATCAAACTTCATATTAGAAAGTGCTCTTCATAACAATTGTAGCTGATTCATAAAGCTTTCTAGAAAGTACTTTGGCATTAATTTTGGAGCTCGTTTGCTATGTCAAACGGAGCCTTAACAGAAGGATAAAAAAAACACGCCAGGAAACTGTTTTTATTTTGTGTAAGTTTTATATTTTGGGGGTTTTTTTTTGTAATTTTCTTTTAGGGCATTTTTGTACTTTTCTTCTGCAAGGCTATTAGGGGTACTTAGTACCTCCTAATGCAAGATGAAAGAGACTTTTGAAGAAAACAAAACCTAGCTCTGTAAAGTTGGCGTGAAGAACCCGTGGGAGCTCCCTCCACTTGGCCGATTCATCCTTTCAAATCAAAGCTGATTCTTTGGTGAGTTGATCCTTGCTATCTCTTCCAATCCCTCCTCTTCGTGTGGTGGTGCATTGTGGTGTGGAGATGAAGAACCAACATCCCCATTGGAGAGTGTCTTCATCTTTGGTTGGCCGAACAAGTTGCCCTCTCTAGTGTTGGAGGTGTGCAGACTCCTTGGATTTTTATTTCTTTTCTTGTATCAACTATTGAAAGAAGATCTAATATTCTTAAAGATATTGTTATTGGCTTGTGATATTCTGGATTTGGTGCGTTTTGATTGTGAATTGAAAGCGTTAAAGGGTGTTTTGGAAAGGATCTATTTTAGCTGAGAATTTGTTTGGTTGTGTTGCATATTCCGACTTTGTTTTGTGTCTTTGATTTGATCTATTTCTATTCGTTGGATAGTGCCCAAATTTGGTAGACTTAATTTTGACATTGTTGTGTGCTTCTCCTCCAAATTTGGTATTAAAAGGATGTATGCTCGTTGAGATTTCGTTGATTGAGTCTGGGTTGCCAGAAACTGTCCCAGAAACCCTAATCCGATGGTTGTACTTGTTCAGTCATAACTCCATGAGCTGTTCGAATTTGTGACTGAATTTTGGATATATTTATCTTTGATATGTTAGTAGAAGCCCCTGTAAATTTAAGCCCTTGATTCCATAAGCTTTCGAAGTTATACTAGTTTGAAAATTGGAGGACAGAATTGTTACTCAAGTTTAGCCGATTGCAGTTGTTGAATTCCCTAGGGTCTTCCGAAGTTATACTAGTTTGAAAATTGGAGGACACAATTGTTACTCAAGCTTAGCCGATTTCCACTTAAGGGAGCAACTCCGGGCCAGCTGCTCACTACTATCAGCATCGATGAGAATGATGGAATGTATCCGATTGCTGTAGCAATGGTTGAAGCAGAAAATAGGGATTCTTGGAGCTGGTTTCTGGAATTGTTGCTCGAGGATCTAAACACCCCGTCTGGCAATGGGTGGACAGTCATTTCTCACCAAAAAAAGGTGTGGTTAATTGTTTTTGCCTTCTATGTTTATATTATATGTTGTGTATCAATGTTTGACTCATACTTTGAATCTTTGTAAGGGCTGCTGCCAGCTGTCAGAGAAGTGGCAAGGCAAGCGGACTATCGATTTTGCATCCGACACCTGTATGCCAATTTTCAAAAATAATTTAAAGGCAAGTTGTTCAAGAATGCAATGTGGAACGCTTTTAGAGCCACAATAGAGGCACACTTTGAGAGAGAGAGATGACGAAGCTATTTTTGCTTGACCCAGCAGCCCACAACTATCTACGAGAAATAAATGCGAGATGTTGGGCCAAACATGTCTTTTACTCCATCCCAAAGTGCGAGATAAGTCTTAACAACCTGACCAAGTTTTTCAACGCTTGTATCCTACTAGCCCGGGATAAACCGATTTTAAGTATGTTCGAGATCATACGAAAGAGTATCATGTGTAGGATTGTTAAAAAAAAATAAAAAGATGGCGCGCTTGATATACCTTTTGTGTCCGCATGTTAAGAATTGGCTTACTAGACTACAACGTATAGGTCAAAATTGGAGTCACAGTTTTCAGGCGCCGCCCAATTGGAGGTCAGCAACGGTAACAAACAGTACCATGTCGATTTGGACAGATGTACTTGTAACTGTTATTGGTGGGAGTTGACTGACATCCCGTGTGTCTATGCAGTCCCGTATATGCAATTTATGAGGACATCTCCCGAGGACTTTGTGCATGAGTACTACCACCGAGAAACATACATTACGATGTACTCCCACTTTGTCTGGCTGGTCAATGGACAAATAATGTGCCTACTATGATGGATCTTGATCCAATTATGCCACCGCCATCTAAGAAATGTTCCGGAAGGCCGCGAAAATGAAGAATAAGGGGTGTTGAAGAGACCCCAAGCTAGACAGTGCTGTCTATGAGACATATGAACATGACGTGTGACCAGTGTGAGGGTGCGGGGCACAATTCCCGCACTTGTGAAGGTGGAGGCCTAGTGTAATACCCGACTTTTCATAATAGAATTTAATAAAGATAATTGGAAAGTAATTGAGGATATTCAGATTATTTGGATATTTATCAGGGTATTACCAAGAACGTAACCGTTAGGTTATAATTTAAGAGAATTTATTGGATTTGAATTATGGTTAAAGTAATGAGATATAAATGGGGGATTAGTTATAATTAAAATTTAAGAAGATGATTAGTGAGGGGATTAATGGGAAGATAAAAATAATAGAAATTAAAGGATAGGGAAGGGTTGAACGGGTTGCGGCCGAACCGGTTCATGATGGAATTGGTCTGGTTCATAAATCAAATGAAGGGGGCAGGATTTGGTTTGGCCGTTCGACCATTTTCGCGATTAGAGAGGGAGAGAGATAGAGCAATTGGGAGGCAGGGGAGACGATCATGGGTGAGTGGTTTGGCGGTTTTGAGAGACAAAAGGGAGAGAGATCAAGTGGCAAGGGGGAGAAACTCTCTGGAGAGTGGGGATAACTGAAGGGTAAGTGTGAGTTGGGGGTGGGGAAAGGAGGGCTGGTGATTTAGAGAAGACAGAGAAGGAAGGTTGCCCTTCTCAGTGAACCGCGATGGTTGGACCGACGTCAGAAGTGAGGCTCGGGACTGGGTGACGACGAGGACGGGTCGCGAGTATCTCCCGCGACGCGTTGTTGGTCCGGCATGCATTTTTTTGGCAATGCAAATGGTGAGCTTCACCTCTACTTGTGTTCGCTAGCATGGGATTAGGGCTTCGATCGAGGGAACAGGTTCTGGCGATCGGGTCTTCGTTCGGCGCAGCTTCTCTGTTAGAAGTAAGTCCCAAGTGTCCTGCTCGATTTTCTTGGCCGAGCTATACGATGTGGTTGGATTGTGATGCGTTTTCTATCTGTGTTGCTGGTGATGGTCGAGAGGTTGGAGCTCCTAGTTTCGGGTGAGCTGCTATGTTTTGAAATTGACTATGAACTACAGTCTCGGATGCTCTGTTGGTACAGAAAAAGAAGAAAAAGATAACGGTTAAGCGCTTAAATGCATTAAAACTTCGAGGTAAGGAATTGAGTGGAGTCATTGGCCAGTGGAGGCCCTACGCCACAAGTAGTGTCTTGTTTGTTTCCTTGGATTGATTCATTGAATTGTGTTTCTTGGAGTGTATTAGAATTGTCTTGATATTTGTTTGCTGGAAGTTCCTGACAGGTGCTAATACTTACTGCTATGAGTTAATTCATGACTTTCATTGAATTAAAGATAGTAGATAGGGGTGAATTATTATGTATCTAGATTTTTGATTCTACATTTTCTTATCATTGGTTTGTGGTTAGATAATTCGGTTTTGTAGACCTTAGTAATTCCCTGATTTAGGATAGATTATAGTTGCTGAAATATTGTTGTCATTTTGGCTTCCATATAGTCTGATAATGTCTCTGTTTTGATATTAGATTTCTTTGTTATTGAACTTTAATTTTGGTTACTTAATTGCCCACAAGAGTTGGATATTGTTAGTTGTTTTGAGAATCTTCAACTATCGTGTACATATCCATGTCTAATTTCACATGCACGATAATCGTATAGATAACCTATCGATGTTATTATTCAATTGTTGAAATTTTCTGTTGAAAGCGAAGCATAATAACCTCTCTTAAGTGTTGTTAAACTCACTGTTATTTTGTTGATATTTCGAAGCATGTTAGCACACTTTATTTCTATTAAACTATTGTTATTCCATTGTTAGTTTTTGTAAAGTTTGAAGTACATTAAACACGTTTTATTCGCTACTATACGCTGTTATTTTCTGTCAAATTTCAAAGCCTGATAACACATTTTATTTCGTTACGAATTCGCTGAATACACTGTTATTTTCTGTCAAATTTTAAAGCATGATAACATGTTTTAGTTCGTTACGAATTTGCTGTTATACTCCTTCATTTTCTGCTAAATTCTGAAGCATGTTAGCAAGTTAGCACGTTTTATTCACTGTTAAACTTGCTGTTATTCCATTGATTAGTTTCCATAAATTTCGAAGTATGTTAGCACATTTTATTTGCTGTTAAATTTATTGTCATTCTATTGTTAGTTTTCATAAATGTTGAAGCATGTTAGTACGTTTCATTCGCTGTTAAACTTGTTGTTATTCGTTGTTAGATTTGCTGCTATTCTAATGTTATTTCCTGTCATTTCAAAATATGTTATCTTGCTGTTTTTATTTACTATTAGTTCATTAATATCTCGTTGTTACTTTCTGTTAATTCTGAAGCATGATAGTGTTTATTTCACTGTGATTTTGTGTTTATTTGCTGTGTTTATTTCCGTTGAGATTCTGGAATTCATGGGATATATAGACTTGTGAGTTCTTGATGAATGAATGGAATTATTCATAGATGTAATTTTAGTATTGCATTGACATACATCATATTAATAGAAGCCAATAGAAACGCCATGAATGGGTTGATATTCATTTGTGAGAAGAAAATGGATAAAAGAAATGAATGTAAGGGGAATTGAAGGTTGGGGTGATGGTTTGGATCTAACCGGTAAACTCAAGATTATGCCCTTCCCTTATAGGGTCGCGAGAGCCTATCTACCCCAAGGAGTTAGATGCTGATTAGCGGCCACTCTCCCTACCAGGATCCTCCAATATCCTAGCTCAATGTACGAGTTGATGTATATGTAACCATGAGTAAAGAATAGTTTGGATGGATTCCATTATGACATAATGAGTTAGAGACATACATATTGCATATCTCAGTTCTTACTGGGCGTTAGCTCATGTTTGCTTCGTGGTATAGGTGATCGTAATGACGCAAGTATTCTACAGAAGAGTAGTTGATGAAGGATTTACATGTGTGGATGTTGTGGCTGGCCATAATGAGTTGGAGGCATACATATTGCATATCTCAGTTCTTACTGGGCGTTAGCTCATGTTTGCTTCGTGGTATAGGTGATCGTAATGACGCAAGTATTCTACAGAGGAGTAGTTGATGAAGGATTTACATGTGTGGATGTTGTGGCTGGCCAGGCTGAAGAAGTAAAAGAGAAAAATGGTTTCGTAAATGTTAATGTAAACAGTCGTTTATTATTCCATAAATAGTTTATTTATGCTTCCGTTACGTTTTCAAAAAAATGATTTTATAATTATAGCTTTTTGCTGTTTATAACAGTTTAAGGAAAATTTTTTTAACGGTTTGATTTTAAAAAAAGATCTCCAATTTCAATTTAAAAGAATTAACGACAATTCAAGTTGATTTTTTTTATAAAAGTTATAAATTTTACGCATTTTTAAAGTAAATAAAAATCGGGTCGTTACACCAAAAGTCTAGTGCATGTGGTGGCCACCTATCTAGAGGCAGATGCGGCAGCAGAAGAAGCTTGCAGGACACATTTATGGGTTTCAGAGTCCCCAAAACAGCCCCCGAGACAATTCTAGACATAGTCTCTAAGACAGTTCTCGACATAGTTCTCGAGAAGGAGGTGAGCACGTTATTGCATTTTCATTTTCATGTGTTACGTTTTAAACTATGCTAAATATTTGCAACGTGTTATGCAGAAGTATGATGCCCAAGGTCCACAAACATAAACAAACACAAATGTGGACGTCAACTTTCTTTGATTAGAGAAGACAATGCTCAATCAAAATGATTATTAACTATGCATCGAAACCAAATATACATCATCTACAATAGGCTACCTCGAATAAACTATTTTAGATGATGTATATCTAGTTTCGACGCATAGTTAATAGTCACAAATATACATAATCTATAATAGTTTATTCTAGGTAGCCTATTGTAAATGATGTATATCTGGTTTCCACACATAGTTAACAGTCACTTTGATTGATCGTTGTTTTATCTAATCAAGGAAGGTTAAGGTCCACATTTGTGTTTGTGGAGTTATTCAAGATCAAATATAAGTGGAAGTTCAATAACAATTGTACACCAAATTACCAATGTAGAGGCATCCTAGAAGACCTAAAAAATGAAAAATACGGGATTGATAATTTGGTTTGTGTCTGTAATGCATATATGCACGATATAGTTGTAATTAAATTGATAAATTGGTTTGCGTTTGTAATGAACATGTACATGATATGATTGTAATGGAAATGATAATTTAGTTGTTAATGATGAATGAAAATTGATTAGTATGAAATTGTAAAATTAGCAATTTTTCCCTAAGCCAACCGATTGAAATTTTGAATATGTACTTTAGCCGTTCGACCGCCCCTCACTTTGATCGACCGCATTTCAAATTGCTTGAATCTGTGAAGGCTACGAATGACCACGATTCAAAGGTTGATCGACCGCAATTCAGAGTCAGTGTCAACGACGACGTTTCGCAACGGTGGAACGTCCACTTTTTGTCTCGGCGGAACGTTAACTTTTCGCATTGGAGGAACGGCAACTATCTGCAGCAGAACACAACTTTCAGTGGTGGTACGGCAGCATTTCTCTGCCTTGTATATTTCGGTGTTATGCATAGATTGCTTTAAGGTTTAGGGTTTAGGGTTGCAATGAACATGTTAGTTGTTTGTTGATGATGAATGAAATGGTTTGAGTCAATTTCTCTTTCAAAAAATTGAAAATTTTGCAAGAGTTTCCCTTGTTTTTAGTCTATCCCCTTGTGACATTATCTAAACCAGATATTATCCAAACCAGATATTTTCTAAACAGATATTATCCATATAAAGAAAATAAAATACAACCATAAACATATATTATCCAAGTACACTAAGTAACATATTAAGAGACAATGAATTTTTTATTACGTACAACAAAATGAGTATCTCAATTTGTATCCCTACAGATCTCAACTACCCTAAGCCACCTTCTTGCGAGATTTCTTTCGCAAATTTGTGATCTCAAATGACATCTGCGGGTCCACGTATACGTTGGACGCTTGGCAAACAACGAACCCTTCACGGGTACATCATTGTGATAGTGGAAGTCGTACTGCTTGCAATTTGAGATCACCCCTAACCCCTCATTCGTGCACCGAAAGATGTCGTGTGGGATGAAACGCAAAAGAAAAAATCAGCACATAAGTGGAAAGCAATATGTATCTACACAAGGGAAAAATGTACTTCTCTTTGTCAGTTGGCACTATGACGATCGCAATTGCCTCAGGAAGCAGCAACTGGTAAGGGTAGTGAGTGTGCAGGTCAACTGATGACAAAAAACATGCTTGCTTTGGGTGTGATTGAAATGCAAAAGAAACACACATTAGAATTATTGAAATATGAACGAAAAACTAGAAAAACGAAATGTTAATTTACGTGAATTCACCCTAATGTCAGTACCAATTTTTTATGTTCAACCTCGAAGTATTTTTCTTCATTTAACGCATAACACTACGTATAAAGAAAGCAAAACAAGGATGAGTACTAAGATAAAAGCTTCTGAACTACTTAATGTAACATAACGTAATTCTCATCGTGTTTGTTGTCCTTTCTTGCTGCAGAAAGATGATCTCAGTGATGTTGTACTCATCATTGACCAGCTTTCTTGAAAGAATTGCATAAGTCTCCAGGTTCTTCGTAGTATTTCCAGCAACATACGTCTTGAAAAGATCCATCAATTGATTTGGCTGCAAAAAATATTAACAAGAGACTGTCAGGCTAATAGGACATGAATAAGTGCGGACACACATATATTACCAAATAGAAGATGTACCACGGGCATAGTTTTAAGTGGTGGAGACGGCGATCCACCCAACGCGGCTATTGATGGAGGATTGGGAGCAACAATCTTTTGCACCTTAGCAAACACTGCAAGAGGAAAAGGTTGGTGTCGGAGGGCAAAGGTGTTGCAAATTTTAGATATGTTAGTACGTAGCATACAAATAAAGTAAATAATAAATTTTGCATAAAAAGTAAATAAGTTGTAAGCAGTCTGTGTCTTCCATTGCTGAAGAGGACGATGGAGAGGCTGCTGGAGAGGCTGCTTAAGGGGCTACTACAGGGGCTGCTACAAGGGTTGCTCGAGAGACTGTTGGAGAGGATGGTGGAGAGGCTGCTCTCTCCTCCATTTTTTGCATTTGGAGCAACCTCATTTGATGTTGCTCCTCTATTTTTTGCATTTGAAGTAGCCCCATTTGATGGAGCTCCTCCATCTAGACAAGTTGATCCTCTTTCTTGCTCATCCAGTTGGAAATCTCCTCAAGTATCGATGTAAAATGAGATGACTAAGGAGGGGATGGAGTAATCAGCAAATGGGTAGAGTTCTTAGAACGTTACCCCTATATTATTAAGTACAAAAAGGGAGACACAAACCAAGTAGCTAACACCCTCTCTCGAAGGTATACTTTATTAACGGAGCTCAAAGCTAGACTTCTTGGTTTTGATTGGATGAAAACATCTTATGCCAAAGATAAAGATTTTGGAGACATATTCCAAGTGTGTCAAAAGAGGGCCAAGCATCCTTATTATATAGTCGAAGGATTCCTTTTTAAAGAAGGAAAAATTTGTATTCCGGTTTTTAGTCTTTAGGATTCCCTAGTTCGAGAAGCTCACTGTGGTGGATTAGCCAGTCATTTTGGGGAAAAGAAGACCCTGGAGACTATTAAAGAACATTTTTATTGGCCACATCTTTTCAAGGATGTCCAACAATTTATTGAGAAATATATCATGTGCAAGAAAGCAAAGAGCTAAGTTTTACCGCAAGGGCTATACATGCCTTTACCAGTTCCCACTCACCCTTGGGTGGAAGTCAGTGTTGATTTTGTCTTAGGAATCCCCCGTACCGCCCGTGCCAAAGATTCTATTATGGTAGTGGTAGACCAATTCTCTAAGATGGTTCATTTCATAGCATGCAACAAGACCAATGACGCCAATCATGTGGCAGACTTATTCTTTAAAGATGTTGTAAGATTGCATGGAGTTCCCCGAACTATAGTCTCCGATAGAGATACAAAATTTCTGAGCTCTTTTTGGAAAGTACTGTGGGGAAAACTAGGTACTAAACTAATCTTTAGCACTTCGTTTCATCCCCAAACAGATGGACAAACAGAAGTCATCAATCATACACTGGGGACACTTCTAAGAAATATTGTGAGCAAGCAGTTAACGGACTGGGACTTACACTTTCCATGCATTGAGTTTGCCTACAATCATAGTATGCACCGGACAACACAATGTACACCATTTGAGGTTGTCTATGGGTTTAATTCCTTCACCCCGATGGATCTCATTCCATTGCCTCTCAACGGTCTTGTTAATTGAGATGGAGCCTCTAAAGCCGAGAAGATCAAAGAATTGCATGAAAAGGTGCATAGGGCCATTGCTACTAAAAAGGAAGTGTATGCCAAGTAAGCTAATCGGGGAAGAAAAGAAGTGATCTTTGAAGAAGGCGATTTAGTTTGGTTACATCTACGAAAAGAACGGTTTCTGCATCAACGCAAATGCAAGTTACTCCCTAGGGCGGATGGTCCTTTTAAAGTTCTAAGGAGGATCAACAATAATACATACCAGCTAGGACTTCCGGAAGAGTATGGAGTTTCCTCAACGTTTAACATGCAAGATTTGTCACCTTATGTGGGAGAGGTGGATAAAGTGGAGGATATCCAAACATTGGATTTGAGGTCAAATCCTGAACCACTCTAGGAGGATGATGCACCATGGGGTCCAATCACTCGAGCTCAAGCCAAACGGCTTATCTCTTTTCTAACAAATTGTTATTTTGCAGGAAATATGCTCCTTGAAGACTTAGAAGGAACACCTCAACATGAAGATAAGGAGGCACCAAAACACCTTCTCATTTGGAGTGATGAACATACCCCCGGATCATCCACACAAGCTTCGGCCATTTTGAGAAACAAGAGTACAAAGACCAATCTGTCCTTTAGCAATGAATTATGTTTTTATTTATGTTTGATTTCGTGGTTAATTTATATTTTGGGGATTAATGTTTGTTTTGGTGATTTTTGAGTGAATTTTATGTCACACCTTTAGGTGGTACTAAGGGTGCTTGGCTAGCATGTTAGTCGAGCACCCACGCCCAAATTTTGGTTATTTTAAGGGTATTTTTGTAATTGGATTATTAAGGGTTTTGGAGGGTTACTTAGTCCCTCTAAGCTAACCCTAAGAGGGAAATTATTTTGATAAAAATTTCACAGCAGCTGCTGCCTTTCCTTTGGAGTTAAATCTGAAGCTTCCCCGAGATTCTTGGTCGAGCTCGCCGAGATTAGATTTTCCAACACTCTTTGCCTCACGTTTTTGCCATCTTTGGAGGTAAAGTTTTATACTGGATTCTCTTAATACTCCTGTGGAAGTATTACTCAAGAGAGGAGGATAAGAAAGTTGGAAGAAAACGAGTTGGAGAGGATCTTGAAAAAGGATCCATTAAAGTCGCTAATCTCAAGCCGTGGAGATTCCAGCGGACCACTCGTAGTATGTTTCTGGTTATGTTCTTTGTTCCTAGTTATTAGTTTTGTAATTTTGATATTTTGAAGATCGCTGGATTGTGAAACTTTGGGCATTGATTTGGTTTAATTTGGATGAGAATTCGAAATCTTGATGCATGATTTTCTAGAGGTCGCCGAAACTGTTTTTATAGAATCTATTATGCGGACAGTCCACTCTTTTGTGCGTATCTTCCAAATTACAGTGAATTTGATTGTAATTTTTTAACTGAGATAAGTTCTTTAATATTACTTGGTATTCTACAAATTTTAAGTCTATTAGTTATATGCAATAAAAGTTATATTTGTTTGAAGTCGTTGTTCCGTTTTAGAGACATCCAATTATGCTGTTTATTTCAATTGGTCTTCTTTCTCTTTGGAAGCACATCAGGTAGTGCTTAGATTGCTGTACCGTGATCCTAAGATTGGAGCGTACAAGAAGCCAAAGTCGAACGACTTGAATGTCATTGCCCGAGTGATCTACATCATCATGATGTACACCATTTTGCATCAGGATGGATATCGAGAGCATGTTAGTTGCATGAATCTCTATTTGCTCGAGAAGATGTTCAACTGGAAAAAAGTGAACATTGGCCATGTTATTTTGAGTCACATGTACAAGGTGCTCAATAACCCAGCAAAAAGTCTATTATTCAATTGGCTGATTCAAAGGATTGTTGAGTATTACGGGGTACCGATCTCAGAGGAGGAGCCGAGAATCGAAGAAAAGGCCATAGATGTCAACAACAAATTGAAAGTAGACCAAATGAGGCTTAGCAAAGTTGAAGGGGTATGAGTATGTAAGACTCTATCCAAGCCCACCCCAAAGAAGCAAGCTACAGTGTCCCAGC
>CM039474.1:24350255-24476802 GCA_022433065.1 Begonia loranthoides | reverse complement strand
ACGGCCTCCACCCCCCTCAGTGGTACAACCTCCAGCCCCTTCGGAGGAACAACCTCCAGCATCGCCTCTGCAGTACATTGAGGATGATGCTTCGCAGCCGATGACTCCGCCCCCTCTTCAGTCATCTCATTTTACATTGATGCCTGAGGAAATTTTTGGCTAGATGCGCATGATGGAGTACCAACTTCTCCGGATGGAGGTGCTCTATCAAATGGGATTGCACATAATACAAATGATGGAAGAACACCATCAAATGGGGCTCCTCCAATGCAAAAAAATGGAGGAGTAACATCAAATGGGGCTGCTCCAAATGCAAAAAAATGGAGGAGCGAGCAGAGGAGTGCCATCATGAGATGTTGGCAGCATTGTAGAGAATGGGGCAGCGAGCAGCCCCTCCACCATCCTCTCTAACAGCCTCTTGAGCAGCCCCTCCAGCAGCCCCTCTAGCAGCCGCTCCAGTGGCCTCTCCATCGTCCTCTTCTGCAATGGAAGACACAGATTGCTTGTAAGTTATTTACTTTTTACGCAAAGTTCATTATTTACTTTATTTGTATGTAACGTAATAATGTGTCTAAAATTTGTGGCACCATCGACCTCAAAGGCAAACCTGCTTCTTCTACCGTGCTTGCCAAGGTGCAGGAGACAGATGCGCCAGGTGGATTAGAGTCTCTGCCACTTAAAATTGTGCACGTGGTATGTCTTCGATTTTGTTATCTACGTGTTTCTGCACTTATTCAAGCCTTATTAGTCTGATAGTCTCTTGTCAATGTTTTTTGCATCTAGGTCAATTGATGGATCTTTTCAAGAAGTATGTTGCTGGAAATACTCGGAAAAACATGGAGACGCGTGCAATTCTTTCAGGAAAGCTAGTCAAGATTAGTACAACATCACTGAGATCATCTTCCCACAGCAAGAAGGGATGGAAAACACAATGAGTATTCCATTTTGTTTTCATTGTATGCAGTGCTATGCGTTGCACGAAGAAGAATACTTCGATGTGCAATTTAAAAAATCGCTACTAACATTAGAATGGATTCACGTAAGTAAACATCACTTTTTTGGTTTGTCGTTCATGTTTCAACAGTTCTAATGCGTGCTTCCTTTGCATTTTAGTCACACCTAAAGTGTGTTTTATGTCGTCCGTTGACCTGCACACTCACTACCCTTACCAGCTATTGCTGCTTGAAGCACTTTTGATCATCGTAGAGCCAACTGATAAAGAGTGGTATATCTTTTCCCATGTGTATATTCATATTGTTTTTTGCTTATGTGCTAATTTTTCCCTATACATTTTAGTCGCACAGCATCTTTTGGTGTATGAGTGAAGGGTTAAGGGTTATCCGAGATTGCAAAAAGCTTGACTTTCACCATCACGATGATGTACCCATGGAGCGTCCATTATCCCCCAAAGCGTCCAAAGTATACATAGATCTGCAGTGGTCATTAGAGATCATGGATTTGTGGAAGAAAAATGGCAAAAAGGCGACGTAGTGTAGTTGAGATGTGTAAGAATATTGATTTTGTTGTACATAATAAAAAATTCATTATCTCTTTTAATGTTTACTTAGTGTACTTAGATAATATATGTTGATGTTTATGTTTTTTTTTGTTTACTTGAATAATATCTGTTTGGAAAATATATGTTTGGATAATATCTAATTTTGATAATGTCACAAGGGGAATAGACTAAAAACAAGCGAAACTCTTGCAAAATTTTTAATTTTTTGAAAGAGAAATTAACTCAAACCGTTCCATTCATCATCAACAAACAACTAGCATTTTCATTGCGACAATTTAAGCAACCTGTGCATAACACCAAAATATACAAGACAGAGGAATGCTAATGTTTTGCCACATAAAGTTTACATTTTGCCACACAAAGATGACGTTTCACGGTGGAATGTCATACACTCCGCGGGGGAACGTTAACTTTTCGCGGTGGAACGTTAACTTTCCATGGTGGAACGTCAACTTTCTACGGTGAAACATCAGCATGGTCGATAAAAAAGTGAGGGTGGTCGAACGACTGAAGTATAGATTCAAAATTTCGTTTACAGATTCAAAATGAAGCAAAAATTCAAAATTTCATTATCAACAACCAAAATTATCAATTCCATTACAACCATATCATGTACATATGCATTACAAATGCAAACCAAATTATCATTTCAATTACAACCATATCGTGCATATGTGCATTACAAACGCAAACCAAATTATCAATCCCGTGCTCTTTATATATCTTTAACCTTCCTTGATTAGAGAAGACAACGCTCAATCAAAGTTGCTATTAACTTTGTTTCAAAATGAGATATACATCATCTACAATAGTTTATTCGGGGTTCTACAATAGGCTACCTCGAATAAACTATTGTAGATGATGTATATTTGGTTTTGACGCATATTTAATTGTCACTTTGATTGATCGTTGTCTTCTTTAACCAAGGAAGGTTGAGGTCCACATTTGTGTTTGTTTGTGTTTGTGGACATTAGACATCATACTCATGCATAACACATTGTAAATAAAATTAGCATAGTTTAAAACGTAACACATGAAAACATAAACACAATAATGTGCTCACTTGGGACTCCGGAACTATGTTGAGAACTGTCTCGGGAGCTGTCGCGGGAACTCTGAAACCCATAAATGTGCTCTGCGAGCTTCCTCTGCCTCTGGACCGGCGGTCGCCACATGCACTATACTCTGGGCCTTCGCACATGTGGGAATTGTGGCCCACACCGGCCACACGTCATGTTCAGATGTCTCCTAGGCAGCACTATTTGGCTTGGGGCCTCGTCCATATCCTGCATTCTTTGTTTTTACGGCCTTCTGGGATCTCTCTTTAATGGTGGTGGCGTAATTGGATCAAGATCCGTCATAAGAGGCCACATGATTTGTCCACTGACCGGGTAGACAAAGTGGGAGTATATTGTGATGTATGTTTCTCGGTGGTAGCACTCATGCATAAAATCCTCGGGAGATCTCCTCATGAATTGCATACATGGGACTGCATGGACACACGGGATGCCAGTCAACTCCCACCATTAACAGTTACACGTATGCCTATCCAAATCGACATGGTATTGTTTGTTACCGTTGCTGACCTCAAATTGGGTAGCGCTTGAAAAATGGGGACTCCAATTTTGACTTGCAAGTTGTAGTTTGGCAAACATATTCTTGACCTGCGGACACAAAAGGTTCGTCGAGCGCACCATCTTTTCATTTTTTTAACAATCCTACACATGATGCCTTTTCGTATGATCTCGAACATACTTAGAATTGATTTGTCTTGAGCTGGTAGGATGCAGGCGTTAAATGACTCACTCAGGTTGTTAAGGTTTATGTCGCACTTTGGAATGGAGCAGCAGACATGTTTGGCTCAACATCTCGCATCTATTCCTCGTAAATAGTTGTGGGCTACTGGGTCAAGCAAAAATAGATTTCTCATCTCTCTCTTAAAGTGCGCCTCTATTGTGGCTCTAGAAGCGGCCCACATTGCATCTTTGAACAACCTGCCCTTAAATTATTTTTGAAAATTGGCATATAGGTGTTGAATGCAAAACTGATGGTCCGCTTGCCCTGCGACCTCTCTGACAGCTGGCATCAACCCCTACAAAGATTCACAGTATGAGTCAAACATTGGTACATAACGCATAACATAAACATAAAAGGCAAAAGCAATCAACCACACCATTTGTTAGTCAGAAATGATTGTCCACCCATTGTCGAACGGGGTGTTTAGAGCCTCGAGCAACAATTCTAGAAACCACCTCCAAGAATCCCTATTTTCTTCTTCAATCACTACTATAACAATTAGATACATTCTAACATTCTCGCCGATGCTGACAACAATGAGCAGCTGCCCCGGAGTTGCTCCCTTCAAGTAACAACCATCCAAACAAATAACTGGTCTACCACAGTTCAACAAGTTCATCTTACATGCAGCCAAATACATGTACATCCTTTTAAATGCACTCATCTCTAGTTGAATAAACAGCGAGCTTCCAAGATTAGACCTCCGAATCTCCACGACATATGACCATATGAGCTTGTATTGCTCATTGCCATCCCCTTTGTTCATTTTTTTTACCGCATTTATTGATGTTCTAGCAAGGTTGAGTGGGATGTTGACATTAAAATCCTTTCTGACTGTCTCAATTATGGAAGCAACATCCAGTCGGCCTGACTTTTAAATCTGTCCAAGTAATGCGTTGCCACCCATTTAGCAGATGCATGACAGCTTTCCATCTTTCTCGAACAAGTGTGAACGTTGTTATAGCACTTTATTTGAAACGTCATTTCACCTTGCATTTTTTAGGCGTGCATCCGCCATTTGCATCCTTCCTGGCAGACAGCCCTCACCAGATGAGCATCACTGTGGGTGAATTTTATCTTGTATCCATTATTTGACACGTGATCAACAATTTCTTTTCTAATTTTATTCAATGAACTATACTTTTTGCCAAGACCCATATCAGCGAACATGCATTCTGCTTGTGGTGGTCATCTAGGCCTACTCTCGGCCATGTCTACGTCTTCATCACTACTAGATTCACATAATGAACGGAGCTCCTCCTCATCTAGAGTTACCGAGATGGAATGCACCACTATAACAGCTTTGTCTCCAATTACACATACCTCATTTGCCAAAACTATAGAAGTAGGCCCCACTTCAACTTGGCAGTTAATAACAGATTCCTCGACACACCCAGATGCCATTTGGTGTCCAACAAATGCTTCAACTTTGCCAAAATGTGATACAATTCAGCTCTCAGAAATCTTTAGGATTCGCTAATCACTGACAAAATCACTGACAAAATCGCGATTGAGTGTAGTGTGAATTTATACAAGGTAGACGACACACAGTCCGCGACGAAACATCATCATTCCACCGTGGAACATAGTCCTTCCGCCGTAGATTATGACACGTTCCGAGGCAGATCGTCAATATTATAACGTTATTTTTAAAAATATCGTTCTGCGGCGGAACGAAATCAATACATTTTTGTTCCGCTGCAGAACGAAATCAATACATTTAATGGCAAATGTGACATAGATGTTTGCAGTGACTTTTTTCATAGTCCAGTGGTTAATTTGTTAGCAAAAAGACTTTAGTGGTTGACTTGTCATTGATCACAAAGTACGATCGTTGATTTGTCATTTTCCCTCTTTTTTTCATGCTTATATTCTTGAAACTTTGGAAAAGAGAATGCCACATCTACCTCTCTTTTTAATCTTGTTTCGAAAACTCATTTTCCTTTATTTTAGAAAGTAGTGAGAAATACCACAGGCTGAGACAGATCTCCTGCTCGACGGATCGCAGAAATGAGATCACGGTTGGATTATGTGCATGGGTTTGTGATAAGTCCAAAATTACTGGCTCCACCTATTTGACCTATTCAATGCAAAAAAATCTATAGTAGATGTTGCAAAGTCAGCTTGGAAATGAAAAAATCAAATAGAAAAAAAAACAACATCCACAAGAACATCCTCAAAATTGGTTGCATTCAAATTTACAGCATAATCATGAGAATCACTCTTCTTGTCACTTATCGCTGTAATGATTGACCGAGACCAAGGTTAGAACATAAAGTAAAAATCAAAGAACTAACTGATAAAGATAACAACATGAGGATGAGGAGAGGAGAAAACATAACCTTGTTATGAATTTTTCATAAAAGCAACAGAAAACACCATATTTTTTAGGGCAACCCACTGATTTTATTGATAGATAAGGAAAAAAGAAGAATGGAGAGAATAAAGAAGGAAGAAGAGGGAGAACGAAGAAGAAGCCGCAAGATCACAAGCAGAAACTTTAACTACACGATTTTTCTTATTTTGAAAATTGCGTGAAATTTAAAACTTTTCTTTTCTTTTGTAAAACAGCAGAAATTTTTATTAAAACCTTTTAAGTTGTAATCAGAGTTCTTTCCTTAAAACTTGATCGTTAAAATCTTTTACTTAAAACACGTTAGTTAAATCTTTATAAACAGCGGAAGACTACAATTATAAAATCATTTTCTCAAAACGTACCGGAAGCATAAACGATTCATTTGAAGGATAATAAATAAACTGTTTACTTACTGTTTACAAAACCTTTTCTCCTTTACATTCTTTAGTCTAGCTAGCCACAAGACCCGCCCGTGTAAATCCTTCATCAACTGTTTCTTCACCTATTCTCGTGCGTGTATCTACACCACAAGCAAACCATGAGCCTCAGGCCAAATAAGAAAATGAGATGCAATATGATACATGTCTGTAACTGATTATGTCAGAATGGAATCCACCCAAACTATTCTTTACTCATGGTTTGATACATTAACTCGTATGTTGAGCTGAGACATTGGAGGTTCCGTCGCAGGAAGAGTGGCTGCTAGTTGATATCTAACCCTTGGGTAGACAAGCTCTCGTGACTCGACAAGGAAAGTGTATAATCTCAAGTCTACCCGGTTACGATCCGAACCACTTCTCCAACCTCCAATTCTCCTTACATTCATTTCCTTTAACCCATTTTTCTCTCACCAATGCATATGAATACCAACCCACACGTGGCATTCCTAATTATTTCTATTATCATGATACATGTCAATGTGGCACAACAGTCACAACAATATATCGATATCATTCAACGGGAAATGCAAATGATCTAATCAAAGCAAGTCCAAGCCAACAATCAAGAGTAATTTAACAACCTATACTACCAAGCAACATAATAAAATATGGTGATCATGGGTAATAATCCAAATGACGAAAACTAACAAACTAAATATCCAAGAACTATCATGAGACAATATAAGGTAATTTGAATTAGCATAGCATGATTTTGAATAGAAAAACAGTAGCAAGGCATTGAATATGATGATGAATAATGGTGTGCTTTAGCATGAAGCGATACTTTAACAAAGGAATAATTCAAAGCTACCTAAATAGAAACTAACGATTCGTATTATTGACAACGAAGCATTATAACGTGGATTGAAAGGCAGTGTATTAAATACTGTAGTTAATCATTGGTGGAAACATGCTTATTAAATCAGTAAATTGAGAATGGGAGACGAGCATAGACATAGTGAATCGAGACAGCATACTATCCAAGAAATAAGCAGCCGAACAGAGTATTATCATGCTTATAATTGGCAGATGCTTTATCCAAAATTAATTACACAGAGAAATAAACTCAAGCAGCAGAGTCTATAAGCGTACAACAAACAGGGAACTAACAACCAATTTATAATTTCCATTATAATAGGGAAAATAATCACAAGGAACCAGTGGGCGAATCACAATAGAGGGATTGCTAGACATGTTTAACAGTTAAAGAAAAATAATAGCAATTAACTAGCAGCAATGCAATAGAAGTAGAGTAAATAGCAACACTCTCAACTGAGTTCATTAGGGCAATAAGCATTGGAGCAGTAAGCAAGGCAAGATAAAAACTCTTCCAATAAAACCAAGACAAACAGTAGAGAATTACACTAGCAGCTAATAGCAAGGAATTAAGTTGAACAATTACTAACATAGAGTTGATTACCAACAAATGACAGGAAGTTATCTATACAGCCATTATAATTCAGCATTTCAACTAGTCTGTAACTTGGACATGGACATTTAGCACAACAGTCTATTATTCTTAAACAGGCAGCAAGTATCTAACATTAATCGCCAATAAACGAGAGTTCACAGACAAACAAGAGCAATGAAATAAACTAACAATTTAATCAGCAAATATTAGGGAGTTAACAATAAGAAAGTAAACAAGAATCCAAGCACTATCAATCATCTAGAAAACACATATTCAAGCAATGATCGGGAAAGACACTACTTGCAGTGTAGGGCCTCCACTGGCCATGACATTACTCATTTTCTTACCTCACAACAGTTCAAGACTCATAACATAGAAAATAGTAGCAACAGAGAACGTCCACCACAACAGCAGAATTCACAGCTCACAACACACCCGCAGCTCACCAACACACACAAAGCACCAATAGAATCTTTCCCACACTCATGCCTAAACTCTCAGCAGGATTTTCGCTAGAAGAATACACTCGACTCACCACACACATCCAGGAGAATTATATAACTCGAGACTATCACCCGTCTATCCATTTAGGCGGAGAGACTACCAACAAACGTGAGGGATTGATGGACAATCGCCCATACCAAGGGAGGAGGTTCAGTATCGCGACGCCACGTGGAAAGCTTCCTATTGTCTTGGGAGAGGAGAGAAATTTTCGAGAGAAAAATAAATAAAAGACTAGTATGACAGAAGCAGTCTTTTCGCTAAATATAGACTTTTCGATCGAAGGAGTTGTCCGAAACCTCAACCGCACAACAACCGATTATCCAAATTTTGCCGTAGTTTTGTGTTTCTGTCGAATCTTGCGACCGCGTCCCGACTAAAGATTCGATCACAAAATTGATGAATTTGACAGATTCAAAAACCTGTTGTTTTTCAGTCGCGCGTCACGTCCTCACCCTCGACCGTGTTGCATTCGAAAACCACAAAATGTATTCTAGAATGCATTTCAAATGCAAACCTCAACCTCATCTTCGACCGATTGGCGACTGAAAACCCATAATGTAGTCTGTAACAAATTTCGGACGAGAAGCTCAACCACGACCCAGACCGCCCGGCAACCGAAACTTTTTCCAATAAAAATTTATACTTTAATCACTCCACAATATATTCTATACATTTACAAGATATTATTTCAACCACAAAATACTGTCTCGCAATTAAATATATTTATTTTATGAAATTCTTCATATTATGTAAACGGAGAATTTTATCGAGGTATTACAAAATCAAATTGATTTACGTCTGTTTCTCTCCTTGTTGTTGCTACTACCTGATTAAGGGAGAGAAAATCTTTGAGGAGAGAACTCGAAAGACAAAAGGTAAAGGGGTGATATTTTTTACTCTTAGAATTCAAAAGTTTTTTTCCTCCTGTACTGAAATGGGATAATATTTAAAGATGTGGTCTAAGTATAATGAATCTGAAGACCTATAGTTGGTAATTAATATTAATTTTTTAATGATCCCATCAATTTATATTTCTTAATTTATTTTTTTATAAGTTTGTATTAATGAATGGAAACTAAAAAATTTAATCGTGTGTGCCTAGTCCGTCCACAAAAAGACATGACGTGACAGGTTGTAATTAACGAACAATGTGAGTGGATATCCGCAGCAGAAGTGTTGGTGTCTCCATATGTGAAATGGAATCCGCAAAATGAGGTATGTGGCGGATTACAATTGGTGGACAGTGTAAGCGGATATCAACGACAGAAGTGTTGGTGTCCGTGAAGGTGAGTAGAATCTGTGAAATAAAATACGTGACAGATTGTGATTTGTAGACAATGTAAGTCGATATCCGTAGTAGGCAGAAGGAATCACGTACATGACACACGCAATTTAATGAAGAAGCAGAAACAAATGAAGAAGGGGCGTCCACGAAGAGAAGATTAAACACATGGACAACTCATGTTAAGTAGGGAGGAAGTGAATATTTGTAAACATTGAAACGAAAAGAAACGCGTACACAAATAGGGGGAATCAGGTGCACAACACACATCATTTAATGAGGAAGCAAAAATGAATGAAGAAAAGGGGCGTCCATGGAGAGAATAATGGACACTTGGACAACTGACATTAATTAGGTAGGAAGTGGATATCTGTGAATAGTGAAGCAGATATCTACAATGCAAACGTTGGTGTCAGGAGATGTGAGGTAGAATTAGCTAAATGAGGTATGTGGCGGATTGTAATTGGAGGACATGGTAAGTGGATATCCACAGCGAAAACGTTGGTGTCTGCAGAAGCATTGAGGTTCACAGATATGAGGTGGAATCCGCAAAATGAAATACATGATAGACTGTGATTAGAGGACAATGTAAGTTGATAACCACAATAAACAGAAGAAATCACGTGGACGCACACGTGATTTAATCAGGAATCATAAACGAATGGAGAAGTGGGCATCCACAGATAGAAGGATGAACACGTGGACGACCCATGTTAATTAGGGAGAAAGTGGATATTCATGAATAGTGCAGCGAAAAAGAACGCGTCTGCAGACGAGGAATCGTGTGCACAACATACGCGATTTAATGAGGTAGCATAAACAAATAAAGAAGGGTGCATCTATGAAATGAGATACGTGGCGGATTGTGATTGGTGGACAATGTAAGTGAATACCTGCTGCAGAAGCGTTGGTGTCCACTGAAGCGTTGGTGTCTACGGATGTAAGGTGGAATCTGTGAAATGAGATATGTGGCAGGTTGTTATTGGGAAACAAAAAATACAAATTATTCATCATTTTATTTGCCAATCTGGGATGTTCGATTGATCTTTCATGGACGTGTAAAAATATTTCTAATTGGGGTTGAAAATAAAATGAATTTGAGTCGTCTGATTGATCTCTAATGGACGATAATCAAGATTTTTAAATGATTAAAAAATATATAAATTATTTATTCTTTTATATGTAGTTAAATAAAATGAATTTGAAAGGTTGGATTAATTTGTTATATATGTGCATTTATGGACTTAATTAATTAAATAATTATGTGAACTATTTCTTCTTTGGATGATAGCCTATAAAAGTGACAGATAGATAATCACAAAGTTGAATGTATATTGGTTGAATGATAATTGATGTTTCACTTCTAACAGCAATAAACAACAGGTAAAAAAACGTAAGTAAATTTACAAAAGATTCAAAATGATTCAAAACAATCACAACAATAAAAATGAAAACGATAAAAAAAAGATTGGACTATTAGTAAAATGAAAAAATATTAAAATATATTTGAAAAATAAAGTATTTTATGGAAAACAAAATGTATCAAAATAAAATAAAAACAAATTGTGCAAAAAGACACATTTTTGTAGCATGGGTAGAATAGTAGATAAAATTTAAATAGAAAAATGAAATAAGATTATTAAAAGAAAATATGGAAATTAACAAAACAAATCCTAAACCAAATTTTAAAGTAATTTTATGAACAACTAAACCCTCAAACTATTGAAAATGAAGAAGGCAAACATCGCAGTCACATTTTTCGTCAAAAATATCGAGGCAAACGTTGCAGTCTCATTTTTCGCTTAAAAATATCAAAAGACGTCCAAGGGACCTTGGACATCCTTCAATGACGAGGGACATCCAAGGCTGATCAACGAGAAGAGGTGTCCAAAGATCAGCCTTGAGGCCATCGTAAGGCTAAGGACGTCTATAATGGGCGCTGAATGAAAAGACGAATGTCCTACAATGAGAATGGACGTCTAGATGGGAGAAGGGATGCTGGCGGATAAAAGTTTGTGCTCGTTGAATGAATGGATGGACATCTTGTAATGAAGATGAACGACAATGATGGAGCATGAGCATCCTCCAAAAGCATTGGCGGACGAAGGTTTGTGTCCGTTGGATGAAGAGACAGACGTCCTTTAATGTAGATGGGCGACCAGGATGGAAGATGGACATCCTTGAAAGGGAATGACGGACAAAGATTGTTGTCCGTTGGATGAAGGGACAAACATCCTTCAATAAAAATGGATGACCAGGATGGAAGATGAGTATCCTCCAAAGAAACTAATGGACGTTATGTTGAAGAGGTGTCACGTGAAAGATACACGCTATTTCAAATGAGAACAGGCAAAGATTTCAAAAGAGAGGAGGGTAATTTTGACGATGAAGAAGAAGGAGGAGGCGAGTTGAGAGAGTCACTCGTGCTATGGCACGACTTTGGTCATGTATGAGGTTAAAATTTTGATATTTGGAGATGACTATTTTTAAGAAAAAATTTTAGCAATACTTTCTTTTTTGCTAATGTATCCAAATACAATAATAATTATATCCAAAAAATGAAAAAGAGGGAAAATGACAAACCAAACATTATACTTTGCGATCAATGACAAGTCAACCACTAAACTATTTTTTCTAATAAATTAAACACTGAACTATAGAAAAAAATTGTCGCTAACATCGTTGTCACCATGTCACGTTTGCCTTTAAACGCTTTGATTTTGATCTGCGGCGGATTGACCATGATCCGCGATGGCTAGACCATGATCCATGGCGGATTGACGATGATCCCTGGCAGATTGACAACGATCCGCGACAGTTTGATCACGATCTGTGGCTGATTGATAAGAAGGAAATTCCTTTCTTCTACCTAGAGAAACGATGAATCTTTGCAGATCGATAATTCTCTCCATTTTTAACGGTTTTGGATGTTTGAGGACTCATTTTCCATCATTTTTTCGTGATGTACAGGTAGGAGAGATCTGTTTTTTCATTCGGTGCATATCAGAGTAGATTCGGGCATGAAAAAAATGAGATCGATTACTTGAAAACTTCGGAAGGCCATAACTTTGTGCTCAGTTGACCGTTTTGGACCAATTTTTTTTATTTTCCATAACTTTTTGAGACCTACGCGCTAGCAAGCTGAAAAAGGCATCTTGTCCCACTTTCAAGGGCTAAAAACCCTTTTAAGTCCTCCAATTTTCCTTACACAATTCAAAACTGTGAAGCTCTGCATGTTTTCCTACCCGAATCTGCTCTGATAAGCATCGAATGACAAAAAAGATGTTTCCTACTTGTGCATCGCAAAAATACGATGAAAAAAGAGTCCTCAAACGTCTAAAACCTTTGAAAATGGAGAGAATTATCGATCTGCAAAGATTTACTGTTTTTCTAGGTGAAAGAAAAAAACTTCCTTCTTATCAATCCACCACGGATTTTCGTCAAGCCGTAGTGGATCATCATCAATGCGCCGTGGATCGTCGTCAATCGCAGCGGATTACTACACGATCTGCTGCGGATCAAAATCAAAGCATTTAACAACAAACGTGACAATGATATTAGCGGCGACTTTTTTTCATAGTTCAGTAATTAATTTGTTAACGAAATAGTTTAGTAGTTGACTTGTCTTGGGGTGGGCAAGAACCGACCAGAACAGAGAAGCGACCCGGAACTGACGATCTGTTCTGGTTCGGTTCCCGTTCTTGGTTCCCAAAATTGTATTTGGTTCAGTTTTGGTTCTTATTTTTATCGTTGGTTCAGTTCGCGGTTCTTGGTGTAGAGAACCGACGGAACTGAACCAACATATATGATGTAAACGAGGGCTTCTGGAAAACTGGAACAAGGGTTTCTAGAAGACTAGAACGAGGGCTTCTCGGTTCTGTTCTCACCTCTGTTCTGTTCTCGCCTAGGGTCTGTTCTCGCCTCATGTTTTGCAGTCGTCAACCATCGGTTCTGTTCTCGCCTCGCCTCGCCTTGCCTCGGACGCTAGTCGCCTCGTGTTCTGCAGTCGCCTCGCCAGACGCTAGTCCCTACTCATAGTAAGAATATCTGTGGTTTTAAGAATTTGATCAGACTTCAATATTCTAGTGTAATTTCTTCATGCTCAATGTGTAGTGGTTGCAATGGTGAAGCTGTAAAACAAATATATCTTGGTTTTATGAATATTGTCTCTAATTTCTGAGGGAGAAATTGTTCTGAGGAGTTGTTATTCTTCCTCCTTTGTCATTTTCCGATATTAGCTATCCATAGCCTGGCAGTTCATTCAAAGGTACGTTTATTGGCCGACTTGAACTTTACAAATGGTCAAGTTTATTCATCGTAAACTCTGTGTGTTCTCCTGGATGACTTGCATCCAAGTTTTTTGATGACAAAGGTTTTTGTTTCAATTAATTGATGACAAAGATATTTGATTATCCAGACTGATGCACATCAAGCCACTGGATGCTACAACTTGCTCTGTTCTGGCTTTGTCCAAACAAATAACAGGATTGCAATTAGGGCAGCAATAACTCCAATGTCTTCTTACAATACAAAACAATTTGTCAACCTTATCGGAAAAAGTTGAGGCTGCTTATGCTGAAGCCGGGAAGATTGCTGAAGAGGTAAATGACCTACATCCTTCACATTCTACTTGATTGACCTCTGTTGTTATACTTGTCAGAAATGGTTTTATTATCTTCTGCTATTCTTTCTCTTAGGTAATTTCACAAGTTCGTACAGTGTATTCCTTTGTAGGAGAGGATAGAGCAATTAAGGCATTTTCTAAGTCCCTGCAAAAAGCTCTGAAGCTTGGAAAGAAGAGTGGTTTTGCCAAAAGGGTAGGTGTAGGATTTACTTATGGTCTCCTATTTTGTGATTGGGCGTTGCTTCTTTGGTATGCCAGCATTCTCGTCAGACATCATGATACAAATGGAGGAAAAGCATTTACAACAATTATCAATGTCATATTCAGTGGCTTGTAAGTACTTTTAGTGGAATTATTTTAGCAACCTTTATCTTTTACGTCAAATGGATTTGTATTTTCTGCTTGTAGTGCGAACCTGTGAAATTACCTAAGAGAAATGGTTTGAAATTCTGTCTGTTTTTTCAAAATATTTTAACTTTACTGGACTTAATTACTTGGTTGACGATTTTCTTGGAGATAGCATCATTGATAGGAGCCAATCTTCACTGGGAACCGGAACCGAACTAGAACCGACAATCGGTTTGGTTTCGGATCCGATTCCTTGCGGTTCTGGTTTCGATTTCTTACTCTCGAAACTGAGAACCGAACGGTTGGTTTCGAAAGGTCCGGAATCAGAACCAAGAACCAATTTACCCACCCCTAGACTTGTCATTGATCGTAAAGTACGATGGTTGATTTGTCATTTTCCCTAAAAAAAATTTCAAGTATCATTATATAAATACTCTAAGTTCGTGGTCTATCATGCACTTTACCCAATTACATGTTCCACCAGTGATAAAAAAAATTATAATTTGTTTTTAAAGTTTGTTTTGTACTTAGAATCTTGTGAATCATACAGATACATAATTGATATTGTGGTACTTTTTTCCATTTGTCAAAATAATGAGCACATTAACTTATATTTAAAATTCAGCAACATAATAAATCGCTCAAATGTAAACCCCAAAACTCAAAATTAAAAGTAGGGGTGGGAATCGGTTCAGGTCGAACCGAGTAACCGAACCGAACTGAACCGAGCATTTTTCTCGGGTCAGTTCAGTTCTAATACAGAAAAAAAATCATTTATACCCGAACCGAACCGAACCGATTATTACGGTTCGGGTGTCGGTTTGGTGAGAAGGAAAACCGGGTAAACCGAATTTAATCGGTTTTTCACTAGAAGCTTCGAGCCATGTGCACTGTCTACTACGTCTACTACTCTGTGACTTGTCCTGAACTACTCTGTCAAGTGTTAAAACTCTGACTCAAGTTCCAAGTTGTCCTGAATCAATCTCTTGAGTCCTGATGTCCTCCACTTCTCCCAGAAGATGCTCTCAAGTCTCCTCTATCGAGTTTCACAATCGTAGAGACGCAGTTCATCCCTTCATTTGGTGCTTTGTTCGTTCGTCAATCGTAGAAACCGAAACTCGCAGTTGGCTCTCGACTTTTCATCTCCTTCAATCATTTGGGCTTCGTTCGTTCGCATCCGTAGAGTGTCAACGACTTCATCTCCTTCGGACTTTCAAGCTTCCAGTTCGTCAATCGCAGATCCACTCGCATCTGTTCTAGGTAGAGTGTTGAAGACTTTATCTCCTTCGAAATTTTGAGCTTCCTGTTGATATTTGGATTGTGTGCTTTGATCTTGCAGACATTGTGCGTATGTTCACTATCTCTGCCCCAGTTCACTGTCTCTGCCCTAGATCACCGTGAAGTCTTCACATTGTAAGTCATTTTTCTGTTACTTGTGTTGTGTTGACAGTCGTTAGTTCATTACTGATGTTGATATATTGATTGTGCGAACTGATCTTCTAGGCATAGGTTGTGTGTATTGGCTCTACAGTTCGTTTCCAGCTTCATACCAATTTATTACTCAATCAGGTGAGGTATGTTCTGAATTGAATATGAACTGTCTCATTTGTTATTTTGTTTCATATATAATATTAATTAGATATATTTGTAATCTGCTGTTTGTTGTGAGAAATCTCTAAGTTTGTAAGTTTAGACTTGATCTTATGAATTGGATAAATCTGAATTTCATTGTTATACATGTTTGGATTTTAATTATGAATTGGATAAATCTGAATTTCATTGATTTATTTGTCCACTCTACTCTGGATGATTGGCTGCTGTGAGAAATCTCTTAAATCTCTAATTTTAGATTTTGTTATGAATTGTATAAATTTGAACTTTATTGTTTACATGTTTGTATTTTAAATGTTGTTACACATGTCTGCATTGGTTAAATGTTTCATTATCTATTGTTCATTTTAGGATGGAAAATGAGATGAATAACAGCAGAAAAAGAATCAAAACTTGTGAAGCGTGGAATTATTTTACTAAAGTAGAACCAATAGACGTGGATAATCCTCGTGCATCTTGCAATTCCTGTGGAAATTCTTATGCATGTCATCCCGTAAAAAATGGAACTATAAATTTGAACAGACATCTGAGTAATTGTAAGAAATTGTTGGCAACCTTAAACCAAAAATAGAAGACAATATTATTTCGGAAAAAAGAGGTGGTAGGACCAAGTAAAGTTGGTTCTTTAACAGTGAATTCATTTAGTGCAGAAAAATGTCACGATAAATTAGCTAGAATGATTGTGATGGATGAGTTACCTTTTAATGTTGTTGAAGGAAGAGGTTTTGTAGAATACTCAAACGACTTAGAGCCAAAATTTAAAGTTCCTTGTCGCAAAACAGTATCAAATGATATTTTCCAGCTTTATGTGAAAAAAAAAAGTAGTTTGAAGATGTTGTTTTCTCAGTTGCCTGGAAGAATAAGTGTGACAACTGACACTTGGACGTCTATCCAAAATATAAATTATATGGTTGTTACGGCTTATTTTATTGATTCAAATTGGTGTTAGAAAAAAAAAAGATTATCAATTTTTCTGTCATACCTAATCATAGAGGAGAGACTATTACTTTGATTATGGAAAAATGTTTACTTGATTGGGGAATAGAGAAAATTTTGACAGTCACCATGGACAATGCTTCTGCCAATGAAGTTGCGTTCAATCATTTGGTTAGAAGCATTAAAAGTTGGAATGGATTGGTACTTGATGGAGAATTTATCCATGTACGATGCTTTGCTCATATTGTTAACTTGATTGTTTGTAATGGCCTAAAAGAGCATAATGATTCCATTATGAAGATTCGAAAAGCTATTAAATATGTTAGGTCTTCTCCTTCTAGAATGTAAAAGTTTAAAGCATGTGTAGATAGTGCAAAGATTACATGCAAAAGTAGCATGTGTCTTGATGTTCCAACTCGGTGGAACTCAACATACCTAATGTTGGACATTGCCGAAAAATTTGAGAGAGCATTTACAAAGTTGAAAGAATATGACACTCAATATGAATATGAATTTTTTCAAGATGATAATGTAAAAGTCCCTCCCTCTGATGAAGATTGGTGTGCTGTTCGTCAATTTATAGTGTTCTTAAAAGTATTTTATGATGTGACTTTAAAAGTTTCGTCTACTTTACGTATTACTTCCAATGTGTTTTTCTCAGAAATATGCAGACTGCATAGAGTTATTAAAAAATTTGCTTCAAGTGATAACTTATCACTAAGAACAATGGAATTTAATATGCAAATTAAGTACGAAAAATACTGGGGAGATTTCAGTAAAGTCAATCATTTTATGTATGTTGCTGTTGTGCTTGATCCAAGATATAAGTTGAAGTTTGTAAAACATTGTCTATTGAAATTGCATGGATCGGAAATGACAAATGAGTTGGTAATGAATCTAGAACATACAATTAAAAGATTGTATTCTGAGTACAAGATGGCTCCACCAACAAATAACATGGAACACATTTCTACTTCTAGGCTCGTGGTTGACATCACTCATGACAATTTAGATGATGAAGAATTTGAGTCGACATTTCATGCAGAATGTAATAGAGAAGATCAGGTTGACAATGAAAATGAAGTTCAAAATTATTTGTCTGCAAAACTTGAGAGTTCTTCATCCGAAATTGATATATTGAGTTGGTGGAGAATGCATGCTACAGAGTATCCAACCCTGAGTAAAATAGCAAGAGATGTGTTTGCTATTCCCATTTCAACAGTTGCCTCAGAATCAGCATTTAGTTGTGGTGGTCGAGTGCTAGATTCCTTTCGAAGTTCTTTAGCTCCAAAAACGGTAGAAAGTCTTATATGTCTTCAAAGTTGGCTTTGTGATTCTAATACAACTTCAGATAGTATCTATGAATCATTGGAAGAAATCACACAATATGAAAAAAGTATAATTATTTATATTTAGGTTTAATCAATATTAATGTTTTTAAATGTTATTTATTTATTTTTATTACTAACTTAATTATTTTTTGTTTGTAGATTTGAATGAGTTTATATCATCAGCAAACCAAGATTGATAATATTTGATATTCTCTCAGGTGATATTGACCCAAGATTGATATTTGATATTCTCTTAACTTTGTATTACCTTACTTTGTTTCTTTTAAACATGCTTAAACAGGTGCAATGTGAAGTCTCGAGAATTGAAGAAGAATATAAGTAGTGTTTTAATATTTTTTGAGTGGAGATTGTATATTTGTATTTGATATTCTATCAGGTGATATTGACCCAAGATTGATATTTGATATTCGGGAAAATGACAATTCAACCATCGTGAATTTTTGCTTGGACACCGCAGGCAATTTTTTCCTGGACACTGCAGGCAAAAAATTGCCTGGAGACCGCGGTGTCCAGGAAAAAATTGTTTGCGGTCTCCAGGCAATTAAGATCATAAAAAACCAAACCGAAACCAAAAACCAAACCAAAAAAATTGAAACCGAGCAACGGTTTTAGGTTTGGTTTTATAATTCATCGGTTCAATTTTGGTTTTCTAAAATGAAAAATCAAACCGAATCAGTTCACGACTAATTTACAACCGAACCGACCCTAATCGACCCGTCCCACCCCTAATTAAAAGATTTTAGAAACTATATTTATAAATTAATCCGGAAGAGAAAAGCCAAGAGTGTCGCACTCACGTTCTATTTTCTGCGACTTCACGGAACCGACATTATATTTCTCCTCTGATTCTGCAAATTATATTTCTGCGACTTCGGATTTAACCTACTCTTCTTTTACGAATTTTATTATGGCAAAAACCTTTAAAACCCTATGAATGCCTTTGGCTTCTGACGAGTAGAACTTCAGCATCTGATGCATAATTGCTTCCTCCCAAATTCTTTGGAACTCAGTCTGCGGTGAACATGATTCTTAGAACACCCTCGTCAAGATTCATCTGTTTCTCTCTGACCCTTCTTCTGTTACTTCAAATTTTCGCTGCCATCAAAGCCGCAGATCTGACTGATCGGCAAATTGATGATGAGGATTTGGATGGTCTTGATGAGTTGTTAGCATTAGACGAAGAAGAGGAAAAACAGGCACATGATGGGACGAACCTAAGGTCGTCGGAGGCGGAGATCTTGGCAAAAGCTCAACGAATTGTTCTCGAACTTAGCAGCGAAAACACAATGAGGGTTATAGATCAAAATGAGTATGTTTTGGTTCTGGGTTATGCCCCTTGGTGTGCCAGGAGTGCTGAGCTTATGCCTCAGTTTGCGGAGGCTGCAACTTCGCTTAAGGACTTAAGGAGCGCCGTTTTGATGGCAAAGCTCGACGCAGAACGGTATCCAAAGGCAGCATCAGTTCTTGAAATTAAAGGGTTTCCAACTATTCTGTTCTTTGTTAATGGGACTTCTCAAGCTTACTCTGGTGGATTTTCCTCGTAAGTGACTTTTATTGTGTTATGGTATAGATTTCAACTGATCTTATTCAATCTCGCAATTTTATAATGAAGGTTGATTTATGATGTTGAATATTTGTTCAGGGAAGAAATTGTAATCTGGGCGAGGAAAAAGACCGGTGTTCCTGTAATTGGAATTAGCTCAGTCAGCGAGGCTGAAGGATTTCTTAAGAAATACCACGTCTTTGTCGTTGGTCTCTTTGAGAAATTTGAGGTACGAAACTCAAACCATGTATAATTAACAATAAAAAAAACCTGATTGGCGATAATGATGATGTTTCCGGTTCTCTTGTCAAGTATTTTGGGTTTACATATTTCAATCTTTCTCGGAATTAGTCTTTTATTTTTCCTCTATTTTTCTGAAAAACATTATCGCCATTTATTTTATCAGTTTTTTATGATCCATTAAAGGAGTAGCTGCTGAGGGCTTTCTTCTTTCAGCTTCACTTCTCTCATTTTTTTCTCTATGTTCATCGTATGTCCCATTGACGTTTAAAATAGTTTTGTTTGATTACTTTGAAACAATATATGCTTGAACTTCAGTTGTTTTGAAATTTTGATGGGCGCTATAACATAATTTTAGGGATTTGATTATGAAGAATTTAGAAAAGCAGCGACAGCCAACAATGAACTTCAATTTGTTGAAGTGAGCGACATTGAAGTTGCTAAGCTTCTTGCCCCAGACATTACACCGTCTAACAAATCCCTTGCAATAGTAAAAATTGAGCCTGAGAAATTTACCAAATATGGTGAGCAGCTCTTTTGGTGCTATTAAGAAGTTACTTTCTTTAGCTTTTGCTATATTGCTCATCAACAGAGATGTTGATTCCAAATGAAAATTTGTGCTTGATGACTTTCAATCAGCTGCCTGGTGTAAATTTTTTCAGATTATTCTAGACTAAATACTTATGTTGATTTTGCAGAAGGAACTTTTGAAATGGATGAAATATTGCAGTTTTTGGAATTTAACAAGTTCCCGCTAGTAACCAAACTGACTGAAATGAATTCTGTCAAAGTTTACTCTAGTTCAAACAAACTTCAGGTTGCTAATGCTTCTATTTTTAATCTTTTTTACCTCAAATATTCAACCTTGGACTAAATTGATCGTTTTACCCTGAGACTCCGCCTTTGAAGTAGTTTTAAGCTGTTTCCATCACTATCCAGGTTATTCTCTTTGCGGAAGAAGATGAAGTAAAGAACCTTCTTGAGCCTCTACAGAATATTGCAAGAAAGTTTAAGTCAAAGGTAACTCTTTTTGATCTGTTGGAAAGTAACTATTTTTTTATGGTTTATTGCTGCTAACTTCTTGTGAATGCAGATAATGTTTATATACGTAGATATTAATGATGAAAACCTTGCGAAGCCTTTCTTATCTTTATTTGGCCTTGAAGACTCAGACGAAACAGTGGTCTGTTCCTCATAGAAACCATCATTATCTGCTCAAACATTGATTGATTCTATGTTTATATGATACAACCTTTGTTTTCGTCCTACGAATTTGACAGATGGCTGCTTTTGACAATGGAATGAGCTCAAAGTTTTTGTTAGAGTCAGATCTGACAGAAAGCAATATAGAAGTAACCAATATTTTCCTTGTCTCTTTTCTCATTGACATTTTCCATCAATGAAGCACATTCAGTGATGGTGATTGCCTCTTATTGTAGGACTTCTGCCTTGGATTTCTTCATGGTACATTAGCGCCTTTCTACAAATCACAGCCAATACCAGATAATGTGAGTTTATTATTCTCTAACTCATTGAAATATGGATCTCTATTTTGTTGATCTGAAGATCTTTGTTTTTCAAGAATATTTAGCATCATGGTCTTTGCTTGTTTGGTTTATATTCCTCTAGTGTTGTTGCTTGTTTGGTTCATTTTCTTTTCGTATTTTCCTCTTCGACTGTAATGATGACTGTAAATCTGCAGAAAGAGGCCAGCGTTTGGAGCATCGTTGGAAAGACATTTGATGACTTGGTTTTAACAAGTCCCAAGAATGTTCTTTTGGAGGTTCGATCATTTGCAGCTTTCCTTTCACTGATATCTTCAGCAATTAAGCTTTGATTTGTGATGAATGTGTTGTTTGGGAGAGAAAGGTATCACTTGGTGGTTGAATATAACTTGTACGTGGGAGACTTCATCCTTTTTCCTGCTGGGTCTTGCTGAGACCCTGGACCAAACGGCTCCTACATAGCTGACCCATAAATCTAACCCACCCCATTGAAATCTTCTGTTAGATGAGTTAGATCTCATTAAGATGTAGTAATTTACCCACTTAACGACAAAAATATGAAATTATTCAATGAAACCTTGGTTGAGATGCCATTCTTATTCAATCTGCAAAACAGGTGTACACGCCCTGGTGCATCACCTGCGAGACAACCAGTAAGCACGTTGAGAAGCTGGCGAAACATTTCCAAGGTTTGGATGATCTCGTCTTCTCGAAGATAGATGCCTCGGCTAATGAGCATCCAAAACTGCAAGTACGTCTTTCTAATTTTAGTTTTTCAAATCCTTGTGCTTCCATAGAGATGTTGAAGTAAGAGTTTAAACAAGAACATTTTTTGTTCTTTTTTCATAAATTCTAGCATAATTTCAAGTGAGATTATTTTATAGACCATCCTACTTTATTGTTGCAGGTAAATGACTATCCGACGCTCTTATTTTACCCCGTTGATAATAAAGAAAACCCGGTAAACTAAACCACAACATCTGGTTTTACATTTGCCTAGTTCAAGTAAATATGATATCTCAAGCTTTGAACCATCATTTTGTGCAGATCAAGCTTTCTACAAAGTCCAGCTTGAAGGAATTGGCAGCATCTATTAACACCCATTTGAGATCTGAAAAGCACCCAGAAAAAGATGAACTGTAGAACGCTCGACATTTATACAAAAGAATAGAGAAATTACACCAAACCTCACCGGAGTATTACTCCAGGCGGAGGCATCCATGGTTTAGTTGAGAAAAGAAGACACATTTTATGGTTGTTGTACTTGCCTTGTGCGGAGAACTTTGTTTGTAACTCGATTTGCTGTATTATTCCAATTCAGTTCCATATTGTATTGTTAATTAATGAGAAAGATCATCATATTCATGGTATCTAGTTTTATAGTTAGAGATCATCATCTCTGAATTCTCTTCATGTACGAAACAATTATTAAAGCTGTCGATAAAAATTATCAAAATCTACTGCTGCTTATCAGACTTTATTGAATACATCTCTGGAGTCAATAAACCCGACATGGGGTATGGAAATGAATTTTCATTAATTATGAAGAAAAATATATAGGAAGGGAGGCTGCTAAGCCGTGCAGAGATCATCAAAGCCCATGTATTCCTTTCTCTCGATCCTTCTTATCATTCTTACCAAGCCAACACCACCTGAAAAAAGGACCATTCAAGATCCAAAGCTATGATCCAATGAAACAGTGTTTGTGCAAGTCTTGATGCATACCTAGTGCAATCGCGCTGATGTAGATTGTGAAGGCCAAGATGAAAATAATAAGAGATGCTCTTCCCAATAGAATGACCAACTTTCTCACAACTAACTGCCCCACAACAGCCGAAACCGTGGCAACAGCGACGAAGAAGACAGCTGCAATTGGAAATAAGAATTGAATTTGTAAATGAATGATATTTAAAAAAAAAAAAAGAGAAAAGGGTCGTTCTGAGTTGACGGAATTACCATACGGAACTGGAAATCGCTTGAGGAGGTAATACTCGATGACAGACATTGATGCAGAGAATATCATGGCAAAGGTTGCTGTGGCACTTGATACCTATGATCAAATTTATCAAACGAATCAGTTTCTTACAGGAAACAGAAACTTTGGACAATATGTATATTAATAAAAGCATAAAGTGCAATTTAGATCCTAACATTTATGGTCATATATATATTAGACCTTGAACCATTTCTTTAACAAACGAAATCTCCACCTTTCTGATGTCAGCAATCTAGACATTTCTATCAATTAAGTCTAGCACGTATATATCATATTTTCTATTTAATCAAATATTAAATCAGATTTCTTGTCTCTCCAATAATTTCTAATTCGATTTCAAACTCTATTTGTAAAAAAAAAGTAGTTTAAAATATAATATGTAAATGATCCTCAATTGTTAGAGTTTAAATTGCCATTTATCTGGATAAAAATTGTACTACACCTGAGGAGGGATTCCCATCTCGAGAAAAAGTGGACCCAAAATGAAACCTCCACCAAGACCAAGCATTCCACCAACAATTCCGGCTAACATTCCAATAAAACAGTAAAAAATAAGCTGGTAAACCTTCCAGTTTGTACGAGCATGTGCTCCCTTGGACGCAATTACTCTAGTCCCTCGGTACAGGCAGACTGACTGGTATGCACTAACTCCCATAGTTGCCGGGAACTAAATTGCATATAATTAGCGATAGTTTATGGGCTGAAAGAACTTTCTCAAACTTTCTAGTAGGTGACACAAGAATATTGATTTCAAAACTCAAGCAAAAGATACCTGCATTACATTCACTATCCAATAGCCAATTGAACAAGTTGTAGTATAAATCTGCAGCCAACGAATGACTTTCTCTTATTTGATGCAAAGGAAAAGTTCTAAACTAGTTTCAGTAGAAATGAAATAGGCAGACAGGAGATTCAAACCTTGATGATCTGCAAGACAAGGACTGCGAGCCAAACAGCAGTAAGAATCGCGAGTTCTTTCCAGCGAATATTGGAGAGAATTGGGACCTAATAACAAAAGTTCATATACCTTCAGTTCGGAATGTGAAAAGAGTTAAGATAATCGTGAATTTCTACATACCACTATCGTAAGAGCTTCATTAGGTGGTTGAGTAGGGCCATTGCTTGGACCTCCAGGAAGAGGTTTGTATTCAACTTCATGGAAGAACACACAGAGGAGGATATTAGCTCCACAAAATTATGAACCAAAAGTTTGAAAAAGCAATGAAATTTCAACGCATAGACCCACTCACCTTCTTCTTGCAGCCGCCTAGCAGCCTCCTGAAACTTAAAAGCCCATGAGAAACCCATAAAATATAAATTCATTTTCACCTCTATTGTAAGTCATCAAAGCTACCCTTTTTATTATGGTTTCTTTTTTCCAAGTTTCTATACCCTTGAGCATCGCTTTAGTTGCAGTTGCTGCGAAGCATGAACCAGAAAATTAGTGTGCTTATGATAAGGTTTGATATAAGACGCTTCTGAAATTCAATGAGCATACTTATAAATATAATAATAAGTAATATTGTGATCATCCAGTCAGCAAAAATAACGTTGAAGGCAACTCCAATACTGATTCCTAGGACCAACATCGGCTGGAAGAGAAGTGCAAGATCATAATCAATCAGAGGCAAGTCAAGGGTAGGATTCCTCAGCCTTAAATTGTAGATGACAGTCGACACTGCTGCACCAGTGATCATACCTAATCAAGTAATCAATCATCAATCATCATATAAATAAACTGTAATTGATACATATTGCAATGGTTTAATCGATTACAAAGAAAATTGGAAAGTACCCCCCTTCCCTACTTTCCCTCTTTAATTCTTTTCTTTTCTACCCACAAAAAAACCATGACTAACTCTCCTTAAATTCACACTATCCTTGACCCCAATTACCATAACATTCTCCTGTCCACCCCACCCAGTATGTCCCCCCTTCCTAGCTGATCTCCTTCTTCCTTCTAGAATAAGTGACTAGTAAAGGAGGCCCATCATAAGGAGCATCCAGCAACAAAGTGGAACAGGTAGAGGTAGCGACAATTTGGTAATGCAGCAAATAAACGTAAGATAACTAATTAGTCGGAAGATAGACAATAAGAGACTATTAAGAGAAGAAATACACTTGGAGATTGCAGTTGATGACTTTTGATCAAACCCAATAATCAAGGTGAGCATTGGAACATAAATGCCACCTCCCCCAACACCTCCCACACTCCCAAACGCGGCTCCGAAGAATCCAATCGCTGAACCCACAATTATTCTCCATCCAAATACCATTTTCTGCAAACCCATTCCAGTAATCATATTAAGACAGATCAAATACCCAGGAACAAACGATATGACAATATAAGAGATCATCCTTAAGCTAAAAAATGCATGGAGCTTAATAAAAACCGAGTTATTTGCTGTTTATGTAAGCTTATCTGTTAACATCATTCATTACAAGCACAGAAAGGAACATCTCTATCCACTCTTCTTTTCTACAGTACAAGGGATTTCGAAATTTCAATCAAGAACAGAAAGTGAAAAACTATTTCAGTAGAATAAAAAAGAAATACCATACCGGCCAAACTTTTTGGTATCCCAGTCGACCATCCTGCCAGAGGAAGTTCAACAGATCCTCAAAGTAACTAGGTTGAAACTCTTCATCCACTTCGAGAATCGAAGGTTCCTGGGTCGAAATTTCACTAGCAGAAACCAAAGTCGGAGCTCTCCACATAGAACAAAGGAAAATCAACGCTACCAATCCAATTCCGCCCCATTTTAGTCCAACCCGAGCCATTTATTGTTTTAACTTAAATTCAATAAGCAAAACTAATCTAGTTTCTACGAGGCGGAAAGAAACCAAAAGAGAAGCAAGAGCAAAACTCAGTTCCTGGAGGTGCTTCTTCCGCGCATGAATGCGCTCCAAAGGCCAGTATTCGAGTTCAGAAGGAAGAGGATGATAGCCCAGATTTTACACTTGCTACTTGTTCAAGAGGAAAGACTGGTGAGTCAAAGTGCTTCATGACTGCTAGTTTAAACATTCCACCTGCCTTTCTCCCTCGTCTCTTTCCTCTCGAAAACCATAACTGAATCGAAAACTACGTGTTGCAATTTGTCAATGTTTGGACATACATTTTTCGCCCGTCTATTGTGATGTTTGTGACGATGGCGGGGCCCACAATCCGGCTTGTCCAGGACTTGTTGTCCATGGCCGCCCCTACTGCTTAATTAGATTTATTTCCATTTTACAGTAATTTCCTTGTATTTTTTTTATTTCCATTTTGGGCAAGTGACTCCTCACCACTATAGCATGTTCACTCTTGCCATAGTAGAGATGGTCCAGAATGCTCTTTAGGGGGAGAGGCATGACTGCACGTAGACCCCCCTACCCAATGTAATTTGCTAACAATCAATGATAAAGCTTTTTACATTCAAACTACTCTCTTTATGCTCAATGACGCTCTTTTCAATTAATCTCGCTCCCTTACTGCTCGCTTGTTAGACACAAAGCTCGCTCTAACGTCGTGGGCAATCGGTGCAGTTGGCGCACTTCGCAGGTTGACTCGTTGTTCCCCCTAAAACAACGAGTGCCGCACGGCCCTCTTTTAGTCTCTCGAAAGTAGGACCGTGACAGTTGGTATCAGAGCCGGGTTGGCTCAAATCGCAAGAAAGCATGCCGAAAAAGAATTTGCCGAAAAAAACAACCTCGTCGATGGATCAGCTTGAACGGTTAATCGAGCTGGAAGAGAAGATGAAGTATCTCCAAGAAATCCCTGATAACATTCGGTTTCTGGAGGAACGAATGAAGGAAATGTCTGAATTTCCTGCTGAAATTGCTGCTGTTCATAACCGAATAGACACCATCCCGATCCAAGAGCTGATTGATCAGGTGGAGAACCTCGAATCCCGACCAGAAAAGGGAAAAGGAGTAGAAAGTGGAGAGAGCTCCACAAGTGCTATAGTTGGGGTCCTGGAGCGTGTCGAAGAGATCGACCAAGCTCATACTCAACTATCAAGCACCGTGACTGGCCTAACAAAAGACTTCAAGACAATGTTTGAATCCCTCAAAGCTGAGATCGCTGAAATAAACGTGAAATTAAATGTCACGATGAGGGCCATGGGAAACCAAACTCAAGCTTCAAGTTCGGTTGAACCAAGTAGAGTGAAAATCCTAGAGCCAAAATCCTTTGGGGGAGCCCACGATGCCAAAGAAATAGAAAATTTCATCTTTGACATGGAACAATACTTCAAGGCAACTAAAACTGATGATGAGTCAAAGGTGACCTTGGCCACGATGCATCTTACTGGAGATGCAAAACTTTGGTGGAGGTCGAAATACAATGATATTTGCAATGGTAACTGCACCATCAATACTTGGGAAGAGCTCAAAAAGCAGCTGAAAGATCAGTTCTTTCCTGAAAACGTCGAGTTCAATGCACGTCGACTACTGCGAGAACTAAAACAGACTAGCAGCATCCGCGAGTACGTTAAAACATTCTCAGGGCTCATGTTAAATATTCGAGACATGTCAGAGAAAGACAAGATCTTCACCTTCATCGAAGGATTGAAACCGTGGGCCAGGACAAAGTTATATGAACAGAGGGTGCAGACCCTCTCAAGCGCCCTTGCTGCTGCCGAAAGACTATTCGACTACTCCAACGAGAATCCTAGTCAGAAAAAGAATCCTCCCAATAATTCAAACAACACGAAGCCCCTTAGACCAAACCCGAACGCCGCTGAAAGAAAGCCATATGTCCCAAGAGAGGGCCAAGAGACATCGAGGGGAGCTAACTACCAACGACCAACGAATAAGCCTATGTCTTGTTTCTTATGCAAAGGACCACATTGAGTGGCTGAATGCCCCCATAGATCTGCATTAACAGCTCTACAAGTGTCGATTACTAACGACAACCCCATAGAAGAAGTTGTCGATAGAACCTACAGAAGTTGCAGAAGTTGGGACAATGACGTTCTTATCAGCAGTACAACAACAAATGGCAGAGTTGAAAAGAACGCCGGATAAAGGTCTTATGTACGTGGAAAGTCTTGTCAATAATAAGGCTACCAAGAGCACTATGATTGACTCAGGAGCCACACATAACTTTATCACAGAAAGGGAAGCTCGCCGCTTAGGCCTAAGGCTTGAGGAGAATGCTGGCAAGATGAAAACGGTGAACGCAAAAGCAATGCCGGTAGTTGGGGTGGTAAAAAGAGCTCAACTGAAATTGAACAAGTGGACGGGACCAATCGACTTCATTGTGGCACAGATGGACAATTTCGATAATATATTGGGGATGGAGTTCTTAATGGAACACAAGGTCATCCCCATTCCTTCGGCTAAATGCATGGTAATTACCGGGAGCAACCCAACAGTAGTTCCCGCTACTCTCAAACAGCTGAGTACCTATAATATAAAGATGATCTCTGCAATGCAATTCAAAAAGGGGTTGAAGAAACAAGAGCCCACATATATCCTTGTCCCTTCCATTATAGACGAGGGAAAAGAAGAAATAGTACCCTCTGAAATGGTAGAAGTTTTGGAAGAATACAAGGACACAATGCCAAAATGCCTGCCAAAAGCTTTACCCCCGCGCAGAGATATTGATCACCAAATTGAACTGGTTCCAGGCACTAAGCCCCCTGCCAAAGCACCTTATAGAATGGCTCCACCGGAACTTGCGGAGTTGAGAAAACAACTAGATGAATTGCTAGAGTCAGGATTCATTCGGCCAGCTAAAGCACCATTTGGAGCACCTGTATTGTTCTAGAAGAAGAAGGATGGTAGCTTACGTCTATGCATTGACTATCGAGCTCTAAACAAAGTCACGGTTCGGAACAAGTACCCAATCCCCCTCATCACTGATCTATTTGATCAGTTATATAAGGCGAAGTACTTCACGAAGCTCGACTTGCGGTCGGGCTACTATCAAGTCAGGATTGCTGAAGGGGATGAGAAGAAGACTACTTGCGTGACTAGGTATGGAGCTTTTGAATTTCTAGTATTGCCATTTGGACTGACAAATGCTCCAGCAACATTCTGCACGCTCATGAATCAAGTATTCCACGAATTCCTCGACAAATTTGTGGTGGTATATCTTGATGACATTGTTGTTTATAGTGAGAGCCTGGAAGAACATAAAGTGCACCTTCGTCTTGTCCTGGAAAAACTAAGGCAAAATCAGCTATACGTAAAGAGAGAAAAATGCTCTTTTGCCCAGAAGAGCATTGGGTTCCTTGGTCACATCATCGAGCAAGGGCAGTTACGCATGGATCTTGATAAGGTCAAAGCAATCCGAGATTGGAGGGTCCCCACTTCTGTTACTGAACTGCGCTCATTTTTGGGGCTTGCGAACTATTACAGACGTTTTGTTGAGGGATTCTCGAAGAGGGCTGCTCCTCTTACTGAACTGCTGAAGAAGGGTACTCTTTGGGAGTTGAACCAGGGATGTCAAAATGCATTTGACAATTTGAAAGATGCAATGATGCAGAGTTCAGTCCTAGCCCTCGCTGACGTTACTCAACCATTTGTGGTGGAAACAGATGCGTCTGACTACGCATTAGGAGGGGTCTTGCTGCAAAATGGCCACCCTATTGCGTACGAAAGTCGCAAGTTAAAAGAAGCAGAAAGAAGATATATTGCTGCTGAGAAAGAAATGTTAGCGGTAGTACACTGCTTGCGAGTATGGCGACAGTACCTGCTGGGTTCCAAATTTACAGTGAAGACAGACAATAGCTCCATATGCCACTTCTTCAATCAACCAAAACTGTCGGCCAAACAAGCTCGGTGGCACGAGCTTATATCTGAATTTGATTTTCAGTTCGAACACAAGTCGAGACAATCAAATCGGGTAGCTGACGCCCTTAGTCGAAAAGCAAAATGCGCTAGTCTTTGTTACCTATCCCAACTTCAAGCAAGTAGAGTTAGTGGATCCATGAAAGATTAGATTCGAGACTGCCTACAAGACGACCCTGTTGCTCGGGCCGTAATACAATTGGTACAAGAAAAGAAGACTCGACAGTTTTGGATCGAAGAAGACTTGTTGCTAACGAAGGGGAACAGACTTTACGTACCCCGAAGTAATGATCTGCGACGCTCACTGTTACTAGAATGCCACGACACCCTCTGGGCGGGTCACACAGGATGGCAAAGGACTTATGCCCATCTAAAGAGGGGATATTACTGGCCAAAGATGAAGGAAGACGTGATGCAATACACCAAGACCTGCTTGGTGTGTCAGCAAGATAAGACCGAGAAAGACAAAATTGCTGGTTTGCTAGAACCATTACCAGTGCCCGCAAAGCCCTGGGAAAGCGTATCGCTTGACTTCATCACAAACTTGCCACCCATCAATGACATCCAGGCAATACTGGTTATAATTGACCGCTTCTCCAAATATGCTACATTCATAGCCACCCCAAAATATTGCTCTGCAGAAACGATAGCCCAACTCTTCTTCAAAAACGTGGTAAAATTATGGGGGATACCTCAAAGTGTCATCAGCGATCGGGACACAAGATTTACTGGAGCCTTTTGGGTAGAGTTATTCAAAATATTGGGATCAAGTCTGAATATTTCTTCTAGCTATCACCCGCAAACTGACGGTCAAACAGAACGCTTCAATAGCTTACTAGAAGAATATCTTCGGCATTTTATCAACAACAGTCAAAGGAATTGGCCAAGTTTGCTTGATGCGACACAATTCTGCTTTAACTGTCAGAAGAGTTCCTCGACAGGAATGAGCCCATTCGAGATAGTTTGCGGTAGGCAATCAACAATGCCACACACCCTGGATCAACCTTACTCAGGGAAGTGCCCAAAAGCCTACAATTTCTCAAAAGAGTGGAAGCAGAATATTGACGTAGCTCGTGCCTACCTGGAACGAGCTTCAAAACACATGAAAAAGTGGGCAGACAAGAAGCGACGACCGCGAGAGTTCAAAGTGGGAGACTTGGTGTTAGTAAAGTTGTTGCTTGAACAGCTTCGATTCAGAGGTAAGAGAGACAAGCGGCTTGTACGAAAATATGAAGGTCCAGTCAAAGTCCTTGAAAAGATTGGACGGACATCCTACAGAGTTGGTCTACCTGGGTGGCTTAAAATTCACCCGGTAATCCATGTCAGCAACTTGAAGCCGTATCACCCCGATGATGAAGATAGTACTAGGAACAACCTCACAAGACCAGACATCGCCTCAACTACTGGAAGAAGAAGAAAGTTGAAGAAATTCTAGCAGAAAGGAGTGTCAAGGCAGGCGGCCGTCTACAGACAGAGTACCTAATCAAATGGGAAGGACTTGGAGATGACGAAGTGACTTGGGAGAAAGAAGACAACCTGGAGAATGAAGCACAGAAGATTGAAGATTTCAAGCTGAGGACAAGTTGACGAGGGCGTCAACAGCTCAGTTGGGGGAGAATGTAACAATCCGGGCTTGTCCAGGACTTGTTGTCCATGGCCGCCCCTACTGCTTAGTTAGATTTATTTCCATTTTACAGTAATTTCCTTGTATTTCTTTTATTTCCATTTTGGGCAAGTGACTCCTCACCACTATAGCATGTTCACTCCTACCATAGTGGAGATGGTCCAGAATGCTCTTTAGGGGGAGAGGCATGACTACACGTAGACCCCCCTACCCAATGTAATTTGCTAACAATCAATGATAAAGCTTTTTACATTCAAACTACTCTCTTTATGCTCAATGACGCTCTTTTCAATTAATCTCGCTCGCTTACTGCTCGCTCGTTAGACACAAAGCTCGCTCTAACATCGTGGGCAATCGGTGTCGTTGGCGCACTTCGCAGGCTGACTCGTTGTTCCCCCTAAAACAACGAGTGCCGCACGGCACTCTTTTAGTCTCTCGAAAGTACGACCGTGACACGAGGCCCATCTTTGCCTAGTCTTGAATTCTAATCGCTTTGTTGAGAAAAAGAGACTATATTCCCTCGCGAGGATCTTTTACGTTGCTCCACGTGGGGAGATCCTTTTGGGTCCGTTACTGTATACTCTGAAATTAATAGATGATAGTAGAATAGTTTTAGGTATAAATCAATAATCGATTTAATAATTATAAATAATTTAAAAAATATATTAATTACATTAAATAATAATTATTATGTCATCAAATAAGATTAGAGTTTATAATTAAAACACAAATTAACATTATGCTTCAAACATTATCATTTTTATGAACTTTTAATGTTTTACTTAAATTTAAGTTAATTAATTTGAGAGATTATATGGGGAGTGTTTTTGAAAAAGAATATGTTGAAATAATTTCACCACACTGATTTGTTTTAAGAAAAATAATAAAACAATCATCATTCTTTATTATTTGTGATAAACCAACTATCATCTTTTTATCACTAATAAATTAATCACTGAACTATGAAAAAATAAGGCCGCCAACATCGCTGTCACATTTGCCATTAAAAGCAATAATGTCGAGCCGCGACTGTTCATACACAAACCACCGCGGCTCCATAGTTTTAAAAAAATCACACGATAATTTTGATGACCAGCTGCGGTTTGTAACTAAACCTCAGTGGTGTGACAATAAACTGTTGCGGTTTCATATGACACCGTAGTGATTTATCCTCACACTGCGGCGGTTTATCTTCACACCGCAACTATTTCTTATGAAGCCGCCGCGGGCCATCAAAATTGTCGTCTGGTTTTTTTAAAACTATGGACCCGCGGCTGTTTTTATATGAACCGCCCGGCTCCATAGTTTTAAAAAAACCACAAGACAATTTTGATGGCCCACTGCAAATTCCTACTAAACCGTCGCTGTGTGACGATAAACCGCTGCAACTTCATATGACACTGCAGCGGTTTCTCATGAAGCCGTCGCGGTTTAGCTTGCCTCGTTCTTTGATCATCTGTTGTACTACATAAGACTCGATCGTGGGCTCCAAGCGTCTTCACTGCTAACAATACTAGACAAACCATCGAATACTCAGACTTTCGTTCCACTGTGTAATCGAGACCAAGGAAATCCCGCGCAAAGAAAATGCTGACGAAGCGACATGGTGGTCCTTCGTAAACTCACCCGCAACCACAGGTAGAAACGACGGACTCTGCCCGTCAACGCTATCGGCTTAGAATTGACCTCGTTGATCAAGTTCACCGACCTGAACCAGCCATGGTGCAAGAAGGAGCACTTGCGGCGCAAGGAGCAACCGCCGCGGTGCAAGCTGGAGAAACCGCTGTGGGGCACGATGGAGAAACCCCCGCGGTGCAATCTAGAGAAACCACCACGGTGCAATCTGGAGAAACCGCGGTGGTGCAATCTGGCGGAATTGTGCCACAATCTGAACAACGACAGGTCGGAGGTGCACTAGTCCGGTTCCAATCTATTGCAACGGGTTTCCACTCCCCACTCTTCAGGATAGCTTACACAAAAGAACGGTATAAAGCTGATGTTAAACACCATTCAATTATTGTTTCTAAAATAGTAGAATTGGAGTCATTGGCAGAGTTGGGAATTCAACAATTTTTTGAGGGAGTTGGCTTAGCCAGTTTGTGCCAAATGGGGGGAAGTTATTGTGAGAGGATTGTGAGGCTGTTTTATTCGAATTTGGAAGTGTCCACGCAGCAATTAGAGATCCACACTTATATGTTTGGACGCGAGTTGTGGCTGACTCCCAACGATCTAAACGTGATGCTTGGATGTGTGATGGAGGGACTAAGCGATCAGTATTACCATGTGTCTCGGGAGTCGCCTTTCGTCAAGCCAGGAGATGGGTTGGCAGTGCTTAAATTGTTGCACTGGGATCCTGAGATTGGCGCGTACAAGAAGCCAAATGGCAGGGAGCTGAATGTCATAGCTCGAGTGATCCACATTATCACGACGTACACCATTTTATCTCTGGATGGACATCGAGGCCATGTTAGCTGCATGGATCTCTATTTGCTAGAGAAGGTGTTCACTAGGAAAAGGGTAGACATCTGATATGTCATTCTGAGGCACATACACGAGGTGCTCAACAATCCAGCCAAGAGCCTGCCATTCAACTGGGCCATCTAGAGGATTGTTGAGTAGTCTGGGGTACCCATCTCGGAGGATGAGCCGAGAATCAAAGAGACGGCCACAAACGTCTACAATAGATTGAATGTGGACAAAATGAGACTCAACAATGTTGGAGGGGAATGGGTACACAAGACCCCGAAGAAGGAGGTATAGTGGCTCAGCCTTCAACTCCCTCGGAGGCACAACCTCTAGCATCGCCCCCTTCTTAGACATCTCATTTTAATTCGATGCCTAAGGAGATGTCCGGCAGGATGCACAGGATGGAGGAGCGCCATCAAATGGCATTAAAAAGAATTGAAATAATGGAGGAACACCTTCAAATGGCGCTGCTCCAAATTAAAAAAAATGGAGGAGCGAGCAGAGGAGCTCTATCATGAGATGTTGGCAGCATTTCAGAGAATGGAGCAGCGAGCAGCCCCTCCAGCAGTCCCTACAGCAGCCTCTCCATCGCCCTATAAAGCAACAGAAGCCACAGACAGCTTGTAAGTTATTTACTTTGTATGCAAAGTCCACTCTTTATATTATTTGTGTGCGACGTAATAACGTGTCTAAAATTTGTAGCTCCATTGGACCAAGAGGCATCACCATGGCATCAGGTGGATCACAACCTCCACCACTAAAACTTGTGCGTGTAGTACATCTTTGATTTGGTTCTTTACGTGTGTTTGCACTTATTCATGCCTTATTAGCCTGACGGTCTCTTGTCAATGTTTTTTGCAGCCAAGTGAATTGATGAATATTTTCAAGACGTATGTTTATGAAAATACTCAGAAGAACGTGGAGACGTGCAAAATTCTTTCGGGAAAACTGGTCGATGATGAATACAGCATCATTGAGATCATCTTCCTGCATCAAAAAGGGACGACAACACGATGAGAATTACGTTATGCTACATTAAGTAGTTTAGAAGGTGTTATATTAGTACTCATCCGTGCGGCGCATTTTTTGTATGCAGTGTTATGCGTTGAACGAAGAAGAATATTGGCAAGTTCAAATGGACAAATCGATCCTTACATTAGGGTGGATTCATGTAAGTAAAATTCTCACGATTACGGGTTGTGGTTCATGTTTCAACAGTTTTAATGCGTGCTTCTTTTGCATTTCAGACACACCCAAGGCAAGGGTGTTTTATGTCGTCCTTAGACCTGCACCCTCACTTCCCTCACCAGGTGTTGCTGGCGGCAACAATTACGATTGTCGTATTACCAACAGACAAAAAGTGGTATATCTCTTCCCTTGTGTTCATTAATATTGCTTTATGCTTATGTGTTGATTTATCCCTTTGTATTTCAGCCCGCATGCCATCTTTCGGTGTACGAGTCAAGGGTTGGAGGTGATCCGAGCTTGCAAGAACAAGGAAAACTTCCACGAGCACGATGATGAACCCCTGAATGGTCCGTTGTACGCCAAAGCATCCCACGCACCAATGGACCCGCATTTGTCTTTTTTAAACACGGATTTGCAAAAGAAACGTGGCAAATCGCCCTCTTAGGGTAGTTGGCATGTATAGGGATACTGACTTTGTTGTACATACTGAAGAATTCATTGACTATTTCCATATTTATGTTTTTTTTTGTTTGATGATATCTGTTGGGAAATATATTTTTTGGGCAAAATATCTGTTTTGATAATGTTGTAGGGGGATAGACTAAAAAGAAGAGAAACTCTTGCAAAATTTTCTAATTTTGTCCTGAAGCAAAGTTGATAATTTGACATTTGCAATATCCATTCATTATAAACAACCAAATTTATCAAACCAATATATCAATTTAATTACAACAATAATGTGCATTACAACTGCAAACCAAAGTGACTGTTAACTATGAATCGAAACCATACATACATCATGTACAATAGTTTAGTAGAGGTTCTACAATATCTCTAACACATCGTGTTGTCTTCTGTAATCAAGGAAGGTTAAGGTCCACATTTGTGTATGTTTATGTTTGTGTTTGTGGCTCTTTCGCATCATACTCCTACAAAACACATTGCAAATGAAATTAGCATAGTTCAAATAATATTTGAAAACGTAAACGTGATCATGAGTGCACCTGTGTCTCAGGAACTATGTCGGGAATTGTCTCGGCAACACTCTCTGGGACTGTCTAGGGGACTATGTCAGGCACTGTCTCCGGGACTCTGAAACTCATAAATGTGCTCTCCGATCTTTTTCTGTCATCGTTGCCGCCACATGCACTAGACTCGCCATGTACGTTCCCGATGATAGCACACATGCACAAATTCCTCAGGAGATCTCCTCATGAAATGAATGCACGGGACTGCATGGACACACGGGATGCCGGTCAAATCCCACTTGTAATAGCTACAAGTACGCCTTTCCAAATCGACAGAGTACTGTTCATTACCGTTGTTGACCTTAAACTGGGCAGCTCTTAAACACTGAGGGCTCCAATTTCGACCGACAAGTTATAGTTTGGCAAGCCGGTTGTTGATCTCCGGACATAAAAGGTCCGTCGAGTGAGCCATTTTTTCATTTTTTTCACGATCCTACCCATGATGCCCTTTCGTATGATCTCAAACATACTTAGAATCAGTTTGTCCCAGGCTGAAGGACTTGCTGAGGTTGTTGAGGCTTATGTCGCACTTGGGGATGGAGGAGAAGGCATGTTTGGCCCAACATCTTGCATCTATTCCTTGTAGATAGTTGTGGGCTGTCAGGTTAAGCAAAAATAACTTCACCATCTCTCTCACAAAGTGTCTCTCTGTTGTGGCTTTAGATGCGGCAGACATTGCATCCTTGAACAACCTACCTTTAAATTGTTTTTGAAAATTGTCATATAGGCGTCGGATACAAAACCGATGGTCCGCTTGCCTTACCACCTCTCTAATAGCTGACACTAGCCCTTACAAAGATTCATAGTATTAGTCAAACATTGGTACACAACGCATAACATAAACATAGAAGGCAAAAGCAATCAACCGGACCTTTTGTTGGTCAGAAATAATTATCCACCCATTGCCGCTCGGGGTGTTTAGATCGTCAAATAACAATGCCAGAAACCAGATCCAAGAAGCCCTATTTTCTACTTCAACCACTGCTACAGTAATCAGATACATTCCATCATTCCTGTCGATGATGACAACAGTGAGTAGCTAGTCTGAAGTCGCTCCCTTCAAGTGGCAACCATCCAAACAAATAACTGGTCTACCACAGTTCCGCAGGGCCCTCTTGCATGCAGCCAAATACATGTACATCCTTTTAAATGCACTCATCTCTAGGTCAACACACACCGAGCTTCCAGGATTAGACCTCCGAATCTCCTCAACATAGGACCATATGAGCTTGTATTGCTCATTAACATCCCCTTCGTTAATTTTTTTTGCCACATTTCATGCCCTTCTAGCTAGGCTGGGTGTGATGTTGACGTTAAAGTCTTTCCTAACTATCTCAATTATGGAAAAAAGGTCACAGTTAGCCTGACTTTTAAATCTATCCAAGTAATGCGCTGCCATCCATTTAGCAGAGGCATGACGGCTTTCTATCTTTCTCGAGCAAGTGTGAACGTCGTTGTAGCACTTTATTTAAAACGTCATTTCACCTTGCATTTTTTAGGCTTGCAGCCGCCACTGCATCCTTCCTAGCAAGCAGCCCTCAACCAATGTGCTTCACTGTGGATGAATTTTATTCCATACTCATTCTTCAACGCATGATTGACAATTTCTTCTCTAATTTTATTCAGTGAATTATATTTTTTGCCAAACCACATACAAGTGAAGGTGCATTCTGCTTGTGGTGGGCGTCTAGGCCACTCTCGGCCATGTCCATGTCTTTGTCACTACTGGATTCGCTTACTAAATGGAGCTTCTCCTTGTCCTCCTCGTGTAGAGTTGCGAGACGGAATTCAACACTATAGCAGCTTCGTCTCCAATTCCACGTACCTTATTGGCAAAAAATGTAGCTGTGGGCCCCACTTTAAATTGACAGTTAATAACAGATTCCTCAACACTCCAAGATGCCATTTGGTGTTCAACAAATTCTTCAACTTCGCCAAAATGCGGTTCACTTCATGTCTCAGAAATCTCTAGGGTTCGCTAATCGCTGACAAAATGTCTGAGAAAATCGCGAAGAGTGTACTATGTATTTGTACAAGGCGAATGAGGCACCTTAAACCATGACGGTTCATCTAGTAAACCATAGCGGGGTGACAATAAACCGCGGTGGCTTCATAAGAAACCGCCACAGTGTGATGATAACCTGCTACGGTGTCATATGAAGCCGCAACGGTTTATCATCGCACCACAACGGTTTAGTAGGAAATCGCGGCAGACCATCAAAATTTTCATGTGATTTTTTTAAAACTATAGATCCGTGGCGGTTCGTATAAAAATCGTTGCGGGTCCATAGTTTTAAAAAAACCAGACGACAATTTTGATGGCCCGCAGCGGCTTCATAAGAAACTGCCGCGGTGTGAGGAAAAACCGTTGCAGTGTCATATGAAGCCGCAGCGGTTCATCGGCACACCACTACGGTTTAGTTGGAAATCGCGGCGAGCCATCAAAATTGTCGTGTGATTTTTTTAAAACTATGGAGTTGTGGCGGTTTGTATACGTACCGTCGCGGCCTGACATTATCACTTTTAACGGCAAACGTGACAGTGATGTTGGTGGTGTCATTTTCCTATAGTTCAGTTGTTAGTTTGTTAGCAAAAAAAGGATGATGGTTGGTTTGTCACAAACAGTAAATGATGATGGTTGTTTTGTCATTTTCCCTTTGTTTTAAATCTAACGTTATTTATTTTACTTTTTTTGTAACATACATAATAATTTTGTTGTTATTTTTTAAATTTCTAGTATGAATTTGTTATCATCTTGTCTATCACCTTTGTTGTCGTGTGAATTTTATCATTGCCAACTACCTTGCTCGTTATATATTATTTCACAATGGATATAATATCTAAAAATTAATGAAAAATTAGCTTGGATTACTATTAAATAATTACATGCAGTCTTTAACTAACAAATCTAATAAGGTGGAGCTAAGTATTGGAAGAATAAGGTTGTTAGTGCAAGACTTGTGAAGGAAAAGTGAATAGCACTTCAAGGGCTTTCTAAAGTGATAAGAATATACACTTAAAAAGGGTGTGAGTAGGAATAGTAAGAGGTAAGTAATTATAATGATTTAGAACTACAAAGCTAAGCTTAAATAGATGCTATACATATTATAGATAAAAAAGATTTGAAGGCTAATTTTTATGGCTATAATAGGTGAAATTGTACAACAACAATTAGGGGTTGTTCTTATAGTCAAGGAAGCATCACATTGTTGAGATTCGACATGAAGAACAAATAAGTGTTTTTAGTTTAGCGGCACAATTTTTAGAGTCAATGCCGCATCTAAGCTTTCAAGTTGAAACATTAAGTATTCTTTGGTTTTCACTATAGCTGTAAAATCCAAAATTTTTAGATTTTATATTTCTTTGAGTAAATTTTTTATTTTAATCGAGGTCGAATGGTTTTGCGTTGACTTGGTTCCTAGGGATTGAACCTTGGGCAGATCCGTCACCCATCCCGATGGGGGATGAGATACCTAGTCTCGTACTTCTCCCAAGTGGATCTGATACTAATCTCTCCAATCTTCAACACCTATCTACATTCATTTAATCTATTTCTCTCTCATGCAATGCGTATAAATACCAATCCCATCATGACATTTCTAAGTGCTTCTAATCATGATGCATGTCAATTCAAGCAATGCTCTAATCTCAACAACATATCAATACTATAATAAGCAAGGGACAAGTTCAATTCAATTAATTCCAACTTAAGCATACTTGACCTTATCCTGTATCATTTTCTAAACTCATCAATAATCAAATAGAAAGAAATTAGAGAACAATTGTAGTACAAAATAAACATTAACAGAACTATGTATTCCAACAACTCAGTATAACAAGGCAATAATTTTGGAGAATAAGTTTATTCTTTCAACATTTTAATAGCAGGGAGCAAGTTAACAATTGACAGAGCATTATAAAGAAACAGGGCAATTTTAACATTACCAAATAACATTTCATGTTCTTCACTAAGCAGTTCTAATAGTAAACAATGCACAACAAAACAATCTGCCATAATATTATATCTTTTCATAATAATCTATTCAACTAAACAAGTTTGTTATTCAGAATAAATGGAAGAACGAAACTCAGACATAAACCATTTAACAAAGAGCAATCTAACAACAATTATCTTCCTCACTACTTGATTCAGTAAAACAATAAATGGCAGAGACCGAGTTTAGAATCAACACAAAAATTCTAACCCTATGGTGTAGGCTACCTCTGGCAAAACACACACATTACCCCTTACCTTCGTAAAAATTCACTCCTTCAGAAATTCCTTATCTTCTCCAGCAACACATCAGCTCTTCTTCTCCAGACAACTAACAACACAACTCTCCAAAGCTGAAGTTCTTATGTGACTGTTGAGCTCTCAAGCTCCACCTTTACAGGCACAAACCAAGGAGGTGGCATCCCATGGAGCTTCCACTTGTTAGTCACCGCCCTAAGCCACCAATGAAATTGGAGCATCACACATTTCCAAGAGACAACAGACTATTTCCTGGCGACGTTTGACATTCTCAATCGATCACCTTCTTCATGTGATCGACCAAAAATTTCTAGTTTATAAACTGCCCCGACCACCAATCGCTGATAATCAACTGCAATTCTACCTTTTCCAGAAAAGTAAGTCGATCACTCTCTTCAGTGGACAATCAACCGCTTCAGAATTTGCTACAATCTGTAAATACACATCTTTGGACCGGTCGATCAATTCTCTTTTAGCTGATCGACTGCATCCAATTTTGCTAGACTTTGCATGAAACTTTCATGAAGGAGAGATCGACCGTCCAACAGGTGATCGACCTCCACACTTCAGAAATTCCACTTCTTCATTTTATACCTTAATAAATTGACAATTCCTCTTATTTAATTCCATACATATAATTATTTCACTATATGGAGTGCACAATACACTATTATGAAACACATTTCTTCTATAATATATTCCACAAATTCTTTACATTCTACATAGAGAAATGTTTTCAGATAGTATAGTTTATGATTCTGATAATACTCGAGGATTTGTTGTCTTGCTTACTGTGTATATTTTATGTTTAAGAAGCCGAGAATGATAGATGCTTATTTATTTCCAGTGTAGCCTATTGATGAGGTTCTGTGATATTATTTGCGTAATCTATAGCTCTCTGTACTAATGGTTATTAATGATGATTTGTTCTTCCGTTACTATTTTGTGTACCATTTATTTTATGTTTTATCGATGCTCATGTTGCATGCACGTTGATGCATTCATTTAAGGAAGATAAAAAAGAAACTTAATAACTGTAAAGGAATGTTATAGGCAGGGTTTGAGTTGGTTGTTCCACATGAGGTGGACCTAATGATGTCACTCTCCCTTAGACTGATGACTCATACAATCAGACTGTAAAGTGAAAGACAAAGAAAGACTAAATATAGAACATGAATTTCTTTATGAAATGAATTATTTGTTATATATATATGTTACGCAACTCTTGCTGAGGGTTAGGCTCATTAGTCGAACCTTCTGCTGTAGGTAATGATGAGACCATCGATGACTTGGATAATACAAAGATATAATGTGGCAATTGAAGGAGTACACTCATGGGAAAGCTAGTGCGTTGTTGGAGCGAGATTGACCTTGGGTATCAAATAGAGAGAAAGAATAAGTTTTTTTAAAAATAATTTTTATTTCATGGGTTTTTCTATATATTTATTTTTGGAATGGATGTTGGAACTTATTTTGTTGGTTTCTTTAGCACATTAACTTTATATGGTTTTCTATTTTATAGTCTTCCACTGCAAAGGCTTTCATACTTTGAATTTGTTAAATGAAAATATTTTAATTCTTCAAGATATTACACTGTGTCTCCTCGACTATTGTGTTGTTTCGGTCAAGCGTAGCTTTATCTCGTCAACTGTAGTCATATCTTGTCGACAGGTGGGTTTTTTGGTTTGATTGTTGATGTGCCTGGTCGACCACTGTCCATGTCTTGGTTGATAGCACGGTGTGTTTCCTAGAGTCTGAGTTTAGTGAAATTTATTCGGATTCTTTACTCATGTCTTGTTTATGGTTGGTGTGGCTTATGTTCCTCAATTTAAGTTGAGAAGTCTTGTATTAATCCTTATGATCTGGTTTCAACTTCTGGTTTATGACCCGTGTTTTATCCCTAGTATTGATTTGGGGTTTCGACGTCAATTTGGTTTCAGGTTCTGATAGTGTCCTTGGTTTAGGTTGTTTTCGACAATGCATACGGCTGGTCTATTGGACTTCTATCATCATCGAGGTAAGGATTTTATATTTTCTTGTATTGCATTGCATCATGGTTTCTAAACTTTATTTTGTAGGTTGCTACATATGAAAACCTGATGGGGTCTATTCAACTATATATATATAAGTTTTACACGTTTCTTTATGTGCATGATATTTTCATGGTTTGCTTTGTTACTGATATGGAAGGAAGAATCCTCTTGATATTTTGAATGACCACGGTGTTAAAGTATTACGAGGCTATCCTGATACATCTTCTACTACGTAAAAATGTTTTGATTGTGCACTATGTAAAAATAGGTAATAAGATGGTGATTATGCGCTCCTTGAGTTTCGAATTCCTAAACTTTATAAAGGTGCATTTGTTTTTGGGTTGTGTCATCGTTGACTGGTTCACAGGCAACCCCTGTTAGGTGGCTTGATCTTTGGATCTCTCTCACAGTTCTTCCTCCAAGCACATGAGGTGTTGTCATCTTCGGACTACTGCCTTTCTATGAGTTTATATCGAGAGGTTCTTGAATGACCCTCCTTTTTCACAGATCATTGTTTACAACTTGAGAAAATGATGTAGGCCTTTTTTACTATAGCTAGCAAGGTATCAAGTGAGATTTTGATGATTGTCTGATCGATGGCTTGTGGAACCTATTTTGATTGTAAAGGATGTTTTATAGATGATTTTAAATCCATGCACAACATTGTCTTTGATCATGGTTTGATAAGAAAGGAAAAATCAGTTTTACATGTGCATTGCATTTAATATAAGTTTCTTACTGAGTTAGTCACTCACCCAACAACCCCTCCATCTCAAGTTCTGATTGTGGTGGTTATGTGTGGTATCTGAGATGTGGTTACTTCAAATTTGGTTTCATTCTTTCTATTTCTTTGTTGTCCTTAGTAAGGATTTATTTCTTTATTTAGTTTGAAAAAATTTGTTGTATGGTGTTGAATGGTTTCATTTCCTGCACATTATTTTTTTCTCTTTGCTATTATTACGTTATCTTTAACTCTTGTTAATCACTCTGTGGACCTTGACTCATTTATTTGGGTTTTGGACTTAATTTTATATTCAGACTTTCGTTGGCATCTATCATTGGGCTGAGAGCTCAGATTCTCTCTATGGATCGGACCATTGGACCTAACGTTTCTGTTAGGCTTGTCTCTTGTGACAATAGCACTGAGCTCTCGAGTTGAAATCCTTAAGTAATGTATTTTTACACAGCAACATTGAAGATGTAGACCCATAATGTTGAGCCTTCTGGTTGAAAACCAAGTATTATTTTTTGTGCTGCAATGTTGAAGAGCTACTAGTATCACAAATACTCAGGTTAAAATCCTAAACTAATATGTTTTTTGACGCCACAATGTTGAAAAGCTTATGTTGCAATGCTAAGCTCTCGAGTTGAAAACAATAAGTAATCTACTTTTAGTGCCATATCATCATGCTTTAGGGGTTTTGTGGAGTCCCCTAGTGCTCTTAGCACAATATTGTCCACTTTGGGCCTAAGCTCACACAATTTTGTTCTTGTACTAGATAGAGAGGAGAACTCTTACAATAAATTATTCACTTTTCACTCTATCAAGCGATGTGGGATTGTGCACCCACACTAGTATGGGTTGGGCTTTCATAATCAACAACATCTTGGGTCGTCCTTATCTTCATAGGGTGGGCTACCACAATCTTCCCCCTTGGGAGTCCGACATCCTCATCGGCCACACTTCCGATTAGGAATTGGCTTTGATACCATTTGTGGAGTCCCCCAGTGATACTAGTACAATATTGTCTGCTTTGTGCCAAAGCCCTCACATTTTTGTTCTTGGGGTTAGCCCAAAACGCGTTGTACTAGGTAGGGAGGAGAACTCTACTTATAAACCAATCACTTTTCACTCTTTCAAGCGATGTGAGATTATGCATCTCCACTTGCATGGGCTGGGCCCTCACAATCAACAATAGTCATTGCCTTCACACTGCCCTAGGTTTTATATAATTTGTAGATTCATTTGGGCACTCTAACATAGATGGTTGTTACTGTAGTGCTAGTCTCCTTGAAGGATCGATAATAACCTAAGAGGGAGGGGGGGTGTGAATTAGGTTTTTAACCATTTTCGTGCGATATTCGATTTCTACTATCCTAAGTGATTTATCACACTTATGCAAGCAAACAATCACAAATATGTGCAATAAATAAAGACAGTATGGATAGAGAAATGACACCGGTGTTATTTACGTGGTTCGGCAACCCTGTCTACGTTCGCGCTTCAAGTGTCCACTTAGAGATCCTTAATCGCTCAATCTCCTAGATTCACGATGTTTGACTTCCGGGTGTCAAACAAACCTTTACAATGACTGTTATGGGGCGTCACCCTTTCCTTTGACTATTTCGGGGCGTCACCCTTTGATTGACTATTATGGGGCGTCACCCATTCTTGACGAATTCGTAGGGCCACCCTTTTCGTTTAGGTACAAAGATTGCGTAATTGTAAAGAACAATCTAAATCCTAACTCTCCCAAATACAACTCTTAAGTAGGGATAATGAGAGTTAGGTTATAAGCTCACTAAATGATTGAGAAGTCGAGTATAAAATTTGCCAGAGCTTCGCTACTTCTCATGTTGGTTTTTTTTTAGCTTTGGAGTGTCTTCTATATATAGACACAGCTAAATTCGGTCGACCACATCTGATCGTTGGAAACTAGCCATTGTGTCTTCTGTACTTTTTCTATTGCATATCTTGACTGGTTCTTCAACCACTGATTCGTCCGAAAAGCTTTGGAGGCCACTGTGTACAATTTCGGTGGCATGTCTCGGCTGGGTCCTCGACCGCATCGCGTTCAAAAAAGTCCAGAAATATTACAGAAGCAATCTTTAAAGGATTTCAGTCGCCATCTTTGATCACTACTTCGACTGAATCATCACGGGGTAATCTATGTAACTTTTCAGTCAGACTTCTCAACCGGGTTTTCGACTGCGTCTTCGACCAAAAAGACCAAGATCAATTTGTGTTGTTTTTCGGTCGCATCCCTCAACCGCATCTCGATCGAAAGACCAAAACCCAGTTTTGGTTGACCATTTCTCCATTAGCTTCGACCACAACACTCCCATTTGATTTCCTTTAATTTCTTAAGTCCCAAAATAATATCTATTTACTACATGGACTTAGATAAACATGTTAACACACTTGAATACCCGTTTTGAGGGTATTTCCAATAAATAACATATAAATATAATTGTTAAACAATTAAGCACATTATTACTAAAAACACAATAAACAACTTATTATTTCAATCAAAACATTCATCATCAAAACAACTAAACCTAACACATTTAGGCTAACATCTCCTATGTCAGGCGTCACAATACAAGAGTACTTTTGAAGTTACTTAATTTAAACCAATATGATAATGGTTTGTGAAGCTACTATGGTTGGTAATGCACATTAATCATTAATCATGCGTCATTACATTTGTTTAAGTACAAAATTAGAATGGATGACATCATAGATTGATAAACAATATGATTAAATATTACATTGCTTGATGCGTAAATTATTTGTCATTGAGAGTGAGAATAAGAGAGAGGTATATGTTAACATTAGAATCCAATGTGTATTACGGATTGTATGACGTTTAAAACCAAAAAACAAAAGGAAGTATATGAAACAGACCAAACTCCACGTTTCTATTTAGTTCCAACAATTCATTTTGGTTATGCCCACCATATACTCCAATAGTCTCCGTCCTACTACCTAAACCCAATAGCTAGCATTCATTGTTTTGTTGAAAGTGTTACCTACTTCAATAGCATTTGTAGGTAACAATATGATTATTTTCATGAGGCTCTGGCCATTTATTTTTGCTGATTTTATTGCACTATAACGGAGTAAAAGAGGTCCATTCCCCTTTTTAAGGTATATATGATATACCATTGGAAAACTTTTGTCTTTTAAGTTTTATATTATACACCCACTCTTTTTTAAGTACAACCAATTTTATTTCCTACCATTCAAAGATATTAGATTTCTTTATTTCATGATTATGAAAGGATGGGACATTGAAGTTGCTCAACTAAGAGTCCAACAAAAAATAAATAAATAAATGAAAATGAAGATGATGATATAAAATAAAAATAGCATCCATTTTTATTATAATAAAACTTTAACATAAAAATAAGATGTAACTTAATTTTAAATTTAGAGTAAAAAGTAATTTAAATTCAATCATTCAAAGTTATTTACAAATTAGATTTTAAATTTTTTTTTTACGAAAGCAATTTTCATCTTTCAACTATCAGAAATTCAAATATTATCTATCAAATCTAGTACATATATATTAAAATTTTTATTTAATCGAGTGTTTTAATTTGATTTTTAACTCTTCTTTAGATTTCTAACTTATTTCAAATTTTATCGTCACTAACATTGCAACTTAAATTTTCATTGTGAATACAAAATTGTTAAAAACTAACAAGGCAATTCGAAAGAAGAAAAATGCGTTAGGGTTTCTCATTGAAAACTTAAATCAAAAGATACAATAAAGGGTACGTTTAAATAGACTTACACTGTTGAATAGTAAAATACTAAATTGCCCTTAATGAAAAACCTATAAATATATTTTATATTCTAACATCCCTGCTCAAACTCACTGTGCCACAACAATAACCATCAAGAGTTTGCTAACAAGAATTTTGAATCGTGAAATAAAATGTGATTTGGTAAATAAATCAACAATCTGCATGCTAAACTAGACAAAAGGAAGTCTAGTGGTGTTGGCTTGAAAATAATGTTGAACAACGGGCAATTTCAATATATTTGGTTTACTTGTAAAACACATAATTACGTGCAATTTAATTTAAATAGCATTCTTATTATCAAAATATAAGGGAGCATGTTGACAAAGAATAACGCCCATATCAACAGATAACCAATGTAACCAAACTATCTCTCACCATAATAAATGCAGCAGACTTAAGCGATAATTAATAGAAATATACTTGTTTTTATTCTTATTAAATGTCATTTATATAGGCTGATTACAAAGGTAAAAAATAATAAGCATAAAATAAGATAACCTATTGTTATAAACACTCTAACTAATTATCTCAACAGATTTACTAACTAATTATCGCAACAGATTTGTTGGTGCTAACAATATCATTCAAATATATGTGGAATATATGGAAATATATATATACTAAATATAGGGTTTAATTAATATAATTAACCTTATAATTTTGGTAAATGAGTATGGACGTGTGAATGTATCCAACACCTCCCGTCAAGTTGGAGGTGGGTTTGAAATATCAAGGACACCCAACTTGCACAGTAGTTTGCGAAGCGTGTCAGTGCCGAGCGGTTTGGTAAAGATATCAGCTAATTGGTCGCAAGAACGCAAGTAGGAGGTGCAAATGATACCTTCTGAATTTGTTCACGAACAAAATGGCAATCGATTTCGATGTGTTTGGTGCATTCGTGAAAGACGGGATTATGAGCAATGTGAATGGCTGCTTGATTGTTGCCAAATTTTGGAATCAATTTGTTGTCAATAATGCCAAGATCACGAAGAAGATAACGCAACCAAAGTAGCTTAGAAGTGAGTGATGAAAGCGAGCGATATTCTGCTTCTGCAGAAGATCTAGAAACAGTCGACTGTTTCTTGGTTTTCCATGGGATTGGACTAGAACCTAACATAGTGAAATAACCCGTGGTTGATCGACGTGTGGTTGGACAACCAGCCCAATATGAGTCAGCATATCTAGACAAAGAGAGTGTGTTGGAAGAGGAAAGAAAAAGTCATGTTCCAACAGAGCCTTTTAGGTAATGAAGAACACGATATGCTGCATCAAGATGAGTAGAGTGTGGATTTTGTATGAATTGGCTAAGTGTGTTGACAAAATATTGTATATTTGGGCGTGTGACGGTGAGGTATAAGAGTCTCCCTATGAGACGACGATAAACTGTGGGATCAGATAAAGGTTATTCCATCAGTTGGTCGTAATTTGAGGTGTTGTTCCATTGGAAAAGAAGATGGACGAGAACCAAGTAGGCCAGAATCGGAGAGGATGTTAAGTGTATATTTTCGTTGACAAAGAAATATTCCTTGTTGAGAACGAGATACCTCAATGCCGAGAAAATATCGAAGAGTCTTCAAACATAATTAAAATATTCCTTGTCATTTACCCTTAATTTTGATTTTACCCTTAATTAAAATCATCTTCACCTGCATCACAAAATTCATCTAAGCATAAGCTCAGTAAGAGATGCATATGTATATCATGAGCATAAGATACAATTTTGTAAAAACATGTATTTTCATTTTTAATCTTTCTTTCTTTTCTTTTATTTTTTTCTTTCATTAACATTGGAATATGACACCAAAGTCTCAAATAATTGGGGAACAAGTCTACCAAAACCTCAAATCATTAGGGGATAAACTCACCGAAGCCTCAAATCATTGGTGTTGAATTGCCAAAGCCTTTACGTATTTTTCTTTTCACAGTTTTCTTTATTATATGAAAACATATGCATGAAAATCACTTTCAGTTCTTAAAATAAAAATGATTTTCTTGATGCATGAGACATACATGTGATCTTACATGCAAAATATAATACATAATAATAGTAAGCATATCGTCGATCAATGTTTCAAATATAAACAATAAACATCAAGTAGTAAGCATATCCTCAATCCACGTCTCAAACATAAATAGTACACAGCAAGTAGTAACCATATTCTCTATCAACAATTCAAACACATATAGTAAACAGTAAGCATATCCTCCATTAACATCCTGTAGGCAGAGCATAACATTATAACAATACATTACCCTAGCACTTTGTGATGTATGCCAAATGGTCAAACGTATGCAAACATCACTTACTTAGAATTATTAGTGAAATATGTTCACTCACAATCTGATCCAACATTTGTTGTAACTTGTTTCCAACATGTTTATTTTCTTTGAAATGAATAAATATCGAGTCAATAAAAAAGAATAGAAATTCATCAACTACACTACTTCGAAAACACAATATCAGCACCCATGATTTTCGTCGTTCATCATCGTAGTCCTTATAAATGACAAACAAATCCAGATTACGAAACTCTAGTTTGTAGTAGACTTACCTTCAGAGAGCTTAAGAGAAAAATATCAAAATTCAGGGCTCATAATGGATGGATGATTAGATTTTCCTCTTAACCTTCCTATTTATAAATCCTCAGTTTGAAAATCTCGTGGAAAATGCATCCAGAATTATCGTTTCCTTTTTTTGTCACAGGTGCTTGTGCTTTCATCTCGAATTTCAGCTACGGTATCCGCTACACTTGCACTATACGCCAATCAATACTCACCACATTCACATTTCGTACTTACTTCATGGACATCAACTTTTTATGGATGCCAACGCTTTTGCTACAGATATTCTTTCACCTTGTTTGTCAATAACAATTTGTTATGTTAACATTTGACACTTACTTTCACAGACACCAACACTTCTGCGGACACCTCATCCTATGGATACCTCCCAATTTATCCGCCAATGGCTATCCTTCACGTACGCATTTATTTTTGCGGACACTTCATTCCTACGGACACTAATGCCTCCGTGGACACTAATGCCTCTGCGGACACTAATGCCTCTGTGGATACCAACTCCTCTTTGGATACCTCACCTCTTGCGGATACATCCTTACATTATCGGTCAATCACTATTCACCCCGTATACATTTCTGTTCGTGGACACCAAGGCTTTGCAAATACTAACGCTTCCGCATATACTAATGCTTTAACGGATACCAACTCTTCCGTGGACACCTCAATTCCGCAAATACATCCTTACATTGTCTCTCAATCACTGTCTGCCACATACACACATTTTCTCACAGACACCTCACTCTGCAGATATCACCTCATACCCATAGACACCAACACTTCCGCAAACATATTTCATTCCACAGGTACCTTTCCACGAACACCTGTTTCCCCTACAAATTTACTAGGAACAAAAGCAAATAATAGAAGTGAAAGAGTAGTTGCAACAAGATATTTATATTTTCGTTCAGCAATACTATTTTGTTGAAGGGTATCTGTGCAAAAATAGTTTGGCGAATAGTGTGATCCAAAGTGAGAGAAGGCTTTAGAAGTATATTTTCTACACAAATCACAATGAAAACACTTAATAATGATTCAATGTTAAGTTTTTATCTGAGCTCATAACTCAATAAAAATACTTAAAAATCATATTGGCGTTTCATAAGATAGACCTAACAATATCGAGGTAAATCATTAATATAAAAAAAAAACATAATATTTTGATCATCCCTTGATGTTTATAGCATTGGGTCCCCAAATATTAAAATGAATAAGATCCAATGGAACTTTTATTGAAAAATTAAGCAATGCTAGCTTGCATCGACTATAATAAGAGATATAGGAGTTTTCAAATGGCTTGAAACCCCACTAGAAATCAATATTGTAAACAAGAAGATGAGATGACGAGAGTAAACCAAAAAAAGATAGATCAAGCTGAGAAGCTACAATATTGGGTGCTTTAAGCTCTAAGACGTGTCTCCTACTGGCAGTCCCAATCACCTTCACGTAACAAGAAGGGGAAAAAAACCACTAAGAGACCATATTCACACAATTGGCTAAATCAAAACTAAACAGAAAGTACATGGACTAGGACTACGACTACGATGTCCCACAACGTTATCTCATAAAACTTTCCAATCAACGACACAGTCAAATCCATTTCTCAACCAATCCGTCAATTCCTGACCAACAAAATATAATGGTTGTATGATTGGACTTGGAATTTCAGACTAACAGTTATATTTGTTCCATTTTGTTCTAAAAAGACATACACCAATCGGCCAGTTGGTTCTCAATTATTAATGCTTTTATTATTTCAACTTTATTTTCATCTGAATTATTTATTATATGCCTCACTCACTATCTTTGAAAGTTTTACTTTCCTCTACTTAGTCTTCACTATGAGATTTGATTCCATTATTTATTTGTTTTCTCTTTTTAGTAATTAGTTTTGTATTAAGATGATGTAAAAAAAAACAAAGTAAAATTTAAATTTTTAAACTCTTTTTTTTTAATAAATTGAATTTTCAAATGTAATTTTAATATTGACATCAATTTATTTGATAAATCTAACATGTATACAATATTTTCTATTTAATTAGGTGTTTGAACCGGTTTTTTAATCTTTTTGACAATTTCTAACTCATTTTCAAACTTTGTTGATCTCTCGACAAAATTTGAAGTCGTCGACATAGAAATCGATATGCCACAACCCATAATGCATAACATTTGGAGGGATCAATGGTCGCCTCTTAGACTTAAAAGTCGTAGGGGTGTGCAAACCGAACCAAAACCGAAGAACCGAAACGAAACCGGTCAATTCGGTGAGGTTCAGTTCGGTTTTGGACACCAAAAAACCAAATTTCGGTTCTTTTTGTTAAGAGTCGATCGATTCGGTTTTTGGTTTTGCTTTCTCAAAACCGAAAATCCCGAACCGAACCGCATATTAGCCTATTAGGGCTTTCGTTGTTTCCACTTCTTGCAGAGCTGCGGCTGCATTTGAGGTTCGTCGTTCACGTCTTCGCGATGCGATGACTACAGGCAAGGTAGATTGTAGAAGACTTCAACTCTCTGCTTTGCCCTAAAACTTCAACTCTATGTCGCTGCTCTGTAGCGAATCTGAGAGTGCAGACGCGTCCATGGATTTCAATTGCAAACACAACTGAACCGCATATTGGGGCTTTCATTGTTTCATCTTCTTGCACTGCGGGTGTGGTTGAGATTCATGATGCGATGACTGCAGTGTAGATTGCAGAAGACTTCAACTCGCTGTCGCTGCTCTGTAGCGAATCTGGGAGTGCATACACGTTCACGAATTTCAATTGCAAACACTTTGTTGAGTTGCTTTGACTCTTTTTCCATTTCTGAAGCTCGTTGTATCTTCTTCTTCTTCTTTTTGCCAACCATGACGATAGCTGTAAATATATCACTTCTTCCATCATAGACTCCATTAATTTGCGATTATGTTGATTTTTGGTTTGTTTGGATTGTGAATGCATATTGTAGTAGAGAAGTGTGTTGGAATCATCTCAGAGCCCTAGATCTCCGATTTTGCAACTATACCTGGTAGTTTCGATCACTGATCCTATCAAATTGGGTAATGGCGTCCAAGCATATATCTCCTACCGTGTTATCACCAAGGTATCTCCTTCACTGATCCTGCAGCTGAGTGATGAAAACTTGATGCTAATTTTGGTTGAAGTTATTATTCGAGTCCCTGTATGAAAACTACTTGAATAAGATTTAGGACTTTCTAATTGTAGGAGGAAGCAGTGTTTAGTTGGATTGAAAATGCTAGAATGATATATTTTTACTTTAGTTATCTTCATTCATCTGCGTATTGTAGGAACAAAATGGTTTTGCCATTGAAAGAAAAAAAAAATTGCAGAACCAGAATCGAACCAGAACTGAAACCAAAATTCCAGTTCGGTTCTAGTTTGGTTCTGATTCTCTGTGCAACCGGTTTTGATTTTGTAATTCCACGTCGAAACTGAATTGAACCGGACTGAACAATGCACATCCCTAATAAGTCGAATCCATTTGAGATCTATGAAAATTATACGAACTTTAACCCATGAAGGATAGAAATATGAGTAATAGATAACAAATGGTGTTTGAATGAAACGAAGAAGATAAATATTTAATTAAATTTCTTTTACACACTAATCAATACTTAATCATCGTAGACGTAACCTGTGCAACAGATTGTAGCGTATACGATTTGACTTACTTAACTGCTTAGCATTTCTTAAATTTCAACCATTTATTTACATTTAAAATTTATGTTGCCCGTGACATTAATCTTTTTAGTGACACGTGGACCCACCCCCTTTAGATTTAACTAAAATAAATAGAAAATACAAACATGTAAATAAGTGTCAGTTTATTTATTTAAAATGATGTAACGCCGAAAAGGAGATGCCATTTCCATGCACAATCATTATTTCAAAAAATATTAAAGACAAGCATGCAAATTTCAACATTGTTATTAGTTTAAATAATTTCTCCTATTTTAATTAATTTTTTAAACTTCCAGCATTATTTATCCTCCTACTAATTTGTGCGCAGAGAAAGAACACATGGTCTCATGGGGTCCAAGGCCCTTTGAGCCCAACCCGGACCTTGGCCCCAACAGCATAATGAGGCTGAATTAAAGAAATAAATTTAATATTTGATTATGGATCATGATTATTGAAAATAAGATCAAATATGAGGCTGTTTTTGTATAATCAAAAGCTTTTATGAACTAGGTTGTTCAAAGTTTATTATAATGTAATATTAAGTTTATTCTCTAATCTTTATCTTAAGACATGATGCTTACGTGACACTTATTAATTAAAAATAGTTAAAATATAATTTTGAACTATGAAGTAAAATGAGAGAAATTGAATTCACTTATATAATTTTATTAAAACTGAAGCCCAAAACTACGTTTGATTTAAGTGATGGGCCATAAACAATATATTTATATATAATTTGATTGTGGATTCTTGTTTTGTTTTGGGCTGGAATGAGAAATTAGAGAGTATATGGTTGGGAATGGGATAACTAAGAGCATGGACATCAAGTTTTTGCGTGAATTGAGTACGCAAAAATGATGGGCCAGAGTGGCGCTTCCCCTGCTGCTATTCTTTCAATCTTCTCGGCTGCATTTTATCCAACAGCTTGCCTGCATCTTAATTTGGTGCGAGGAGGACAGGACAGATCCATGAGAAGAATCCCAAATACTCTTCTCCCCAAAACCTTCTCTCTCTCTCTCTCTCTGTAAGATCATGAGAGCAGTGTTGCATCTCCTTCAGATTTCCACTAGAAGGAACCCCAACCTTCCCAAATCTCTTCTTTTTTCCACCCATCATTTTCTCGATCAGAACACTCAATCCTCATCCCGCTCCATCTTATTCCCCAATCAAAACCCTGCCAAAACTCCCACACAAACCCCTCTCGAGAAGCAATTCGAAACGTGGGTGCAGAAGCTCAAACCGGGATTTTCTCCACTCGATGTAGACGCCGCTTTGAGAGCACAGACAGACCCCGATCTCGCTCTAGACCTCTTCCGATGGACCGCCCAGCAACGCGGTTACAAGCAAAACCACATCACCTACCTTACGATGATCCAAATCCTAATTTCCGGTAAACGCTACCGCCAGGCCGAAACCCTAGTGGAAGAGGTAATTGCAGGCGCTTGTGATATCAGCGTCCCTCTTTACAATTCGATCGTAAGGTATTGTTGTGGTCGGAAAGTCCTCTTCAACCGAGCCTTCGACGTGTACAAGAAAATGTTAAGGTCTGAGGACAGCAAACCTACTCTGGAAACTTATTCTTTGTTGTTCACTTCGCTGCTTAGAAGATTCAATAAATTGCACGTCTGCTATGTTTATTTACACGCAGTTCGATCTCTAACCAAGCAAATGAAATCCTCTGGTATAATACCAGACACCTTTGTGCTAAATATGATCATAAAAGCATACTCCAAATGTCTCGAGGTTGATGAAGCCATCCGAGTGTTTCGAGAAATGGGGTTATACAGTTGCGAGCCAAATGCTTATACATATGGTTATATCGCAAAGGGATTGTGCGAGAAGGGGAGAGTGAATCAAGGAATGGAATTTTACAAGGAAATGAGGGGTAAAAACCTAGTGCCAAGCAGCAATACTTACAGCATTATAATTTGCAGTCTTGCTCTGGAAAGAAGGTTTGAAGATGCCATTGAGGTTTGCTTTGAAATGTTGGGTAATTCGAAATTCCCTGATTTGTTAACATACAAGACTCTGTTGGAGGGCTTGTGCTGTGAGGGAAGGGACAGTGAAGCTTTCGAACTGCTTGATGAGATGAAGAAAAGGGATAGTGGTATGGGGGAGAGGACATACAAGACTCTATTAAATGGGTTGCATTCACAGAGCAGATAGTAGAGTGGATTCACAACCAGTCCTGCCATCCGTTGAAGATTTATTGTCGGTCTTTCAAAGTCGTATAGGAAGCAATCAAGAGGTACTGTATTTCTCAATCTTCTGACTTATGATTGCCAAACCCAAACTACTTCATCTTGTGTTGACACCCTTTTTGAGAAAGTGCAAAGATTTTCTCTTTGGGCATATTCTTGCTTAAATTGAAGACATTCTTAGCAATTTAATGGTGTCAACTATGTTTGCTTATTGGCGTAGAGGATAATGGAAAGGCATCTTTTTCCATGGAAACAGGTGATTGTGGTTTACCACAACTTTCTCATGTTCTTGGACTCTGTGCCATAATCCATTAGCAAAGCTAGTGCTTTCTATACGTTAATCATCTGCTTTGTTTATTTTTATAGTTTTGGTGGATAAGACAATAGTTGGGAGTTGATTATGTAGAGTCTGGCAGACAAAACAAGTGGAATTGATAGGAGTTTAGGAGCTAATATAATGTCCTGACTTGCCTGCGAGTGACAAGAATTGTGTATGGGAGACTGACTGCAGCCAGCCATACAAGAAAAAGATATCATGCGGCCAGGCGTGAGATTGATATTTTTGTTACTTTTTCAATCTACTGTTAGTTCTTACACAAATAATGACAGACAAAACACATCCCCTAAACGGAAAAGGATCTCAGCTATGTTGAATCCATTCCTAGGTATTCCACTCACAAGCTAGGAATGAATATGCATAAAAAATAATAGCTCCATATGTCCAGTCTAACCATGAAAACATGCTGTCATACTTCCACACAGTTTTATATGACTCCTACTTCAAGAACGGATGTGAAAACAACCATTTATCATCCTAATTATTGCCATAGCCAGATCAATTTCTGAAAATAAAGCTGATTTACAAACTTCCGAACCATATGAGTATGACAAAATCTTCTAATCATATGCATATTATACATTAACATACACCATGCTTTTAACAAGGCATGCCTACATATCTTTACATGCTCTCGGCTTAATTGAAACCTCAAACATACAGCAATCACCAAGTAGGATGTTTAAAACACCATGGTATAGAAAGTTGAACTCATAATCAGTGTCTCACAACCGTCCAACTATGAGGATACTTGTGTTTGCAAAGCCAGATACCATAAAGTACTTTCTACACAAGAATTTCAGAAATAACATTCATTTAAGACATATAAGGCCAGATGCATGAAATCTAACTCGTCCCTTCTTCAAAATTCAAATTCAAGATTACAATGTAAAGAAATCAAAATTTAAATAAAACAAGAGTAACACAAAAACAGTGCTCATATAATCTGATTCCTGCCAAAAAAGATACCTAGAATCTAAAATCAAGTACATAAATTGTGCTCCACCAGGTCCTCCATCGTCTTAAGCAGAGGTTGCTGCTCCCTTGCTCCTTGGGGCAGCTTCAGTGCCTATTCAAGAATGCCAAATCAAATTCCCCGATCACTACTTTTTTTCGATGAGAATCCCAAATCACTCCCAAACAAAAATTGTCATTGAATATTACAAACGATCTAAATATACCTTCTCTGAAACCACTTTTGAACCTGCGTGGGACATAACGTAGGTACCTCATTCGGCCAGTTCCAGTTGTCTTTCTGCGGATTGCCTTCTCACTCCAATTATCTGTAAACCACCCATAGCAAAACCAAACAAGTTAACAACAAATTTGAGGAAATCCAAGATAAAAATTTCCCGTTCATCACAAATAAAGTTTTTCTTTAAGCCAACTAAAAGCAACAGCATCAAATGTCTCCCCCAAATCGCGAATCCTTTCAAGATTTGACACTAAATCACCCATTAATTTATGCAACTGTACGCACAACCATAGTCAACAGAATCCAGATCATTTCATTTCGAGGCCACCAATAAACCAAAACTGTAGGCTCTATCCAAAGGGACTCTGTAAACACGGGGTAAGGAAAAAAAAACAGAAAGAAAGTAGTGGCTCATACATTTGCGTTTGCGAGCAGCAGGGAAGGCACATGCTGAGCAGCGACTCTTCTGGAGGTGAAAGCTGCGGCGTCCACACCTAACACACAGAGTGTGGGTTTTGTTTCTTCTTTTACCGAAGCTCCCCGTTCCCTTTCCCTGTTTCGAATCGCAAACAGATTCAGATCAACACAAATTATTATCTATTGATGAACCCATAACAAGATGCGAGAAAAAAAAAATATATGATTGGAATACCATTTAAGCAGTTGCAGAAACCCTAGACGAGGCCGTCTTCGATCGGGGGAAGATGGAGGTGGAGATGTGATATATATGAGACGGAGGATGAGGGGCTCATCATTTTAGGGCTTGTAGAGAGTGAAAAATTATTCGGGCTCATTTCCACTGGGCCTCAACCAAGGCCTTGTATTTCGTGGGCCTTCCACTCTTCTTGTTTGATTAATGATATTTTTACATTATAATTTTATGGCTCCCAATATTTACTTTTTATTTATTTATTAATTTAATTATATACATTATATTATAATAATTTTATTAATTACATATATCCCAGCTTAATGTCTTTACGGAAAGACCCGCGAAGAAAAAGATAAAAATGGGGACGGGTATGACCCCATCCGGGTTAGTGATAACCCTTGTCCGAATAATTCCATCCATACTCGGTCGGTGAGTAATCGAATTCCCGTACACAAACATTAAGTTCTGCCTTCCAGAGGGTCGCGCTTGCAATTGCAGACCTCGGCCGAAACCCGAAAATGGCGGTGCAGAGTCTCACGCTGCCAGTTCCGACGGTTTCTTTCCTCTCTCCTAGACGTTCGTCAGCTGCCGTTTCTTGTTCTTCTTCTTCATTGCCTTCTCCGTCTTCTTTAATTTGTCTTAGATTTTGTGGACCTTATCCTCGTCGCTCCTTTGTTCTAAGACGCTCCTTTGATCTCCGCATAACGAAAGGAATTTCTCAGGGAGGTCGCTCTGCCAGCCATGTCGTTCGTATGGCTCCCGAAGAGGAAAAGATGACTCGTCGCTCTCCTCTTGATTTTCCAGTTGTGAGCTTTCTCTCTCTCTCTCTGCTTAGATTAGTGAGTTTCTTTTTTGAATTGTGTGTGAATAATCGAACACTCGAATTACAATCATGATTGAGAGTAGTCCAATGTAAAGTAATAAAATTATATTTTGCTGCGTTCAGCTTAAAAATAGTAGTTTTGGACAATCTGAATGATGAGCAATTTTGGAATTTTCATTTTTTTTGGCTACAAAGCATTTTTTTTGGTGGATTCAGATTCACAAGCACAATTTTCAGTAGACAAAGCCCTGTTGAATTTAGTTTCTCATGTTTTAGTTTTGTAGGGTTTCAATCGAGATAATATCTACTGAACGGATCACTTCTTAACATAACTAGAGAAATGCAAATTAGTGGGTTTGGAAGTTATTTAGATCAGAATTGATTGGGATTTCTGGTGGTTCTTAATACTGTCATTCTTTATCTTGATGGGGTAGAGCTGTAGGCGAACCAGGAAAGTCGTTTTAAGCTTTTTCTTACCTCATCTCCTTTTACAATTTTCCTTTTTCTTTTTAATACAAATCTATGTTAGGAGAAAGATGAATTGGCTGGGATGTTATGGGTGAAAAAAGATTCAAGTAGATACTTCTTTCTTTTTTATTGAATCAGTCAGTAAAGTGTATGCAAAATGTCCAAATATCATGAAGCTACATAGGAAGTTACGCTTCTGAGCAGAAAAACTATAAAAATGTATGAGCGATTTTGATTGGTGCAATATTCCAATTGTTACAGCTTCAACATGAAATAATTTGATTTGTGCAAACTTCAGATGTAGTTATTGGAACTTTTATGATTAGCGTTAACCTCCTATTCTTTTATGGATGGTTTTTAAAGCTATTTACTTTTCTTGACATAATAGGAGTGGGATAGACCAAAACCTGGTAGGCGACCAGATATATTCCCTCAATTTAGTCCTATGAAAACTCCTTTACCTCCTCCATTGCCGGCTGATCCTCCTGAGGAAGATGAAGAAGAGGAAGAGAAGAAGGAAGAAGAAGAAGAAGACCCAGAGAAAGAGGAAACAGATAAGCCCGAAAAGCAGTAGCTGAAAGCCCATTTTGTCGACTTTTCATTTCTGTCTAGTTTATGAGAAATACTTCCAGTCACATACTGCGCTCAAAAACTGCAGACTCTGAGTGATATAAGATATGGTACATTGTATTTCACCGTAGATAGAGAAGTTATTGCATTCAATTTTCTCCGTTTTTCGGTTTCCAAAGAGTTGGGAGGGTTGATACCATGTTTGCTTTATAGTAATGCAAATTGGATTTCTTAGAAGCTGACTCAGTCCCTTCTCATCCAAGATTTGGAGAATGAGATGAGCTTTTTATCTGTTGAATGTCAATGCTTGGATATACTTTTACAAAAGTAGGAGAATGGAAGATTTCTGCATGTTGATTAATGTATATTCTGTCCACAGCTTGTTAGACATGATAATTATTATGAATCAGTTTAACATATGTGAGTTTATTACAACAACACAATAGATTGGAAAGATGGACTCTTCTCCAGTCTAAACCCCAATACAACTCTCAAATATTGAAACGCACTCTGCGCAACTGCATAGGACGTCCAAAAAACGATACAATCTAACAACAAAGTTGATTAAAATTGTTTATTTTTACGTTCTGACATACTATTTATACTATCATAATTGGTATAATATATGATTAACTTGTAAAATTACAATACCCATCTACCCCTGCCTTGTTAGCCTCATTAGCAGCATCGCCGGTGAGACTTGTTAGCAGCTAATATGAACAAAATGACGACAAGCTCAATGCCGCATAGGGGAGTTGAATGGGTCCATTCAACGCTTTTGAAAGGTAGATTACAGCTTTGAATATCAGCTCCGGCAAAGTTGGTAGCTTCTCTCACCCCCCCTAAATTCAGTTGCTTTCATTGTCCATTACTCCCCCTGTATCTCCCAGCATGATCGCCCTCCACCACTCTCTTCCTCCTCCGTCATAGACATGGTACTCTCTCTCTCTCTCTCTCTCCAGTTTGTTTTTGTAACGATCATTGCCGTCTCTGCTTTCATTGGAATCACTCCATGATCCACTACTGCTTTTGAGCTTGTTTGCCAAACATTAATCGCAGATCATCATCAAAATCACAAAAAAAAAAAAAGTGACGAAAACTTCTTTTGCAGCCTCTAATGGCGTTGATGATTCGGTCACTGGCGAGAGTAGTAGCAGCACTGGTGGTACAGCCGGCAGCCGCCGTCACAACTTTACTATACTACAGCGATCTCCTCCCAAGACACGTAAATTTAGAGAGATTAGTCAACACTGATTTTCTCCACGGAGATAACTATTTTTTCCACTTTCTCATCGCCATTTTGAGATGCTTCTGGTACCCTCTCCATCCTTTCTATTTTTAGTTCCATTCTTCACATACACTTTTAAACATTTTCTGTCATTCTGGTGTTTTTTCCCTTCATTTTTTTAAGAAAATGTGAGGTCGCATTCATAGCCCCCCTGAAATAAATGAAAATTCCAAGGTTTTGGGAGCATTATCCGGTGGAGGTTAGAGAAATTTTGTGGCACAGTATGTGGTGAGCTGCTATTTGAGTTTAGGTTTTAAGCTTTGCAATACAGATTATGTATTGTATACTGCTTGTGAGAGAGGCAAAGGAAGAAGATGGGAGTCATGTTGTCAATCTGAAGCATCTCATAGATTAAGTTTTATTGGGTAGATTTCCATTTGCTTTCTTTCAATTTCAGGACACAATTTTGTAAATTATTTTGGCACCAAATGTAGAATTTACATACAAATGGCTTGAACATAACATTAAGCAATAAGTACCGTAAGAGTCTTGGAGAGTACCCAAATCTCCTAACCCAAGACTTTCCAGTGAATAACTTATAAGTACTATTTACGGAATCCAAAACATGATAGGAGTCGGCAAAAGAGCCTGACAAGTTGTTCCCACCAAGTGAAAGGTTAAGCAAGCTTCCTCTAACTCTTGGTTTTTGCTCCTAAAATGGGAGTTCCTCTTGCTTCCCTATCATCTACTAGGAACCCTCAAAAGCCTAAAGAAATGACCTTACTCATCTCATGCATAATGTTTGGACCTATTGTCTCTTCTTCAACTTCGGCCCAAATTCATAATTCAGATTCATATTATATCATTGGATGTTTATAACCTTATTAACCTCAAAAACTGTAACAATATCTAAAATAAGCTTAATGTTACACCAGCCTGTAACAATAAATATCTTGAGTTTGGAGGTCAATTTTGGTTGAGGAGGCAGACACTGGATCATGAAATAGGGATGATCAGAAAAGGGGTTAATTGATTATAATGGAAGAGTTAATTTATTTAAAAAAACCATAATAAGTTGTTGATTGATTGATTCATCGTTTAAGAAATTTTACCCAATTCTGAAATTTGGACTTAATTAAATACCCACTTGCCAATTGTCTCATTCAGAATACATACAGCAAACAATATAAACAGCCTCGTTACCGAATGTCTTCACCCTTGGTCTTCGTCACAGAAAAACCAGTTCATTTCCATTTTCCAAAGTAACCCATCTCTCTCCCTCTCTGGATTTGAACTTTGTGATTCCCGACCCGCATCTTCGTTGCTCTGGTTTTCATCCTCAATTCCTATTTGATATCTACATCTACCATCGTCATATGGGTTGCTCCCAATCGACGATCGATAATGAAGGAGCCGTCTCACGCTGCAGGGATCGGAAGTTATTCATGAAAAAGGCGATCACCTCGCGTAACGCCTTCGCCGCCTCCCATTCCGCCTACGTCACGTCCCTCAAAAACTGCGGCGCAGCCCTTGGCGATTACGCGCACTTCGAGGTCCTCAATCCTCAATTCGCTCAAAACCAATCTACTCCACTTTTTCCGTCCTCTTTTATTAAACTCCCTCTCCCTCCTCCGCCTTTGCCAGATTTTACTGCTGCTCCGCTCCAAAGAGCTGCAAGCATGCCCCAGATTAACATTAATAAACCAGATCATGAGACTGAGCCAGTTGGACCTATTATCGACGAGGAAGAGGAGAATGAGATCGAGAATGATGGTTCTGCAGGTGGTTTGAGAAGGAGGACACGGAATAGAAGAGGCAGTGGAACTAGTAGAAGTGGGTATAAGGAAGCTGTGGCGATGGAGGAGGGTCCTCCTCCCCCGATACCTCCGTCTTCAGATGAGAAGTGGCACCCACCATCATCGCAGCAACAGGATTCGACATTTGAATACATTTTTTCAGTTGACAACACACCTGGGCATTCTTTGAGTGCTGCTGAGGAGGGAAATGTCAATAAGGAGGAGATTATGGGCAAAGAGTTCAATGTCATGAGAGAGCATGAAAAGGCGGACATAGAAACTCCAGGGGTAGAGCCATCTTTGCCTGCAGTGCAAACTGTGGCCAAAAAGAGCTCGGAGAAGGTGAAGGTGGTGGGAACTACAGGACCAGTGGAGGGGAAAAGGAAGGGGAATTTTAATGTGGTGCAGGTATTTGAGGAGATCGATGCACATTTTCTCAAGGCTTCTGAGAGTGCCCATGAGGTTTCCAAGATGCTCGAGGCTATCCGATTGCACTATCACTCGAATTTTGCTGATGACAGGGGTATAATTTTAATATATATTGAAACATTATAGCTCTATATTTGGGGTAAACATCTTAATTCTAGCTAACTGTCATGAAATCTCAGTTCTGTTTTTCCTTTTAAAGTTATACATCAACTAATAGAAGAAAGCTGATACAATATCTTATTTCTTTCATATAATTTCACAATCTAGTTTGATGTGTGATTAGAGATTAATGTTTTCTCCATTGTTAAGTTTTTTTCCAAGTTGAGACTTATATGGCTGCCCACCTGTATCTACTTGTTTTGAAGCAACATAGTTTGTTACCTTCTTTGTTTATGTTTTTTCAAAATGAATTTATCAGGGCATGTTGATCACTCAGCTAGAGTGATGCGTGTCATTACTTGGAACCAATCATTTAGAAGAACTCCCAATATTGATGATGGAAAAGATAATTTGAAATTGGATGAGCAAGAAACTCTCTCCAACATATTGGATAAATTGCTGGCTTGGGAGAAAAAGCTATACAGTGAAGTAAAGGTACCATCATTTGTTTATTTGCGTCTTCTAGTTAGACTTGTTGCGATAAATCAAATTTGTGTAGTCTATTATAAGAACAAAACTTGAGTTCGACCAGCCAATATATAATACTTTGAAGATAAATATGCATCTTTAAGTGTAAACTAATTGGTGTTTACTGTTTGATAATGGATACTTAATAGGCTGGTGAACTTGTGAAGTTTGAGTACGACAGGAAGGTTGCAGCTGTTGATAAGCTACAGAAACGAGGTTCTAAATCCGAAGCGTTTGAGAAAGTGAAATCAGCCGCAAGTCATCTGCATACTAGATATGCTGTTGACGTACAATCAATGGAGTCAACTATCTCTGAGATAAACTGCATACGAGACGAACCCTTGTATACAAAACTTGTTCAACTGGTTGATGGGTGAGTTTATTATCTGTATTCTTTATAATTGGTATGATGATTGGTGTTGAAATATGCAATAATAATTAATTTTTTCTAGTTTATTTGAATAACTAGATTATGTTTATCTAGTTAGGTTAGGTTTAAATTTTTTAAGTTTGATTTAGCATCCCATTATTTATGGTTTTGAGATTTAGTTTTCTTTGCGATTAAATATTTGAAGTTGCAAAGAATAATAATCAAGTCAGATTATTTTCTTGATTTTATTTTGTGGCAATTGGGAGTTAACTATTAGTACTACACAGTTGCATGGTTAAACAAACTTTTTATCCCAAGAAGGTGAGTTTTAAAGACTCAGAACCCTAGGAAACTTTATGCTAAATTCTTCATAGTACCTAAAATCTTAACTCGCCAATTACAGAATTACCAAAATAGTGTTTAAGGGTAGTTGCATCCGAGTCATTATAAAATCTTTCTTTTTCCTACATCAAGAAATGCAGTGGGACAGCATGAAGCTCAACTCCTTATCTTCACCTCCGCCTGACTTTTTATGTTCCAAATGTTAGTATGGATGTTTAGCTGGTTTCAAATCAAAATTGAAATTGCCAGTGGCCTTAGGTTGTCCTCCCTTAAAGGACACTACTTGTTTACATACTCTTCTTAAGCCTGTAAGAGAGCTGAGGTCAAGATAAAACTTGTGATTTTAGTGAATGTAAAATACCAACTACAGCATGATGAGGTGAAATCCTGTTAGTTTGATCAATTAACAGAATACCTTGATTTGTGAGTTGTTTGATTGATTGAATTTGCTCTCTTTAAATCTCAGGATTCATTGTTTTTATCTTACTACTATGCTCAAGCTTGTTTCTAAGCATAATTAGTTGCTGAATGGCTGCAGGATGGCCACTATGTGGGAAACCATGAAATTGCATCATGATAGCCAGTCAAAGATTGCATCAGCCCTAAAATCATTGGATCTTTCTCAGTCCCCCATGGAAACAAGCGAAAACCACCATGATCGCACAATTCAGCTTTGGGCTGTTATGCAAGAGTGGAACTTGCAGTTTGAGACGCTTGCTACCCACCAGAAAGATTTTGTAAAGTCTCTATTTAGTTGGTTGAAACTAAATCTTATCCCCATAGAGACTAGTTTAAAAGAGAAAGCTTCCTCCCCACCCAGAGTTCCAAATCCACCTATTCAGAAACTCCTCCTTACTTGGCATGATTTTCTTGATGACCTTCCTGAAGGAAAGCTAAGAACTTCTATATCCACTTTTTCCGCCCTTGTAAATACCATTATGCATCTTCAAGAAGAAGAAGTGAAACTCAAGTTGAAAGGTAAGGAAACTAGTAAAGAACTCGCGAGAAAGACTCGTCAATTTGAAGACTGGTGCCACAAAAACGCCCACTGGATAATATCTGGGGATGTAGAATCTGAAGAGAAAGATGAGAACACCCACAAGCGTGTTCTTGAAGAGAAAAAGTCTGTGGTGGAGGCATTGAGCAAGAGATTGAAGGAAGAAGAGAATGGCTACAAGAGGCACTGCTTGCGTGTGAGAGAGAAATCTCTGGTAACTCTTAGAGTGCATTTGCCAGACCTCTTCAATGCACTATCAGCTTTTGCTCACTCGAGTTCCGACATGTACAGAAACTTGAGATCGATATCGTCACAGGTACAGAGCACGAAAAAGAACCCAACATAAGGTTAGTTTTTATATGGTTGTATAGATTGCTTGTGTTAATAATGTATACACTACTACTTAAGATTTATAAGATCCCACGTCAGAAAATATATAAGATTTGTAAAAATAAAGGAATGAATTGCTTATCATTGTTGTTGGTGCCCCATGTTTGAACTGCAATGCCTCACCCTGTTCTGGAGTTGTTGAAGCCATCATCTCCAAGAATCCAACAGGCTTTTGAGTAATATTTTAGGGCGTGCATCTAATTATTTCTATATATTGGAGCCATCTTTTATTTCTATAGCAGGAATAGATTATTTTGATGCACTCATCAAATATCAAGAACTTGAGCATGAATTTGATGATTCCAACCCAAGAAAAAACTCGGAATTATTTATGTTGATATGGAAATGTGTCGAGGAAATTGGAGAAATACGTGCAACTCATTCTAAATTATAATGATTAATAATATATTTTACTCTTATTTTTTATAGTTACTTTTCCTATATAAGTTGATAATTATCTGTTTATAATAATAATAGACAGAGTTAATAATTCACTTGATTATTTTATAAAATTTAAAAAAAAAAAGAAAAATAAATTAATTTTTAACATATATATATGTATGAATGTTGTTTTCAATTTATAATTGTCATTTATAACACGTGTCCAAAAATTAATAATAATATAATATAAAGAACAATAAACGAAGACAAAAAAATTGAACACACAAAGCTAGAAGATATGGGACCCACTAAATCATTCACCTTATTGTAATTTTACTAAAAATAAAATATTTATGATAAAACATGATTTTTAATCTTGCTTGTAAATTTAATTTTTTTAATCAATTTATTTATGTCATTAAATTTGATGAAAAATTTTTTGTTTTCACAAAAATATTTTTAAAAATTGTTACGATAACAATTTTAAGAAGCGTACTCTCAATAAAAATAAATGAATTTTACTCATTGCTTCCTTTATAAGATAGTTTTTATCACATTAGTATTTATATCTCGAAATAAATAAATTTGGAGGTGTATATTATGAGTTATGAATTTTTAAAGTTAAAGTTAGTAAGTGAGAAAATAATTGTTTAGAAATAGATGGTTTGGTTTAGTGTATAACATCGTAGGCACAAGCGTTTAGCTTTACAAACTGATTTTATATGTTATTACACTTTCTTGGGGAACTATGAGTCCTTGAATTTCTGGAATCAAATAAGTGTATAAAGAGTTATGCACATTTAAGGTATGAATCTACGAAATTGATACTAATATGAATTTTAACATGTTTTAGGTTTTTAGTTAAATGAGATAATTGTGCAGGTTATTAAAATTTGTGTTAAGACTTCAAGGTAAGTAATGTTCCTTGTGTTTGGCCTTTGATCTACATCACGGGATGCTAGAATTGAATTGGTTGTTAGATATGTTGATAAGTTGCTATGTTGATGAGTTGATATATATTCATATGTGTTATATGCGATATCCTTGGTTGTTGTTGTGTTGATATGTTCGTATGTTGTGTAGGATCGATATGCTCCTATAGATAGATAGATAGATAGATAGGGAGAGAGAGAGAGAGAGAGTAATAGGTGATCTAAATTTTTTGGTGCGATATAATTAACTCTAAACCTTAAGTGATTTAACGCATATAAATAAACAAACAATCACAAATATAAAAGAGTTAAGGGATAGAGAAAATGCAAACTAAATTTGTTAACATGGTTCGGCAGTATGGTCTATGTCTGCGCTCCAAGTTCCCGACTTGGAGATCCTTAAACCCAATAACCTTCATTGTTATTGTTAATTGAACTTCACAGGTGTCAATCAAAGCATTTACTGACTATTCTAAGGTGTTACCCTCTACTCTTTGACTATTCTCGGAGAGTCACCCTTTCGATCAATATTTGAGTACAAGTAAATAGAAAAACTGAAATTTCTAACTCTCCTAAATATAAAATCTCAAGTTTGGGAGTTGGAGAGTTTGTCAGAGCTTCGCTACAATTCTCTCTTGGTTCGTTTGAGCTTCGCAGTGTCTCCTATTTATAAAAACTATGAAACCGGTTTTGTAATGTCCCAAAAATTTAAAATTACCATATAATCCATGTATTATGTTGTGATAAAATTATATGATGTAATAATATGGTTTATGTTATGTGGTAAATGAAATGTAGTAGAAAAAGTTAAAGAAAACACATAACTTGAAGTTTGGGACGAGTTGGGACTACATTTTGGCATCCCAAACTCCAGGTTGTCAAAGTGCAGACGACTACGGACGCTACGGACTACAGTAGAACCGTTCGCTTTGAATCTGTACAAATCTGGGAACATTCGGACGCTTGTGAACGACTGCGGACGAGAGACGATGGCTTCCGAATGAATCTGTCCTAAGTCTGGACACATTCGGATGATTGCGGATGTGTCATGAGGACGCCTCCTGGAGTCTGAATATGCATTGCGGACAGTACAGACGAAGGACTGGGGAATCAATTTTTCGTCCCAAACTGATTTCGGACGATGCTGACGATACTACGGATGACACATCGCGTCCAAAAGGTCAAAATTGTCTGAAAAACCCATTTTATAAAACTGGTGTTTTTTTTTCCTTCTCGTAATTTCTCCCCATTTTCTGGATGAGGACACGTCCTTGGAGATGTGGGGAGTATTCTCTTGGCTTTCGATGGTTGGACCTCTTGCCTTTGGAAGGAATGGGAGTCGACTTCTTTTCATTCATTATATATCTGAAGTTATTGTCTCTGTAGCAGCCATCATTTGGGAAGGGTGGGTATCCAATGGAAGCTGCGTGAAGGTGAGTTAGATTCAGGTGAGCTGGGTTCTGTTCTTCCTTACTCTGACAAATTTTAGGTGCTCCGCTGAAATCTGGATAGTGTAATAGTGACAATGTTACATCTTGGACATTAGAACTCTGCCAAAATACAGCTTGGATGTTGGAGCTCTGCAAAAATAGGTAAGAATTGGAATGATGTGTGGCCAGTGGAGGCCTACATCACTGGGTTATGCTTGTTTTATGATTGTTATAGATCTTGATCAATACTGAAATTGTTTTAGTTGGTGAACTGTCATTAGAAATTTTTACTTGGACAAATGTTGAGTCCTGCTAAGTTGTTGTTGTTTTGGATTGCCTTAACCTGATTAGTTCAGCGAAATATATCTTGGCTTTGTGCAAGTTATAATATAAATTGTAAGCATAGTTCCATGTTATTGATCTGTTCTGGAATAGATATTGTGGCAACTGTAATGATATTAATAGGTTGCCTTACTATACGGGATTAAATTGGATGAGTTTCTAGTCTGCATAATTCTTGTTGGAACTATAACAATGGACGCAATATTGGATTAATGAACATGTAAAATGTTATGTTGAACTGGATGTTAAATTGTGTTCTTCAATGCCTTGTCAATGAACTAATCATAGTTAGTGCAACTTAGCATGTGTAGTTACGATTAATGTTCAATATTGTTATAAATTGTGTTTCTTTTTATTTAATTTAATCTGTTGTTATACATGCATCATTTTAGGACTTATGAAATTGCTTCATTTTGCGTGACATGATAAATCTATGTAAATAGGCGTGTGGGGGTTTGGGAAAACAATGACGTCCCATTGTCATATAGGTCCATGTTGGATGGATTAGTGAGAAAATAGGTTAGCAACATGGGATACCAGGGTTCATTGCTTCATGTTCTGAAATCCCCAATGTTCTCATAACAAAAGAGTGTATACGGCCTAAGAAAATCCCTTGATATATATATTGCTCCTTTGTGGACTGACCGGGTTTTCTCATGGTCCCATGGTGTTTGTCATGTATGCACTCTTGACTTAATTGCATTGTATGGTCATGCATTCCATCACATTGCATTACATTCTAATTCTTGCTGAGCATTAGGCTCATTACTTTCCCCCGTGATGTAGGTAATGCATTGGATGACAATCATATTGTGGAGGGGGGATTCCATGATGATGTTTTGGATTATCAGCCATTTTGACCTGTTGGTTGTGGTGCATCACCGATAGATTTTGGTAGTATGTTTTGGGGCATATGATATAATGGTACTTTCACAGATAAAATTTGGTTTTTTGGTTTGGGATGAATGACATAACGGAACTTTGGAAAATGTGTATTTTGCTAATAGTAAACTTTTGAAAAATGTAAACGGACTGATTTGGAAACTTTTATGATAAACTAGTAGTATTTTGGGAATCGTTTTATGACAAGTCGCTCGTTTTACTTTGATAGTTTACATTGTTTGTGGAATTAGAAAACGAAAATTTATGACCGTTTAAAAAAAAAAGGTACATAAGTAAATGGGAAAAAGTAGGGGATGTTACAGGTTTACCACCCTCTATTTGGTCGACCGCCTCCCAACCGTTGGAATATAACTGTTGTGTGAAATGCAATCAAAGAGGTCAACCGCTTCTTCATATTTTAGAATTCTGCTCGAATTTGTCCATTTTGCGATCGATCACGATCTTCACCGATCAACCGCTTTCCAGCAGTTTTGCATGTTTCAAACTGGTCGACTACCCACAATGCCTTAGTTGACCTATACTCCGTGTATTCCATTATTTGAGGCTCTTAAGTTCAAATAATGTATCCTTTAGCTACATGGACTTAAATAAAGATATTAATATATCTAAATACCCTTGTTAGAGGGTATTACTAATGAAGAACAATTATAAACTAAATGATAATCAAGTTAAACACATTTAATACATAAACAACTTAATGAACTATAAATTATTCATCATCAAAACAAATAAGTCTAACGACTATTAGACTAACATGTTGATATAATGATGTCATATTATGATACATGAAAAAGGGTTAAATGATATAACTTGATATGTTGCATATGATATTGCATCTATGATAAATGTGAACGTGAACACTTTCATGTAGCAAGAAACATGCTTTATGAAACAGTTGAAAACGATTTTATGCATGATTTGACATATAAGAAAAGATGGAATCATAAATAAAAATGCCTAATGGGTCATTGTGTGGGTGGAGTTTAAGTTAGGTTGTCCCCTGAGGTAGACCAAATGGTGACTACTCTTCTTGGAGTTTGAGTTTGGTTGTCCCAAGAGATTGACAAAATGGTGTTTCCTCTTCCCTCGATGGTTGCTCCCAATGATTAGATAATCAAGTGAAAAGAAAAGGAATACAGAAAGATGGAAAAAAATGAACGTTTTCACGAAAGTTGCCAAGTTCATATGATCTACGCATTTTTAAAATTTTGTGATATAGGTGATATGCTTTCTGATGAGATTCATGATGATAAACAAAAATGATGGCATTGTTGAGGAACCACTTACATGAGAATCGCTTGGAGTTGTTATGACATTTTTGATTCGTGGGTAATGGCTCAAGAACATGTGTTTTGTGTGAAGAATTTGTGAACTTATAATGTGTTTTGGTCATTATTTTTGTAAATGAAATCTAGACATACATATTTTTTACATATGAGAAACTTTAAGGAAGTATATTTTGTAAACTTGAGTATATATACGTTTAAATGGATTCAAGATGAAACCAATATGAAAGTAATATGTCGAGAATGATTAAGACCCTAAATGGTAAAGTCTTCCGCTGTGTTAAGAGATATTTCAAAAGTTTATTTTACCATATTTAAAAAAAAATTTTAAATTTTTGGCGTGTTACAGTAATTATAAAAAAAACCCTTAAACTATGGGATCAGTGACAAATTTACCCTTAAACTATTTTTGTTAACAAAACAACTCTTCAACTATCATCAGTTAACAAAATAACTATAAGACTGAAGAAATTTTACATACGATTTCATATAAAGTGATATTTCACGATAGTAATTAAAGTTCGAATTGTTATTGATTAAGTTGGAATTTTGTAATATCCCAAATTTTTGGTATGCTAAGCTTTGGATGAAGATGATGATTTTGGTGATAATTGGGATGATATTAGTATTTGAAAAGTGATTTGTGATTATGGTTTTAACAAGTGTAGAATTTTCTATGTTTTAATAGGAATAGCAGGGGAGTGCTCGATCAGTGTGAGTGGTTGATCGATCACTGAGTGTGTAAAGTAAAGAAATGGAGCTCTCTGTTTAGATAGTGGTCGATCAGTAAGAATAGCGGTCGAACGACTCCTTCATAGAGTCAAAATAGGAAGATTTTTTGGATGTTCAGTGAATGATCGGCTTTTCCTTGGATTGTGAAGTTTTTGATTTTGCGGTTGTTTGGCCTAGGTGAAGCAGTTGTTCATGGTCATTGCAGAGTGTTAAGTTGTTGATTTGCGGTTGATCTTCCATTAGAAGGTGATCTACCAGTATTCTGAAAAATAAACAGAGTGAAATATAAGGCTATTTTGCGGTCAGACTTCTTATGTTGGTGATCGACCGGTAAGTTCAAGGGTTGCCAGAATAAGGAAAAATGTCATGTTTTCATTAGACAAAATAGGGATGACTCACCATTTCTTTGCCTGAGAAGTGCCACCTCCTACTTAGGTTAGCTGAAAGGACTGAAGGGAAGTGATGCAGTAGTGGAAGGGGTAAAGAAATAACCTGTAAAACATGTTGAAGAAGTGAAGAACAATTGGTTGAAGAATTATGATGAAGTGTTGAAGTATGTTGATCAACCGAAGGTGGCAATCTGCAGGCGCGGCGGTCAATCAAAGGAAGACGGTGATCGACCGGTGCTAAAGGATTTTGATCAACCGTTGTTTTGTAGTGAGTGGCGGTCGATAGGTGTCGTTCGACAGCGAAATTGGTAGAAGCTAGCTTTTCTTGGGCCGATCTATCATCCACGTAGAAGCTGATCGATCGGTTGGCTTGTAGTTTCCTTAAGCTTGCCGTCAACTTCAATTATGGAAAGTCCAACTTTGGAAGCCAATAACTCTCACGTTTTAGAAGTTTTTTAGCTAAAATTTGAACCACGCCTTCTTGGATGAATAAGGAAAGATCTCCTTCAAGAACTTTGGAAAGACCTTCAAGAATTAGGAAAGATGCTAGAAAGATCCAAAGTGGTCGGAAATAGCAAGTAAGTAGCTTGCAACTTCCAACTGGATGATTTGCTGATGAAAATACTTCTTGATGGTTGGACACCACTTCACACAACTTTTCCCCAAGGAGTAGGATTGCAGATGCCAATAAGAGAACTCACTCAACTCCAAGTGAGTTCAATCTTGTGATATTACTAACACAATGATACTTTGGATATAACTCACCAAAGTGTTTAAAAAATGAATCACTTCAATTTTGAAATAAAGCAAGAACTTTTTGCATTCAAACTTCAATGTCTAAAACATAAGTATTAGGGGGGCTTTATATAGCCAATTACAATGCATAAAATAGAAAACAATAAAATAGGAAACACACTAAGTATTCGGTCCTAATTGGCCGATTAGTAAACTAGGAATTTAGTAATTTTCTAAAGCTAATATTTTAGTAACTTCATGTTGGCTTTGGCTCCACAAAATGGTGACTTTTTGGCAGCTTCTTCCTCTTCAATTTTTCCACATGGGAGGTTGCCAAAACCAAGCATGACCGGCTCTTCAATGTCCACTTGTCTTTGGTTGATTAAGGAATGTTTCCTTATATCTTTTTTCTTTGGTCTTTCTGTCCCTTCAAGTGTGTTTTCTTGGGCTCCTTTCCATAGCTTTAATGGCGTGAGCCCTACTTGACTTCCTTGGGTTGATAGCTCTTTTATTTGAGTCTTTGTCTTTGTGGATGGATCCTGTAGTCCATTAGGAAGATTTAACTTATTTAAGGGGAACTTGAGAGCAAAAAAAAAAGGAGAACTGTGAGAGAATTTTGAGAGAAAAGAGATAGAGCTTCATGAGAAGGAAATTGAGAGAAGATGGGTGTCTAGGGGAAGAAGAAGAAGGAGAAGAGGAAGGAAGCCTTAGGAAGTCTTTGTCTTCTCAACTTTCCAAGGGAGTAGAGGTAACAAATGAATTAGTGTGTTTTTCCTTTTAGGACTACATCACAAGAGGTAAGATTTCATTGTTTGATGATGATTGTATTTGAGAGATATTAAGTATTGATCATGTTGTTGCTAAAGAATGTATTGTTTGATTGTTTGATGCTTGTGTTGATAGATGATAAGTTATTGATTACATTATTGCTCGAGGATATATTGATGATATGCTAGAATATGTTAAGTTGTGTGCAATCATGTTCATGCATCATAGTTTTCATGAATGATACGAAAATAATTTATCATGCATATGGTTTTCAAATGAAGAAAGATAATGAAGGTTAAGCTCAAATGATAAAATTCAAAGAAAATGGGAAGGGTTTGAGTTGAGTTAAAGTTCACCACTCACTCTTAAAATGTTAAGAAGGAAGAAAATGGTATAAGTTCACCATCATGGTATAAGTTCTCCATTATGGTATAAGTTCACCGTTATAGTATAAGTTCATTGTTGATCAAATTTCATCACTCTTCCTAAAATGTTAAGAAGAAAGAGAACGGTTGAAGTTCACCATTATGGTCAAAGTTCACCATTGATCAAAGTTCGTCACCATTCCTTAAGTAAAAGAATATTAAGAAAAAGGAAAAGAAAATTGACTTTAAAATGTTTTATAATGTGCATATCATGTTCATAATGCATTTCATTTTTTACTAGCATTAGGCTTATAGAATATGTCTTATGATGTAGGTATGCACTGTAACGAGAAAAGAAGCAATTGATGAAGGATTTGTGCGTTGTAGACTTGGGGGCTAGTTAGGCTAAAGGTTGAAAGAAAATGCAAATGATTTTGTAAAGATGTTTGATTTGTAAAACGAAAAGAAATTTATTTATGGCATTTCTTGTTATTTCATTTAGTTTTAAATGCAAAGTCTTCTGCTACACTACATTTTATAAAATAAAAGTGTTTCAAATTTCATAAGTTTTAAAGTGTACGAAAACCGAGTTATTACAAATTTAGATGGAGAAATAAAATAAAATCCTAAGGTTTATATATGAAGATTGTGATTTTGGTGTTGTTGCAGGCGTTTGGGACTAAGTGCGGTCATTTGGGCTTTGGACACTTCTTGGGTACGGAAGAGGAAGGTGTCTGTGGATGTGTACACATAAGTGTTTGTAGATATTTGATTTCAGTTGTGTGATGACATGTTTGATGAAGCGTTGGTGTCTATGGATGTAATACCCAGAAAAATAAGTATTATTAAATTGGAGAAATTGGAATGTTAGAGGAAAAATAAAATAAAACATTATAAATATTTAAAAGTTGATCAAGGATTTGTGAGGAGGAAAATGTCAACGACAACTAAGCAATATGAAATAATGTCATATTAGGAGAATGAATGTTCATTGCAAAGAAAGGATGTTCGATAATAAGGGAGCAATGTCGTTTGGATGAAGGAAATGTTTTGAGAAATGAGAGTAAAAGGACAACCATTGAATAAAGTCAGAATGGTTGAGATTAAAGATGGTGCAAGACGCATTGAAGGCCAAATAAAAAGAAGTACGAGAGAATGGAAGATCGTTGGATTAATTTATAGAAGAATTTATAGTCATAGGATTAGAAGGCAGATTAAAAAATGCTTCTGCAAAAAAATGCCAAGAATGAGAAGATGTCATGCGAGAGAAAGGAAGATCGTTGGATTAATAAATAGCAGAGTTTGTAGCTATTGGATTAGAAAGCGGAGTAAAAAGATGCTTCTGCGGAACGATGTCATGCAAAAGAGAAAAGATGTCCTGTGAGAGGAAGAATGACTGTTGGATTAAATTATTGGATGAAACAAGAATCGTTAAATTAGGGGAAAGATGCTCTTGTGAATGGGAAAGATCCCTTGCGGGCAAGAAAGTGGTCGAGCGTAAAGGTAAATGTTGTCTTTTTAGGCTAAATGAACATGTCCATGATAGCAACGTATTCGCGACAACGTAATATTGGGTGAAAAGTCACCGTTTTGGATGAGGAACGTGCGTTGAACAGTGGAACCGCAAGTTTGTAGGTGTATGCAGAAAGAGTAAGAGCCTGCTGATGCTGTAACACGTGTATCTACGGTAACAAACGCGTTTGTGGAAGGAGAGCAAAGGATAAAACGTTGTCGTTTGGAATAAGTATCAGTTGTATGTAAATGTTTGAGGATGGCAACGCTTCCATGACAAACAGTGAAAGTGTGAGAGCGAATGTATCCACGGGACGATGTGGCAATTATCATTTAGAATAAGTATCCATTGTATGTAAATGTTCGCATATGGGAACCGTAAAGACCCATTTTTCTTATCATAAAACGTGCATTTTAAAATACATTTTTAATGAAAATGTGTAGCGGAAGACTTTAGTATTTCAAATACAATTTGTAAAACAATAAACACCATGTATTTAAAAATATCATTCATAAAATTTTCCAATTTCAAATTCATATACAATTTTTCTTACAAACTCTAACCGACATGGTCAGTCTTGGAATAACAACACAAGTTGTATTCTTAGAGATACTTCTTCAATTGCATCATCTCTGTTATGAATTTCCCAATAAAATTCTCACCTATATCACAAGATTTATCTATGAGTCCAATGCTCAGTAAAAGAGAAAACAGGTTAGTAATAGTGAGATGTTCATGATATGTAATTCATAAAAATATGTGCTTTCATTCAATTTTTCCTTTTTAGTCATATAACAATCTAGATGTTGGAGGCCTACAGTTCAAATGAAAAGATACATCATCTGGTCCTCCTTGAAAACCATGATGCATGAAATGTGCATGAGTAGATAATAAAGCATAACCTTTTTAACATATTCATGCATCGCATTTCACTATCTATTATAGCATGTCAACAATAATCAACCATATTTTAATCATTTAAGGGATCAATATTGACCTCATATATCTCCTAACATATCTATCATGTGATTGCATACAAATCATCAAATCACATCATAATAATATCCTTATATATATCACAATTCATCAAACAATATTACAGTCAACAATACAATCATGGTATCTTATGATGTAGGCTAAAAGAGATTAAAAACTTATAATATTTCTTACCTTAAGTCCTTAGCATAATGCCCTGCAATTTACTCAATTATCCCTTTTGACTGAAAACACCTAAAACATAACAAACTCCGTGTTAGTGTTTATTTATGCACTTGTTCCATTAGATGTGCATAACCCTTAACACAACACATTTAACCTATCCTTAGTTCAAAATCCAAACTTAACCAACATGATATACAATAATATAACCCTTTTAACTTGAATCACTTTTCATGTATGTTTAAGAGAAAACATCTCAAAAACCACATCCTTTATGAATCAATTCTCATTTTATCTTCACAGTTTTCACTCAACTTTAAACAATCATAACACATGCTATACTTAACAAATTCATTAATTCTAGAACTCATACCTTCCTTAAGATGTTAAGAATAACATACTAAAATGGTTTTGCCTTATTGGCTCTTTGTCATCTTACCAACTTTGTTAAACTTATATAATTCTTTAGAATCACAAAGAAAACTCTTATTACCTTGAAAGAGTCGAGAGATGGACAATTTTTCTTGAGAGCTTTGTGTCCTAATTGATTTCCTTCTTTCCTTGAAAGTGTTGGAGTTCCTTCTAAATGAAAGCCTTCTCTCTTGCCTCGTTACTGCCTCAAAGCTGGAGGTGTACATTAAGATGTTGAGTCATCACTTCCTCTGCAATTAAAACGTGACATGGATCATGTTTCAGGCTATTTTTTGTCTTACCGATCGACCGCACTTCAATTTATGGCCGACCGCTACCGTATATTTCCACGAAACTGTACGCCAAATATTCTTTCGAGGACACCTAGTTGTCCTCTGCGAAAGCCTAGCCTTCCACAGAAAGCTATTTTACACTATCCTAGTCGATTACAAACCCAGCTCTGGTTGACCACAAACGTACCTGAGAGCAATGTATTTCAATTTGTCTTGAATCCAGTTAATTGCAAATCCAATTATAGTCGACCACGAAACTACTCGAGACACTCCTTTTCCCCTGTCTTTGAACCGGTCAACCTCATACCTCAACATTGGTTGACTGTGACTTAACCCAAGGATAATTTCCACAAATTCTTATGTAGTAAAACTCAAATCCTACTTTATTATCAATTAATTCATAACAATATTTATCCTCCACTATTACAACTCAACTAATTTAGCACTCAATTATTGAATATTGTCATCACACAATTTTATAATTAGTATGATAAAATTTCAGGTGTTATAGGAACGCTTCCATGACAAATAGTGTAAGTGCGAGAGCAAATGTATCTATAGAAAGGATTGTATCCATGGGACGACGTGGCGATTATCGATAGGCAAATGGAGCAAATTTTCGCACAAATGATTCTCTGCAGATACAAATGTATCTGCATGCAACACTAGGCGTCCTCGAATGTGCAAAAATCCACTACAAAAGATTATTTAGGAATATGCTTTTAGGATTAATTAGGAATTAATCAGACGTTTACAATCCACCAATTATAATAAATTGAGATGATCGTTGTGTTTACGATTTTTAGCTTAGCTAAATTATAGTGTCCGATTGTGTTTGGTGGAGAGGATGACTCATGGTTTAAAATCACCGCCTTGAACTTCTATAAATAGAGGGGTTCAACCCTTCAGAATGGAAAAAAGTGAGTCACTGATTGCAGCTCCTATCTAAAGTGAGAAGTATTCTCTAAATGTTAGTAACGTTCTGTTTTTAAGTTTAAGGAAATTATAAGTTTGAGTAGTGGTGGTGTGTATGGTTTATGGGAGAATAACGAAATTGGATTTTTGTATTCTAAGGTTAAGATTCTATCATGCTAAGAAAAAGAAATGAAAAGAATTATCAAATTAAAGTGATGTTTATATGGGTAAAAACTAGGAAAAACAAAGTAGTTTCTATGTTGATACTGTTAGCTCAATAGATATTAAGCTTAGTTATTTTGATGATGCATAATTAAATTATCTCTAAGTTATTTATGAATTATAAATGTGATTTCAATTGAATATATTATTGATCTTCATTGAAATTACCTACTAAAATGGGTATTTAAATGTACTAACATGTTTGTTGAAGTACTTGTAGTTAATGTCTTAATTTTTGGGATGTACAAATTTTAATTGAAGTAAAACACGAAGGGCAGTCGAGCAAAAATCTTACAGAGAGCACGGAGATTCTAAAATCAATGAAGGCGATCGACCAAAGAAGAAAAGCGGTCGATCGAAAGTCTTACAGATATCTCGAAAAATCTAAAGTGGTGAAAGCGGTCTACCAATACGGACGTTGGTTGACAAAAAATATTACAGAAAGTAGACTCTATTTTTGGAATGCGTTGAAGTGATCGACCAAGAAGACATGAGTCGATCGGTGCGGTAGACCAGAATGAAAATTGGTCGACCGATGGGTTATGTCTCATGATAGAGGATTTTGTATAAAAGATTTTAAAATGTTGATTGCATAACATTTTGATGAATTTTTTGTACACATGAAAGAATTTTATGAAGTAATGCTTTTAAAGTATTTGAATTATAACGTGTTTTACAAAAAAAATCTTTCACTACGTAAAAGGCTTTCAAAAATCTAGTTAAAAAGATATTTAAAAATGCATAAGTATTTAGACGAGAAATTATAGGGGGTGACAATAACCCTTCATGTCTAATTTTCCATTAAAAATAAAGTTATGGACACTCAAAGCTGAGCCGTGAATGCTCGATTCAGAGCTAGTGACGTGTTGAAAAATTCGCAAACGCTCAGTCTTGAGACATGTTTTGGGCACAAATGTCTGCTATGGATGCACGGAGTTGAGACGCAAATGCCCGGTTTGAGACATGGATGCTCGGAGTTAAGTTGCGAACGCCCAATCCAGACCCAGTGACATGTTGAAAAATTAGATGGAAATAATTATTTTGTTAACTGATGATAGTTTTATGAGTTGTTGTGTTAATGAAAATAGTTTAAGGATCATTTTGTCAATGATCCCATAGTTCAATAGTTTTTTTTTTTTATAATTACAACTTGAGATACAATCAATTTCATAGACGACTTTCATGGTGCCCGTTACAAACATTTTTGGGGTTCAACAATCAAGTTTATTTACATTCATTCATTACTAAACAAGTTTATTTACATCAATCCATCAACAATCGAGTCTATTTTCATTCATTACCAAACAAGTTCATTTACATTCATCCATCAACAAACAAGTTTATTTTCATCCATTCATCACCAAACAAGTTCATTTACATCCATCCATCAACAATCAAGTTTATTTACTTTCATCTATCACCAAACAAGTTTATTTATGTACAAATAAATAAATAAATAAAATAGCACCAATAGAAGTCACATGGTTAAGGATGCTAGTATGAGGCGACAGACTCCTGCAAAACATAAACACAATACTACGTCATACAAAGTGCACATAGTTAGAACAATGTTTGAAAGCGTAACAATTTATTCACCTGTGTCACGGCAACAGTGGTAAAACCCATAAATATTTCTTTTGAGCATCATCATTTGCCACTTCGACCTCTTGCTCGGCAGCTGCCACTTGCCTCTCTAGTGGCTGAGCCTCTACCTTGACAAGAGCGGACATTGTGGCCCACACGCTGACACTGGCTACATATAAAGGGGACATTTCTCCTGTTGATGATCGTGTTGCTATGGGGCTCGTCCACATCTTGTACTCTTCATTTTCGGGGCAGCCCTTGGAGTCTTTTAACTGGTGGTGGCAGATTTGGATCCTGGTTTATTTCAGGCCACATGTGTTGGCCACTAATAGATCGAGCAAAGTGGGAGTACATCCTCATGTATGTTTCCCGATAATACTATACATGAACATAATCCACAACTGAAGTCCTCATAAAATGCATGCACAAGATGACATGCACACATGAGATTCCAATTAACTCCCATCGATAACAGTTATAGGTGCATGTGTCTAAATTGACTACTTACTGTTTGTTATCGTCATTGACCTCAAACCGATTACCTCCTGCACATGTTGGACACCAATTTCGAGCCACATGTTGTAGCTTGGCAACCTTCTTTTTGATATGAGGACACAATAGATCCGTCAACTTGGTCATCTTATCATGTTTCTTAACGATCCTACACATGATATCCATTCTAATAATCTCAAACATAGTGATGATCGGTTTGTCCTGGGTTGGTAAGAGGCAGGAATTGTAGAACTGGCTCAAATTATTGAGGCTTATATTGCACTTTGGGACGAAACTGAAAGCATGTTTTGACCAAAACCTCGGGTTGATATTTTGCAGATATGCGTGTGCTGTCTAGTCAACTACAAATAGTTTATTAATCTCTTTCTCAAATTGTGATGATGTGACATCCTTGTACAAATTGCCTAAAAAATCTTTTTTAAAATTGACATACAAGTGTCTGAGGCAGAAACGATGCTCAACTGTTGGTGCATATTGTTCGATAGCAGGCACCAACCCATTCTGTTGGTCAGAAATAAATGTTCATCTTCTGCCTATATCACTGTTTACGTCCAAAAGAAAGCAACTCAAAAACCAAGACTAGGAGTCTCTGCATTCTGATTCAACAATTGCCACAATAACTAGATAAATTCCATCATTGCTGTCAATGCTGATGGTTGTAAACAACTGGCCTGAACACGAACCCTTCAAGTGACAACCATCTAGGCAAATGACAAGTCTACCAAACTCCCTCAAACCTCTCTTGCATGCTACCAAACACATGTACATCCTTTTAAATGTTGGATTTGAACAAGGAGTAAGATCATTCCTATCTACCATCACCAATAATGTGGTGTCAAGATTGGATCTTCAAATCTCTTCTCTATACGACCACAGTCGCTTGTATTGTTCGTCACCATCCCCTTCGATCAATTTTTGGGCTACATTCCTAGCCATTTTGGCAAGACTCGGGGTAATGTTGACATTAAAGTCCTTCATGACAGTCTCAATGATAGAAGGAACGTCCCACATGGGCTTTCCTGACTGTTGGGTTGTGTTCGATCAAAGGATGAGGTGTGTTCAATCATAGTCTAAACAAAATATTATAGACGCAAAGCAAAATTGGCAGCGGTTGATCATGGGTGCATGTTGGTGATCAACCGACTTCATCAAGTTTTGAGAAATTTAAGGATTTGCGTCGATCAAGGTGAGATTTGCGGTCGATCACGGTCGTTCAGCGTGAAAAATGTGGAATTACGGTCGATCATGAAAAGGAAGGCAATCAACCAATTTTTTTTGAAGATTGTACAGAAGCTTTTTTTAAGCCGTGTTGTGGTTGATCACTAGAAGGGTTTGATCGACTGGGAATTTCAAACGTCTCCTGAAATTATCAAGATGTTGTATCCTGATTTGGAGGAAAAGTTGGTTGGACTTTCATGGATGCTTAAGCTTTGCTCCACTAGTCCTTTTACCATTAGATGGATGCTAGAGAGGTACAAGAGAAACAGAAAGGTCTGAGGAAAAGACCAGGGAACTGCTGAAAGTTCAAAGAGAATGGGAGAAGCAGTCCGAAGAGAAAGTGTGAAAGAGAGAGAGAATCATGAGGGAGAGTTTGTCAGGAAGTGAAGGTAGAGCTTTGGAAAGGAAGGGAGTCTTTGGAGATTCAAGTTTCTCACCTCTCTCCGGGTTCTTCAGGTAGCAGACTTTCTCCCATGATTTCTTGATGGTGTTAGGGGATTTTGTTTTCTGTTCAGCTCACTGCGATGCTGGGTAATTTTGAGAATGTTGCTTTGTGAATATACTTTTGTCTCCCCATTTTGTTCTCTGTTTGATGGATATTGTTAAAGATGGTAATCTGTTGAGTGAGTTTCATTCTGTTGATTACTGCTTGATAGGCAAATGCTGATTTGGGTTTGGCTCTTACTTTCATTACTACCTTAATATAAGTTGTTGAGGGCTTAGGCACTGTCTGTTGGATGATTCTTTATGCTCTCTATTAATTGAAGGTTTATGTTTTATGAATGAAATTTTGTTGGAATATGGAGTTGGGAACCAGTGATTTTGCTGTGATATTAGAATCTGTGTATTGTTGAAGCTCAATATCCATGAAGTGTTAGTTTGGTTACTGCCATATGTTGGGTGTTAAATGATTAAGTTGGATTTTTTGGTTTATGGAATTTTATTAGGCAATGAATAGGGAATCTGTTTATGAGGTTGAGTTAGTTATTGCCTGTAGTTAGAAGTTAGGACTCTGTCAATTGTTTGCTAAAGAATTGTTATTGATGAATATTTATTTGATTTTGAAGGTATTGAGAAGGACGATTTTTAAGTGCTAAACTCTCTAAGGACTCCAAGTAAGTGATATTGTATGTTTATTGCCTTTTGGCCTATATTACAAGAGAATATGAATTGTTTGATTAGTGCATTTTATAGATGATGAGGTTCTTGATCTTGTTATTGTTCGAGGATGTATTGCCTGATGATTGCTTGATGTTTGATGATGTGTTTTATTAGACTTTAAGTTCTTTAAGTTAAAGATTTTGATCATGCTTTGAGATTGTATTGAGTATATGCTAATATACGTTAAGTTGTATGCGTTCATATGCATTCATGCATCATGTTTAGATAAAATGTATGAAAATGGTTTTATGCATTGTTTTGAAAACGAAACAAACACTATATGAAAATAAACGTGAATAAGTGTAATAAGATGTGAGTTTTTGAGTGGCTACCCCATGTGGGTCATTAGCTGTTACTCCACCTTGTCAAATTGACATCTCTAATGCCTGTATGGGTAACTAGAACTAAATGAAAATGAAATACATATGAATAAACGTAAATAGATGTTGTGAGGAGTAAGTTCTTGAGTTGGCTACCCCGTGTGGGTCATTAGGTGCTACTTTACATTGTTAAGTTGACATCTTCAATGTTTGTATGAGTAAGTGGAAAGTTAACAGTAAAGATAAAGTTAACAGTAAAGATTAAGTTTAAGGTAAAGGTAGAGGAAAATAAAAAAAAGAACTGCGTATGTTTTTATAAAAAACATAGCATGAGCATTGCATAATTTAATATTGCTTACTAAGATTTAGGCTCATAGTTTAAGTCTTGTGATGTAGGTAAGGAACCTATGGTTGGATAAAAGCTTGTAGAGGACACAACTAATGGAGTATTGCACAGTTGAGCCCTTTTGTGCTGTTGGTGAACTGACCGGTGGATTATGGCTCAATGTAACAGGTTTTAAGATGTCATAGTTTGGTAATTGTGCAAATGTTTTGTAATGGACTTTAAATAACATTTGTAGTTGCTTTCTATAATTATATAAACTATAGTTTTTAAGCATAGTCTTGGAATAAGATATTGTTTGTACACGTTTTGAAATCAATGATAAGACTTCTGCTATGCAACTTCAATGAAAGGATTTAATCAAAAGGAAAAAGTTTTAAATTTTAATCATGTTATAAAGAAGTGTTTTAAATTGCAACGTTTCAAGAAAAAGGAAAATGAGATGTTACACTTGTGATTTTATATTTAGGAGAATTTGGAATTTTTAGTTTTACTTTTCATTGTACTCAAACTGAGGGTGACGCCCTGTGAATAGTCAAGTGAAGGGTGACGCCGTGTAAATAGTCATTATAAAGGTTTGATTGACACTCGTAAAGTCAATCATCACTAACCGAGATGTTAGGTGATTGAGGATCTTCAAGTAGGAAACTTGGAGTGCAATCAAAAGCCAGAGTTGCCGAACCGCGTGAACAAATTTGGTTTGCACTTTTTCTGTCTCTTAACTCCTTTATATTTGGGATTGTTTGTTTATGTATATGCATTAAATCACTTGTGGTTTAGAAATAATAATTATCGCACGAAAAAGTTTAGAACGCCTAATTCACCCTCCCTCCTCTATAGGTGTGCATCGGTCCTACCAACGGACGTCTGTGGAGTGCTAAACTAATGACGTAGTCTTAAGTCGAGGAACGTTCGTTTTTGAAAGAGGGACGTCTGTCGTAAGTGGAGGGAGTCTGCGACATTTAAAAAAGTGTGTGTTTTGCATGTGATGCTCTTCAACATAACGCTTTTGGAGTCCATTATGGCCGTTCAACCTCGTTGAGGGACGTCCACCCCTAGATCCAATGACTATGAACTATCGTCTGCGGGCGCCTTTGGAGGATGGCCTAAATCCATCTTGGCCTTCCATTCCGACCGAGGGACGTCCCTCCCTCGATCCAACGACCATGAACTATAGTCTGCGAGCGCCTTTGGAAAATGGCAAACTCCATCCTGGCTGTCTATTCCGATCGTGGGACGTTCATCCCTTGATCCAATGAGCAGGACAAATGTCTCTCGATTCTTAAACGTCCCTTGTCGTTGCAGGACGTCTATTGTTGTTGCCTTGCACATCTTTGTTCGACGATTCTTGATGTTAACGAAATTGTAGCGTTAACGTCGACTTCTTTTGATGAGAAACGTGATTGCGAGGGTCGGTGTCATTTTTTTTTTCTATAGTTTAGGGTTTTTATTGTTCACAAATTTCTTCTAAAGTTTGGGGTGTTGTTGTTAATTAAACGATAAGGTTTGTTTTGTTAATTTTCTAAAAAGAAAAAAAAGGGCAAGTGAGAAAAAGCCAGGGAAAAAAAGAAACTGTAATCGGTAAGAGCGAGTGAATTCCAAACCCTAACGAACTTTCTATTCTGCAGCTCATTTCCCCCCACTCGCGAAGCATACCCCTCCCCACTCGCGTTTCCTATTCGAAGCTTCCCAGATTTTCTCATCCCGGCTCCTGCTGGTAAGGTCTCCTTCTAGCCAATGTTTTCCATCCTCTGCATCGATTTACGTCTCCCTGCTTTATTATTATTGTTATTTTCAATAGTTTTTGGTGCGATCTTTCCTAACATTTATATGATCAAGATATATCTTTTGGAATACACACTAACTTTGTTCTTTACTCATTAATTCAGCTTGCCTATTAAAATTCTCATTTCAAATACTTTAGCAATGTCTGTACAAACTGCATATATTGTTTTTTTTTTTTTATAGTTTGTTTGCTTTAGTTTGTTTTGAAACAAGGACTCTACAATCAACAGAAAATTTTGTTGAACTTTGCTCAAATTCACACAGTTTAATGCTGTAGTTTCATTATTGAAGAACATTAATTCAGTTCGATGTAGAGATCACCGGATGAAAGCGGAAAATTATAAAAAATTTTCAAGATAGAGCAAACAATGGCACTGATCTAGTACTCTATATTGCCTTTAGTTGGAGATAAAAGAAAAATAAGTTAATCAATAATTGCGTTGTTTGGAAATTCGTTTTCTGATAATGGAACACCATTATAGTGTTATGATTCATAATAGAAATAGAGTTGTAAGAAAATGACTTTCATTCACTGGCCGAATGTCAACAATCGGTTACAAAAGAGATGGAAGAACAGAAATGGCAGTAAGCTACAAAAGGAGAAGAACAACAAAAGGACAGAATACAAAAGAGAAACTTTCCAGACACGCCTCTGTCTTTTTCTGTAGTTTCTTTATATCCTGCTAATAGTGGTTCTCCATGTCAGCTAATAGCGCTGGAAGGATTGTCAAGACTAACCTGCTGGGCGACGAGGCTTCCGTTGAGGGCGTCTACCCCAACGTAGCCGTTGTGGCTCATAATAGTCACTCCCCTTCGAAGAACCTTGCCCCCAAGGTTCAAAGTGCAGAAATTTGTCCATCAAATCCTCTGCGTTCACCCATGTGACGTCTGTTTCCGGTTCATCTTCCCATTGATTAAGCCATTGAGTCACTGGAAAATCGCCTCTTTTCACCACTTGAGTTTGCAATAGATGAAGTGGCTTACGAGTTGAAGACTCTGTGAACTCCGCTGGCAAAAAAGATTGAGGAACATTGGAAAGACCGATTTTTTTCTTAAGTAGGGACACGTGAAAGACTGGGTGTATGCGAGCTGAATCAGGTAATTCCAGCATATACGCAACTGATCCTAAACACTCTAGAACCTTGAAGGGGCCAAAGAACTTAGGTCCCAGCTTTTGTTACATACGCTGCTTAACAGTGAGTTGTCTATAGGGTTGTAGACGTAGAAAAACCATATCTCCTACGTCAAAGGACTTTTTGAATCTGTTCTTATCAGCATACATCTTCATTCGAGCTTGAGCTTGAGTCAAAGTTTGTTTTAGGAGTCGATCCATATGAAACCTGTCTCTCAACAGTGCATCAATGGTGCCGTATTTGTTTGCTGATAAGGACCCAAGGTTAATTGTGGCGGTACAAAGCCATATAGCGCTTGGAAGGGCGTCATTTTAATAGCAGTGCGGTAGGTGGTATTATACCACCATTCAGTGAGGAATAACCACTGTCTCCACCGACGTGGTTGAGCATGAGTTATACACTGTAAGTACATTTTTACGCACTGATTGAGACGTTCGGTTTGGCCATCCGATTCGGGGTGATGCAGTGGATAAATGGAGATTGGACCCAAGCGTCTGAAACAAAACATGCTAGAAGGTAGAGGTGAAAATCTTGTCACGATCAGAAATAATATGTTGGGGTAAACCATGAAGACGAAAGATTTAGTCCATAAAAATGTCAGCCACTGTCTCCGCAATGAAGGGATGTCGCATAGCCATAAAATGTCCATACTTGGTAAATCTATCTACCACGACGAAGATGCAATCAACATGATTGGAAACGGGTAATCCCTCAATGAAGTCCATGGCAATGTGGGTCCACGAATGGTTTGGTATGGGCAAAGGTTGAAGAAGGCCTGGGTAAGCCACGTGTTCAGATTTACACTTTTGACAAATATCACACTGTAAAACCAAATTTTTAATAAGAGTAGACCTTCCAGGCCACCAAACGTTCGCTTGGTCCTTAGATGCAGTTCCGCAATGCCCACACGAAGGTGAGCAGGGACTTGATGTATCGTAAAATATCTGTTGGCTTTTCGTACCCATTCACGCGGACCATTGCCAGAAAAAAACTGAAGTTCTAAACGAGTCACACCCCCTTTCTCACAAGGCGTAAACGGGCGCAGCGCCCGAAAGGAGGCTTCTGGGAAGCCTCACAACAGTGCGCTGGGTGCACTATGCAAACAAGCTGCGTGCGGGGCGCGCATCAGGCAGGAGTAGACGTCGGCAGCGCGTGCGCCGCAGAGGAGAAGACAGCAGCGCGATTGGGCTGGGCCAGCAGCGCGCCAACTGGGCCGACAGTGCGCTATCATGGACTAGCACACACTAGATTGGAGCTACTAGCATGGACTAGCACACACTAGATTGGAGCTACTAGCATGGACTAGCACACACTGGATTGGAGCTACTAGCATGGACTAGCACACACTGGATTGGAGCTACAAATCCTACTAGCCTTAGGATTCCTAGTTCTAGTTGAATTAGGATTGCTTATTGCCTATAAATAAGACCCTTGAGGCACCAACCAAGGCATTGATAATCATTGAGTGATTAGTCATCCTTGAGAGAGTTGTGGTGTTCCGAGTGGCGAGAATTGTTCCTAGTTTCTTTGGTTTGGAATCGAAAGAAAGGGTTGGGGGCCGGGCTCCCGTAAAGAGTTTGTGTTCAACGAGAGGAGGCGACATCCGAGAATATTTGGAGAGAGGCTGGTCGTAGTGGGACTACGACGCCGCACACCTATTCGCCCTATTCCGCACGGCGAAAAATTAGGGGTGTGACAGTAGTCTAGAGTGAAACCCAAAATCAGGGCGTGGTCCTTCAGTCTGTGTAGGGGGTTGTGAGCTGGAAGGAATGGTTGTAGGGGTTTGTGAGCTGGAAGGAATGGAAGCCGCAGGAACTGGCTGTAATGACGAATCTGATTGCAATGAGAGTAACTTGGCAAGTGCCGCCATAATCGATTCATGCTTCGCAGCTGAATCTTGAATCATACCAAGGACAGTTGCCTCTAATCTGTCTTGACGCACTGTTAATTGTTGAAATAGCTTCTCAGAGTTATCCAGCCTTGAGAACACAGTAGTGAAGGAGGTATCAATCCCCTTCAGCTCACCTTCAATCCGACGGATAGCATCCTCAATGGATTTGGAACGTGTTTCTGTCATGATTGGATCGAACTGCTCTGATACCAAGCTGTTATGATTCAGAATAGCAATAGAGTTGTAAGAAAATGACTTTCATTTATAGGCCGAATGTCGACAATCGGTTACAAAAGAGATGGAAGAACAGAAATAGCAGTAAGATACAAAAGGAGAAGAACAACAAAAGGACAGAATACAAAAGAGAAACTTTCCAGACAGGCCTCTGTCTTTTTCTGTAGTTTCTTTATATCCTGCTAATAGTGGCTATCCACGTCAGCTAACAGCGCTGGACGGATTGTCAAGACTAACCTGCTGGGCGATGAGGCTTCCGTTGACGGCGTCTACCCCAACGTAGCCGTTGTGGCTCATAACATATAGGTACATTTAACATGCCGGGAAATTGCATTCAAGGTGATCTAGCTCTCTAGACCATTCATGCAAATTGAAGTTGGCATGTTACAGTTTTCTTCAGTTTATTAGTTTTCTTAAGGCCGTATTAATTTCTTACTCTTTTTTTTTTTGGTTAAAAGCTATTATTTTGAAGCGTCTTAGGAATTGAATTTTAGTTACTTTTATCATGGCACCAGATAATGGTGCACAAAAAGTTTAAATTAAACTTCTCATACAACATATTAGGAATCTAAAAACTATTCTAGGTCTTGGTATCAACATTGTTTGACATATTGTCCGGGTCCAAAACAAGAAAGAGGGAGGTTATTTTTTCTGCTAATGTAGAGTTTTTAAAATTAGAAAATGATTGCTCTAAGTGACAGCAAAATTAGAAACTTAAGACATGATTTAGATTTCTGATCACTAGTTGAGGTAGATTTAATGTTCAAGATTTCTGATAGCCACTTATTGATTTTATCTGATGCTATTTCAATTGAACTAGGATGGTCAAAATTTGTTCTCAAAAGGACTATTTGAATTGCTTTGTGCCTCTGTGCTGAATTGTTTAGAATCAGAAGTGATCAGTAGCATGCTTGATTATCAAGCTAACATACTTAGTAACAGATTAAGTGAAAATATGGTCGATGCTGTGGATGAGGGGGAAGAAGATAGAGGTGGTGTTATTGTCAGCTCAACTAAGCTTGGCATTATACTGTTTGAAGGAAATATAGATTTACATCCCCATAATGGCATCGAATTTGAGTCACACAAAGCAGCTTACGCTTTTTATCAGGAATATGCCAAGTTGATGGGATTTACCACTTCGATTAAAAATAGCAGACGTCCAAAGAAATCAAAAGAATTTATTGATGCAAAGTATGCATGTTCCAGATATGGAGTTACCCCAGAGTCAGTGGTAACAGTAGGCGACCCACTGTAAAAAAAAAAAAACAGATTTCAAAGCCAGTATGCACGTGAAGAGGAGATCAGATGGAAAATGGATTATTCATGAATTTTTGAAGGACCATAATCATGAGCTTTTACCAGCTCTGGCTTATCATTTTGGCATTCATAGAAATGTAAAGCTAGCTGAGAAGAATAATATGGACATATTGCATGCTGTTAGCGAAAGAACACGAAGAATGAGATGTCCAGAAAATGTGGTGGGTACCAAAAATCTGGATTCCTCCATACTGACATGGCTTTTAAGATAGAAAAAGGTGGATGCGTGAATCTTGATGAAGGAGATGCCCAAATTAATGCTTGAATATTTTAAGCGAATCAAGAAAGAGAATCCTAATTTTGAATGAAGAAGAGCAATTGAGAAATCTGTTCTGGGTAGATGCCAAAAGTAGGAATGATTATGTTAGTTTTAATGATGTCGTTTCCTTTGATACCTCTTATATGAAACATAATGATAAACAGCCTTTTTCACCGCCATTGTCGCTTCATGTTGCTTGGGTGTGCATTGGTTGCAGATGACTCTAAACCAGCATTTACATGTTTGCTGATGACTCTTCAAGTTTGGGGCATTGCTGATCCTAAATAATAAGACTTTGTTTTGCCAATTTTGCCCTTTAATGATTCAACTAATATTAATTACACAAAGCCCAAAAATTATATCCATGATATAAAAATTACACAAAGCCAAAAAAATAAACTTATTGTCACTTTCAAGCCTCAAACTTACTCTGTTTTTCGACGTGATCAACCTTTTTAACCTATATACCGTTATCAATTTAACCCTTGAAGAAACAGTCACTTGTCTCTCAATCCCACGAAGCTTTGCAGTTTGCACGCATCAGGTCTCTTTGCGCAGTCGATTGAGGCCCTAAGGTTTCTCTGTCTGCGAAACAGAAGACACAGTTTGGGCATCTTCAAGCCCTAACTTCAGTCAATTGAAGAGGTCTCCTCCTTGCGCAGTGCATTGAAGCCGAGTTCTTTGCCGCTGGGCGAACTGATGTGAGGTGTATTATTTTCTCATAAATTTTCTGGGTTTCTCTTGTTCTCTGATATAATTAAATTCATTTTCAGTTCTTTCTCGTGAAAAAGAATTGAAACTGAATAATTTTTTAATTTCCCAATAATTTGCTTCAGAGTGCTTAAGAATTGCTATTGAATTTATCCCGTCCTATCATAAAGTAAACATCTTATTTTCCTTGGATAAAACAAGCAACTAAGGGAGATGGTTAACGGGACTTCCTCTTGGAGGAATGCTGTTTCTTGTTCCACATTAATCACTTTCACTTTCTTCCTCCACCATTATTGATTGCAATAAAACAAGCTCTCTCTGTCTCTGTAGACTTTCTCTGGAGTCTTGTTCTCTCTAGAGACTAATACCCTTTGAATTAGTCTATGAATCAAATCCTCTCTCAGAAAGAGTTTTTCTCTGGGTCATTGTTGCAAACTCTTGAGATCTAGCTGGCTGTGATCATCCCATCTTTTTGTGCGCTCGCAAGTATACCTCCCTTTCTCACATTTAACTCTTGTCCTGAACTGAATTGGCTATTTATCTGCAAAACGTATCTTGAAATTTTGTTTGATTTATTAACTTGTTTTTCTTTTGTTATATTCAAGAATACTGTAGGGAATTCTTAAGAGCACCAATTTGGGAGTGAGATTTATATGAAAATGCTGATTATAATATTTGACATAATCCTTTAATTTGATGTTAGATTTATTTTTATTTGGGTTTGACATTAAATTTATTGTTGAATTTATCTTTTTTTTTTTTAGTGTGTAAGATTCTACAATGATAATTACGAATTCTGGAAAATAAGCACAAGTTTTTTCAAGGTATGAAACGAGACAAGGAGATAGTTGGTGTGGAGAAAGGAGACAGAGAAGGCGAAATAGAAGAAGAGGAAGAAGAAATAGAAGAAATGGGGGATGAGGTGGAAGAAGGAGAAGAAAATGAAGATGAAGATGAAGATGAAGATGGTTATACTTTCAAATTCAAGGAAGGGGTAAATCCTTTTGATTTCATTGAAGAAACTACTAATAGAGTCCAACCGTATAAGGAATTTGAGCGCCTGGAGTATGAAGCCCTTGCTGAGAAAAAGAGAAAAGCACTCGCCAATAACCAGGGGTAAATTCAGTTTTTTTTAATCTCTTCCGTAAGGAAATCATTAACAGTACTTTGTGATTTGATTGTCTTATACTTATTGTATGGGAGCTTAGAATTTCATAGTTCAACTCCATGAATGGATGAAATCATCGCTTCATGAGAGGCGCCCTGCCTTTTTTTGCTTTAAAAGTGTTCAATTATGTGGAGATTAATTTTCTTTCACAATAAGTAACTTTGACTTTGTGCAGGAGCGATTTGGTTAGATATTTATTAAACTTATCTATGCTGTTTAAAATGTAATAGGGTAGTAAAAAAGGTGAGAATAGAAGATGTTTCCAGTGCCAGCATGGAAGAACTAATGGAAGCCATGAATTATGGAGGTCGTAGAAAGAGGAGAAAGGTTACCATTTTACGCAGCTTGCATTACTTTAATTTTGTCTGTCAATAGTTTTAGTTGGTGTTATATGGCTATTTCAATTTATTTTTATATTATTATTTACGTGTGCAGCCTAAAAAGAAAGGTCGACGGAAAGGGTCAAAGAAGAAACTCAGCCGTGAAATTACAAGAAAGCTTGGTTTTGCTACCCTTTGTTATGCTCAAGGCTGTTATGAAGAGGTAGCTTAATCCTGCTGATCATCTTATGTATTTTTTGTATAATAAATGAAATAATTTTTACAATAATGTGAGCTAAAAATCTAAAACCTTGTTTTGCTTCCACTACCATATTCTATAGAACCTATAGCTCTACCCCACCAAAATAAATTTTGACATAATTGTACTTTAAGTTAAAAATAATCATGTTTCTCGTATGATAAAAATCTCATATTTGTACTAAGATTTATCTTTATCAAATTACTTATCATCTATCATCTGGAGAGTTTATTTTGTCGTATAAAAAAAAAACAGGAGAGTTTATTTTAAATATTTTGGTTGCAGGCCATAGCAGTGCTACGTAAAATTATTTTGATATCACCAGATTTACCTGATTCATACCATACACTTGGGCTTGTATACAGCGCACTTGGTGATGATGCTAGAGCTCTTGGATTTTACATGCTTGCTGCACATCTAATGCCAAAAGATTCATCTCTTTGGAAACTTCTATTTTCCTGGTCTATGTAAGGCTTCTCCATTTATTATCATTATTGCATAGAATATGATAGCTGGATACTTCAAAATTGAAACACAGATTATGGGTTCATGTTTTTTTATTGTAGTTTCTCTGCATAAGTTATTGACAACATATAAAAATTCATAATTTATTTAGTTTAATAAAAATAAATTTATGATAATATGATCGTAGCTGTAGGCCCTAGTTTCTTTGTTGCAATTTTTTATTGTAGGCAGATATGGTTTTGATTATTGAACTTTGAAGTACACTGTACTTATTGAATCTGTTACCAACATGAAAAGTTTTAAGGGTCTTGTACTTAAATATCTTTGTATCGTGATCATGTTTGAATGTAAAGAGAAGGATTACTTTTGGGAGAAGGTTGTTTTATGTCGTTGATTATTACTCTTCAGATTTCTTTTAATGTCTTGGATGGAAGTAACTATGTATAAAATTGATCAGAGTTAAAAAAAACTAAATACATGTTTTGTTGGGAAGGTCCTCAACAACATTGAAATTGTTTAAAATTGTGAGCATAAAATGTTTGTTATGGATCTTTAATGCGAATAGTGAGCGCAAAGATATTGATCAAGCAAACTATTGTCTCACAAAAGCAATAGCAGCAGATCCTGAAGATAGCCAATTATTATTTTACCGTGCATCACTCCATCTTGAGCGAGGAGATCATCATAAAGCTGCTGAGTCTTATGATCAAATATATCAAAATTGTCTGGAAAATGTTGAAGCGCTCAAGACTGCGGCAAAGGTCCTTCCTCTTTTTGTTTCATTTGAATGTATTTTTTATTGGAATTTGTCCTTTTTTATTTCATTTGAATGTACTCTTTTATTTGAATCTCACATGTGTTGAAGTTATTTTGAACCGTTAAATTATTATATAGTGATTACTTTCTTTTTTGCTTATATGAACTTTTTTAGTGTTTGCCTTAATGTTTATGCCTAGTTTCTCTGTCAACTAGTAGCCCACGCATGCATCTATGAAAACCACTAATAAATTAGATGCATATATTTGGATGGTGACGCGGTTCTAAAATCGTTTTAAATTAATTAAGAGTATATAACACTTATGATCTATCTGCAAATGGTATTTCTTTTTATGTGGTTTATGTCTTTTGTTTCAGTTATACCAAAAAAGTGGACAGTTTGAACGATCTGTCAGCATTCTTGAAGACTACATCAAGTGTCATCCTACTAATGTTGATTTAAGTGTAATTGATCTTCTTGCTTCAATATACATGGAAAATAAAGATTATAGCGAGGCTATTCAGCATATTGAGCATTGTCTCACGGTCAACTGCTCAATGGGTGAACTACTTACAAACTTGACAGTCAAAGCAGGAATCTGCCATGTTAATCTGGGGGACATGGAGAAGGCGAAGGTTTGTTCCATGCTTAATCTTTTGGCATGAATTTCCATGTAAAGTGGGATGAGATGCCAATGTGAATTTTTGGAATTGATTTGTATGGATAGTTGATATAACATTCTTATATGACTTTTTTTTTCATTCATTTGAAAGGTAATCTTATTTTCTATATTTCTCTCTACGTTACTTAAAAATTGTTTTATGCTTCTTTGGAAGGACTAAGGGGGACTGGAAAGTTCCTTGGGTCCTTGCCCTTTAGATTATTGTTAAGGAAGAGTCTACCAGTTAATACTTACTTTTAGTGCAAAATAATATGGTTGTTGATCAATGTGCGGTAGATTACACTAATACTAGCTGTTTTTTCAATGATCTAGATTCTATTCAATGTTTTAGATCAAGAAGTTGTTCGTGAATGCTCCAACTTGGCACTTCAAGTAGCTGACTCATTGATGAAACACAAGCAGTATATCTTAGCATTGAAGTATTATTTGATGCTGGAAGAAAATGCTCATGATAATGTAATTTTTCAACATTTTGTTTTTCATTTGTTTATTTGAGTTTTAACGATGTTTTCTTCAAAGTCTAAAGTTGATGTACTTTTTGACAGGGGTTTTTATTCCTGAATATTGGCCAATGTTATTTATCATTGAAAGAAAGAGTAAAAGCAATTCCTTACTTTTATAAAGGTTCGTCAAAATTTATCATATCAAGTTAGTATATTATATACTGATAAATATTCAAATGTTCAATTTTCTATGTAGCAAAGGGCTTGAAATATTAGTCTCATTTGGATGAGTCTTTTGCTAAATTATTATTAAGTGTCTGATGAAAATATGGTATATTACATGCCGTATAGATCTGATCCTAAACTTGTTACTTTGCTTAATATTCATTTTTATTAAAATTCTGCTGAGATTGATTAAAAGAAATAAAATAATTCTCACTAGATAGCCAAGCTATTTGTTTGAGACCTTGTACTTCAAAAAGGTAACACAACAAAAGATAAAATGGAATTTAATGGAAATAAGTACAAAATGGAATCAAATAAGTTCAAGAAGATGATGTATAAAGTGAGGTTCATAAAGAATGAGATCACTCCTTTTCATAGTTTGGAGGACATCTTTATGATCGTGGTTTGGGAAGCTTCGTAGCGACTTTAGTTAATCGTTTTGGGTAATTAAAGTGCTGTATGATTTCATGCATAACATACACTAGATACATCTATGAAAAGAATTTAAATTGGTGACATACCTTTGAAAATGCTTGATTTTTATTTGTCTTCCTAGAAATGAAATTAAAATTAAGTACTTTATATTTTAGTTACTTTTGATTTCTCTGACACCATAATTGGCGATGTTGTCTGTAAACTGGAATAAGTGATGTATTTTCACACTTACTTGGCTTTGATATGGTACTATAAATCAAGTTCTTACAGAAGTAGATGACACTTTTTCTTGGTTGGGGCTGGTATATTTTATATCGCAGCTCTGGAAACTCTTGAGGACAATATCCCTACCCGATTACATTTGGCTTCCCTTCTTCTAGAAGAAGCCAGAGAAGCTGAAGCTATTTCATTGCTTTCTCCTTCGACACTTTATGGTATCTTTTGCGTTTAAAGTGTTATGTGTGTTTTGTTTCTTGAAAGGTCTGGCAACCATGTTAAGCAAGTTTTATTTGTTTTTTCTCCATAACCAGAATCAACGGATCTACGATCTGGCACATCCAACCCGTGGTGGCTTAATGAAAGGATAAAATTGAAGCTTTCTCAAATATATAGATCCAAAGGGATGGTTGAGAACTATGTTGAAGCTATCTGTCCATTTATCCGCGAGACCTTGTTTGTTGAAAATCTTCATCAAAAGGTAATTGGTTTATGAACAATTTAACTATGTAAAATTCTTTTTACAAACGTTTTTTTTGGGTTTAAATCTCTTAACTTATTTAATTTTTGGGAATGAATCTAGTTTAAAGTAACAAAGAAGCTTTCGAAGAGAGTTCTGCTTGAAAGGGTCAAAGTGCTTGATGGTCGTGAAACTGGCCAACTATTCCGTGGATTTAGACCAGTAGCTCCTAAATCAGATCTGTAAGTAATGAATATCCACATCTTGTGGCATAAGAATTATTTTCCTTTGCTTGTTTGATCTTTTACTTTTTTCTTGTGGTTATAATATTACCATGTCTGAAATGAAGTAAACAAACATCAGTCCTCATGTAAAGATGATTCACTTTCCAGAAGTCATTACTGACAACGTTTCGTCTAGATACATGACTAAGGTTTATGGATATTCTTGGATTTTGTTACTAGGTCTTATATGGCCATTTGGTATGTGGTAAAAAAGCTTATCACATACCAAATGGCCCTATTTTGTTACTGGGGGACGAGTCTCCTGCTGGATACTTTATAAAAAGCTTTTCGGTTGAATACTTTATAAAAAGCATGATTTTATGGGATAAAAAATTAAGATACTTTTATGCACATATGCCAATACTTGTATGTAATATTCAATTATTTCTTAGTTGTGCTGGTGATAAAATTAAAAAATATTATGCTTGTTAACAGCTCTACTTTTTTTCTTATCTAAATATTACTCGAGGAAAAATGTTTGATGATTGCATAAATTAGGTCCAAAGCTTCAAGAGCTAAAAGGTTGCTTCAGAAAATGGAAAGAGTAAAAGAAGAAAGGATAGCAAAAGCTCAGGCTGCTGGAGTTGATTGGCAACATGATGATTCATCAGATGATGAACCAATGGTTTTATTTCTGCATATTCATGAATAAGATCTGCTTTTTTTTTCTTTTTGACAAGAGAATGGTTGTCTTTTCACGTGTGATGTTTTCAGCTACAAGTACATAGAGAACCTTCCTTGCCTAGTATTCTGAAAGACGAAGAATATCATTATCTTATAGTTGATGTCGGTATTCTTTCCTCTATTCAACCTTCAAAGTTATATATCTTTTTACCATGTAGTTTTGTATGGTGAATGTGGTGATTATCAATCTTCTCCATTGAGACTTGGACTCCTTTCCGTTATTCTAACTTCTCTGCATGCATTTTTTGTAGTTGTGCAAGGCATTAGCTTCCTTAAAAAGATTTTCTGAAGCTCTTGAGATAATTAGTTTGACTTTGAAGTTTGCATTTAATTCAATGTCAGTTGAAAAGAAGGAAGAACTTACATTTCTTGGCGCTCGTAAGTTTCGTGCTTCTACATTGTTTATTTTCGTCGATTATATATGGTTATAGTTAAAATAGATTAACTACTGCATTTTCTAAAAATATTCACTTCTCATCCATTCAAACTATCATGCATACTCTCACATATCCCCTTATTTTCCTTCTTGCATTCTGTAATTATTTGTTGTATGAAGTACTTGTATGGAAGTGATTCATCCATTATAAGATGGTGTTATCTTCTACTGTTCTAAATTCAAAACAGGGGATCTTAGGCAGATGCTAACACGTGTGATTTCTTTTTTTAATTGATCTGCAGAGTTAGCGTTCACAACCACAGATTCTAAGCATGGATTTGATTACGTAAAATATATTGTGAAGCACCACCCATACAGTCCCCTTGCTTGGAATTGTTATTACAAAGTAACTTCAAGGTATCGGGCACTTTTTTTCATGTTAATTGTTCTGGTGCTTCATTATGTGTTTCTTTTAGTGGGAACTAGGAAGTTTGAAGGAACACTATAAACTACAGAGTTGTATCATGTATTTGTAAGATGGCTAAACTTGTCAAGTTAGAAAAAAGAGGTATAATTTTTAAAGATCCATGTTTTATTTGCTTCTAAAGTTTTTGAATGTGTTACAGAATGAAGAATCGTGATACAAGGCATTGTAAGCTTCTAAATAGAATGCAAGCTGAAGTCAAAGATTCTATACCTCCTTACGTCATTGCCGGCCATCAGTTTACCTCGATCAGTCATCATCAAGATGCTGCAAGAAAGTATCTTGAAGCCTATAGGCTGTCACCAGATAATCCCTTGATAAATCTTTGTGTTGGTGTGATATTTTCTATTCTCTTTTCTCAATTGTTGAGGGAATTTTTCTTTTTCGTGATTGCATAATAATGTTGAGATGTGATCATAATTTCTCTGGCTAAATGGGAAATATTTTAGGAACTGCTTTGATCAATTTGGCTCTAGGATTTCGACTTCACAACAAGCATCAGTGTGTCACGCAAGGTTTAGCATTTCTCTACAACAACCTGAGGCTTTGTGAAAACAGCCAGGTATGGACGTCGACAATATATTTCACAATGTCTAGTAATTTTAGCATTTCCAAATTGCAGTTAAATTAGTATAATATATTGATGACGCCCCATAGGTGTGGTTTTGGTGATACAATTCTGCAGCAAAAGAAATTAACAATTTAACCATGAAAAACAAAAATTATGATGCCAAAAATTATTGACAGTTGTAGCTTTGAATTGCTGGAGGAAATGAAAGCGGAGAAGGTTGTTTTAAGTTGTATGAAATAACTCAAGGCGGTTGTACACCTAATTATGGGGAAAATAACATAAATTGTTAAGATACTTAAGAAATATCCATTTTGCTTAGTTTTATCCTAATATTTGTTGTATTGGTAATAATCGTTCTTGTGGAAATCATCTCAACATATTTATTCTTTAATTAATACCATATTTTGTATCTTTCCAGAAAAATGAGAATTTGATTAGTGTATAAAAATGGATGCAGGAAGCCTTGTACAACATTGCACGGGGGTGTCACCATGTTGGACTTGTATCTCTAGCAGTGTCTTATTATGAGAAAGTGCTTGCAACTTATGAGAGGGATTATCCAATTCCAAAACTTCCAGGCGAAAATTTAGAAGCCAAAGATCAAAACCCGGGTTTCTGTGACCTTCGTAGAGAAGCAGCTTACAATCTGCATCTTATCTACAAAAAGAGTGGAGCTATGGATCTCGCCAGGCAAGTCTTAAAAGATCATTGCACGTTTTGAATGTATGAATGATAGTGTAAGTTAGAGACCCCAAAGCAGACAAATAAATTTTTGATGTAATCTGATTCATCTTGTTTAATTTAATGCGAATATAATCTGCTGAGAGATAAGTAAGTAGTTATGGGTATTTTCATGATGTTTTGCTTTGGAATGTTTCAATGTTCAATGGTGGCTACCCATTTATATGCATCATCCTGTGGTGAAATCAGTGAGTTTGTTCCAATGAGGATAGCGGCTGCCTATGTTTTACTGGAGGAAGAAAGAGCTTCTAGGCTGCACTGGAAACTTACTTTCCGCAGATGGTTACAAACTGCACATGGTTACTGACTCTTATCCATACAGCCAATAGTTATTCAGCTCACTCTCTCGTTGGCATCACTCATCATCGTCTTCGTCTGTAAACTCTTCATCTTCATCCTCCTCGTCCCTATTAGTTTGTTCTTCATCTACATCATCCTCGTCTACAATAAAGCTTCGTCTTCATCGGCTTCACTTTCTCCACCTTTCAAAACGAAAGTTTTCTTTTTGATGCTACTATCACTGCCTGCTTTCCTGAGAGCCTTTGATCTTGTACCATATTTGGGTCCCCCATCTTTCCGCAATCATCTCTTCATCGTCTTCATAATCGCCCCTCCAATCATCATCATCTTCCGCAATGTTCTCTCTCTTTTTTGTCGCACCTCTCCCTTCTTTCTTCCCAGCTTCTTTGTCGTCGTCGTCGTCGCTGTTTTCCTCTAGGAACCATTTCCACTTTTTTGGATCACGGACGATTCGTTTGGTGTAACAATCAATCAAATTCATGTCCCATTACGACGAAACCAAATTCTGCGTCCAAATGAAATGAAAATTGTGAGCAAAGTAAACTGAACTCTACTACCACAAATGTCGAATAAGCTGCAAAACATTTCTCAATATTATCCAAACCATTTAAAGCTCAAAATTATCGGCAAGAGAAAAGCCATAAATCACGCACATGTCACTTCATTCAATTTGTTTAAGTTGAATGAACAAATGGAAATGAATGAAACCAGAAAAAAGAAATCACAAAATTTATGCAGGAAACTGTCAACAATTCAAAATCTCTCAAGCTTGCATCATTTTTCTGGTTGAAGATAGATTTCACGAGCTGTAGAGCTTAGAAATATCAAGAGCAAATTTTACTCTTGTTAAACAGTTTAAAATTTCTGATTATCAACCACAAAATAGGAATGGATCCAAACAAAGACCCAGGAATTTGATTTGAATATCATCAATTTTTTTTTGAATTTTTGTCGTCAATTGAACAGAGTTGATAAGAATAATTTAACCTTCAACAGGGTCAATGCCAAGAACATCTACACCTTCGAAATCGAACCCATTTCTCAAACTCGCGCCAATTTCGCTCTTGCTCCATGAAATTCTCTCATCCTTCCGTTCAAACTCATCGGTTTTCTTCAGATTTAACCAAGTGGGTGATTTCGCCGCCACGCGGAATGAATCACCTGGCGCCATCTCACCTTTAAACCTCCTGAAAATCCTAATTTCTCCATCCACACCGCTTCGCAACCAGATAGGATTCCTCCCAATAACTTCAAACGAAACCCTAAACTCAGTTTGAGAGTCTTTTTCGTCATCCGGGGTTATGACGTCGAACAACACGTGACGACGTGAGACGGTCCGATCGCCGGAAGTGAAACCTGAGCCTCTTCCACACAGTGTCGTTGACCTCTGTTCCAGTAAGAGTCTGTAACCATCTTCACCATCCACCTCCATGTCTTCAGTTCTTCCTCTTGAAGAAAGTTGCAGCTTTGCATCAGTATGCAGTTTGAAACTTGAGAGTATCATGTCCCTTGCTGCTCATTCCCATTTTCAGATAATTATTTTTAGGGGAATTATTTTTAGTTGTTTTAACAACTAAAACCCTGAACTATAAAAAATTCTCACCGGTGACCTCGCAGTCACGTTTCCCATCCAGAACCGTCGAGTTTAACACCTCGATTTCGTCTCTGTCAAGTACCGTTGAACGGAGATGAAGGACGTCAAAATCGGGGCCGAGAGACGTCCCTCCTGCTAGTTCAAAGAAGAAGGACAATGGCAGGCAATGGCGGAGACGAAGCTCATTGGCCGTTGGATCGTAAAATGGATGGCCATGATTGAATCTGACATCTTCTAGAGGCGACGGACGGACGATAAACCAATTTGATTAAAACATTCGTTTATTATGAGCCATAACCTCGTAGGTCTACTTCGCCGGATAACTTGAATCCTCCACGGGGAATGCTTCCTCCTTCACTCCAGTAATTATCATTTCTTGATTCTCACCTACACCAACAAGTGAACTGTAAGTCCAAAGGCTTAGTAAGGAATTGAGATATGCAATATGAATGCCTCTAACTCATTATGTCAGAATGAGATCCGCCCCAATCCGTTATTTACTTAAAGTTACATATATAATAAACTCGAAAGTCGAGTGGAAGATTGGAGATTCTTGGCAAGGAGATGACCGCTAGTCGGCATCCAACACCTTGTCGGTAGATCAATTCTCGCGACTCTATAGGGGTGGGTCATAAACTCGAATCTACCGGTTAGATCCGAACCATGTTCCCCAACCTTCAATTCCTTTAATTCTTTTCTTCCATTCATTTCCTTCTCACAATGAATACCAACCCAATTGTGGCATTTCTTAGGGTTTCTAATTACAATGGATGCATGACAATGCAACATCAATAATACATCCACAAAGAGTAACAACCATTTAATCCATCCATAAATCTATACTACAAACAAATTCCAGCCCATCGAGGTAATAATCGACGGAAATCAATTCATGAGATTCAACAAGCATTGAACAAATAACAATGAATACGAACAGCGAAATCAAAAGAATTTACAACGAATATAAATGACGAAATGAAATATAACATGCTTCGTAATTCAACAGTAAGATACGAATATGATAGCGATATAAAAATGAGCATACGTGCTTCTATTCAACAGTGAATACAAAATAATACAGTAAAATAAACATACGAGCATACTTTATATTTTGACAGCGAATTTCTAAGTATAATAGTGAAACAAAACGAGGATACGTACAAAACATAATAATAATTAGAACGTTTAACATGTTTCTCTATTTGACAGGAATTTAACCATGGAGAAACAACAAAATAACAGCGATTGCACAATGATTAATTCATATTAACCTGCTTAAAGTTTAACATTAATTAACAATACACGCTAGTAATTAAAACATGCATTCCTGATAGGTATTTTGACAGCAATTATTGAATATACAGAATTTAAAGACAAGTATACATGCTCTATGATTTTGACAGTAATCTAATAATTACAGCAGCGAATTGAACAAGTTTCATGCTTCAAGAATTCAATAGTAAACTAACAATCTTAACAGCAAATTAAAACGTACAATATGCTTAGAGTTTTGACAGTAATTTATTGAATGAAACAACGAAAATAAATGTATAATCATGCTTTGCTAGTTGACAGTAAAACCTCAATACCTAATAAGAATTATGAGTATGAACATTAGAAATATAGAGACTATAAGATTAACAACCAAACATTAACATTGTAAACTAACAAAATCCTAACCAGATTACCAATCTCCAAAACGGAGTACAAATCAATAAAACTAAAGTTAATCAAGAATAATTAAGGACAATTAAGGTAGCAAGCGATTTGATTATCATCTTCTCATTCTCAATATTGATCTCTTTACACGTATTTCTAGGAGTCGCAATCATGAATTCAAGCAAGAGATTTCAAAAAATCCTAACAATGAAACATTCTCAACATTCAACAAAGAAACAAACATAGAATTCAATCAATGAAATACAATGACTCTACTTGTGGTGTAGGGCCTCCATTGGCCAAGACTCTACTCAATCCTTACCAAATTCAAATATAGCACTTGCAAAATGCACAATTCCAGCAACAATTTCTTCTAGCACTCAAACTCCCTCAACTCTTTTCTCTCTCTCAATTTGAAATCCAAGAATAATGAAGTCACTGCATTCCCTCACACTCTTAACACACTTAGTGCTCAGTAAAATTTGTGGATTGATGATTCATTCAATCATAGACCTAGCTTTTCATAAAACAATTCAGAAAACCTAAAAACCATACCTCTTTCCATCAATTAATCCACAAAGGCATTAATAAATTCCTAGAGTGGCTGGAGAGGACCAACTTTCGCGTGGGATAGGGTTGGCTGTCGATTGAGTGGAGAAATTATTGATAAAATGACAAAATGACAACTCAAAAGCAAATTCCCCTCAAATCTAGGAGAATTCAGATGCCCCTGCACCCTGCAGTCTACGTCCGCCAGTGTCTGAAGCGTGAAAATACACAGGCAAAATTGCTTTTTTGGATGCCAAGTCTCGTCCGTAGTGTCGTCCGCAATCATCCGAAAAGACATAAAGTTTGGACAAATTCAAAGTCATGTCATCCGCAATCGTCTGCCCGCGTCTGCTATCGTCTGAAAACTCGCAAATTTCAGACATATTCAATTTGATGTCGTCCGCCTTCGTCCACATGAGTTCGGCGGCATCATAAACTCGCGGAAGACGAATTGGGACGCAGAATCTTGTCCTAAAACTCGGGGATGATTTGATATGCGTTTTCAAACGAGAAGCCCATGTCCGCATGCGTCCGCGTGTGTCTGAAAACCCATTTTTCCACAATTTATACTTAATTTCTTTTATCCAAATTATCCTCAACTATTTCCTATATGATGATGTGGTATAATTCCAATAATACCATCCCATTATATAACGTATTTATTTTCGTGAATTTCATAACATTAATAAAACGGAGAAAATAATGGAGTATTACATAGCTACTCATACGATAAACATGCTTCACCAACACAACGACGTTAAATAGACATAACAAATTAAACATGGATAAAGCATAATACTTAAACATACTCGAAGGAGAACTTACAATTCCTATTCTAATGAATTAAGCATGCTTTTTTCTATTAGACGTGCCTAAGTGAGTAATTACAACTAATGGTCAAACATGGAGTTAATTAAACCGGCTTCAGGTTACAAATATTATTCTAATTAAACATGAACAAGGAAGAATTTCAATTAGTTATCCTAGTTAATTCACATGCTTAAGAAAGATTACGATTATTATTCTAATTAGTTATCCTAATCAATTAACATGCTTAGCTCCAGTTCTAGTTATCCTAGTCAATTAACATGCTCAAGAAAGATTACGATTATTAGTCATCCATGAATTAACATGCTCAAGTTAGTATTTATTATTACCATTGTTATTTAGTGATTATTATTAGACATGCTCAGACTTGTAGAAAACTACAGTTTCTAAGAGATAATGATAGACAACACATAAGCAAGTAAGGTAATAATGTAACGATCCAGATTTTCATACATTTAAAAAAAATATGTTAAATTTTTAGAAAAACATATTAGAGTGCACGTCGGGCCGTTAGAAACACTTTAAAAACATTTCATAAGTAAAACATTTCGAAAATAAGAGCATTTGCGGAAGTGTAATAATTTAAAGGAAATAAACTAAACATTTAAATTACAATTTATGAAAAGAAACTTAATTACAATTTAGAAATTGAATAACATTACAATTTAATTATCTCTCACTTCTCATAGCTTGGCCAACCACAAGCTCGCATATGCAAATCCCTCATCAACTGCTTATTCATTTGCTCAAGGACTCCGCGCGTGTACCTACACTGCAAGTAAGATGTGAGCCTAAAGACCCAGTAAGAAAATAAGTTTAGGCATATAAAATGCCACTATTTAATTCTTTGGAATGGGTCCGCTCCAATCAAATATTTTAATTACGTATATTAGGAATAGTTACATGTTTTAGGAATAGCTCGCATATGGAGCATGGATTAGGAAAATCCTACGGTTTCTAATTAATTATGTTAATTGGTCTTTTTGATCCTGACAAGGGAAAAATTAGTTATTTTCCTCACTCAAGACGTTTGGCCACCCCGTGGTGGTTTCCCTAATTGTTTTTATCGTTATGATGCCTAAGACTAAAAGTACATATAACATACAGAAAAGAATTCGTATAACAACCATAACAGATATATAAAAACGCACGACAATATATTAAGGATCGATAACATGCTTGAAAAGGTTATATTCTAATTTATTTACATGCTTGTATTAATTATCTTGTTTAAGTTAGCTAGATTGATTAGGTTAACATGCGATAGTTGTGATCACTTTGCAATATCATACTCAAAGAATTTATTCACAGCAGGGAACTCAACGAATGGAACCATCAACAGAGAAATATTAATAGAAATTTTAAGCCAGAGGAACATACATGAGCCTACAAATAATCATACTACTGCAAATACAACAGAGGCAGGTTACAAAGGACTAAATTACACATCATTTAAAACATATAGCAAACAAGTTTAGAAAACACACGCATGCCAACGAAGGAATATTCAACGTAAAAACATACAGACATAACCACTAAGGAACAGCCAAGGCACCAACAAAGGAGATATCAATATTATGCACACAACAACAAGGAAGTTCATATAACAACCAAACGGCCATAAGCATGCTCGACAATACAAACTGATATTTTAAACAAACAATGCATTAATGAATGATAGCATGCTTAAAAGGTTTAAACCTAATTTATTAACATGCCTATATTAATTTAATTGTTTACATGCTTGGTTGATTAACATACTCTGGATTTTAGTCTATAGTCAATTATCACATTAAACATGCATCAAGATATAGTCCTATAATTCAAACGTGCTTGATTAGATGATTATCAAGATCACGGGTTAGTCATTTACATGAGTTGTATTCATTCTAATTAAATAGTATGCTCGAGGGGTTGGTTTGTACCAGGGAATTTACAATACTTTACAGCAGAAATCCAAGGAATTATGACAGAGGAATATACACAGGAGAAATATCACAGAGAAATTACAGCAACATATCCATAGGAAGCTTATAAAATCTAAGGCACGAACCATCCAAAACGTACAATGAACAAGCATAGACAACATATCAACTAACAACAAGGATTAACATATAGAGAAACCTAACAATCTACTGAATATTAATATTCTACACTACAATTCACAAAGGAAGAAGCAACCAGCAAGAGAGCCAATAAAAGATTCATAACAGAATTCATCCAAGGAATTGTCAATAACTAAACCTACACATACTTCAAAGAAACATACAGAACAATCATATAGAAACCAACCACAAAAGAATACGGAGAATTAACATACAAAGCATCAAAACATACAACAATGTCAGAGAGGACCTACAAGCTCTACCAAGCATAGAAAATGTACATACTATCCCACTCACGCACACACTTGCGAGTAGAGCTTAGACGGCCTGACACATCCAATCCTTACCATTTTGACGAACCAAGAACATGGACAACAACTCCCCTCCACGCAGCAGCAGCTGCTCCTGCTCCCTCTCATGGTTCAACTCACGGCAGCTCCAACACCCGAGCATCCTCATCCCTCGACCATTACCTGCAATACAGAATAATCAACAATAACGTACCAAGAAATCAATAGAACGTCCACACCCTTCATCTCCCTCAAACAATCCTTAACACGAAGAGGAAAACAAGCTAGCAGAAGGCAGAGACTTACCCGAACACTCTCAGCTTACACCATCAACAAGCAAACTGATTGAGAAGTCAACACCCGAAGCAACAGGAAGCACCCAGCTTCTTCCTCACGGCCTCCGTTCCCTCCTATAGCTCTCCTATTTATACACAGAAAGCAAAATTTGAAATGCAAAACTGTTTATCTCACGGTTCCATTGAGGCTGATATTTCAGATAGAGCTCCACGCCACTGCCTTAACTCCTATCCAGACCACCGGACAAGAAAAAATAGAGGAACAGACCGGATGAACTGAACCACGAGCTACCCGGACCACTAACTGCCAAGTCAAACCGGAGCTCCCCTGCCCAGCCATCCATCACGCTTCGCCAGCCATCGCCTCGCCCTCGTCGTCGCGGGCAACGCATCGCCAGAGCTCGACACACCGATGACCGCGTCGCACCTCATCGCGATTCAGTCCCACGAAATCGCCCGAATCGTGCCCTAGCTGCGATTCACGTCGTTGCCACTGCAGCACGCCTGGAGTCGCACACCACCGAGCCCACCTCATCGTTGTCGCCATTTGCCCTTCGTCGACGCCCAGCAAGCTCCGATCTCACCGTCGATCTCTTCTCGGTCCCGATCGATCGCTCCCGGTGTCTCCCTCTCCCTCTCGATTCTCTCTCCTTCGCAAGAAATGGTCGAAGGCCATTACTTCAATAATTTGCTGGACCGTTTCGGTTCTTTCTGAACCGGTTCAGCATATACATCCACTAATTAAATTTAATCCAATTTACCCAATTAATCTCCACTTAATTAATTATCCATAATTCTAATTAATTCCTCTATTACATTTTAATCTTAACTAATACAATAAATCTCAAATATTATAAATTTAAATTCATTAAATTAATATTTATTTTAATTACGGTAAATTCCATTTAATCTCAATAAATGGAATTCTTACGAATACGTATTTCGTAATACCCTGATAATTAAATAATTATCCACTTAAAAAGTTGGGTTGTTATATACCTCCCTCCTTAAATAAATTTCGTCCCTGAAAATTGCCTTACGTAATACCCTTTTTACCCTTAACAAACACTAACTACCTATCTTGACACTTCGCTAACTACCCGATTTGGTGTTCTAGTCGACTCTAGGCTGCTAACTCCTCTGGGCCTGCGATTGCCTAATGCTTGCTAATGGATCGGCTTGACAACGTCCAACCGCATCTCTTCGCACCAAAGTCGATCCAACTATCGAACTCACTCTTCCACACTTCCACTGCGCTACTCTAATAACATCTATTAACCCATTGACCTCCTAGGTTTTTAACCCGCTGGTGCTTCCCAGTTTGTGTGTGTATACCAGTTTTTGTTTTTGTTTTCGTATCAGTTTTCGTTCCTGTTCCCGTTTCCGTATCCGTTCCTATATCAATTCCCAGAAGTTTAGCTCTAGAAACTTCGTTTCTATTTCCATTTTCGTTCCTGTTTTTGTTTCTGTTCTCGTCACTGTTCCCGTTTCCGTTTCAGGTTATGTTTCCGTTTCTGTTTCTGCCTCGATATTCGTTTCGGTATCCGTGATCGTACGCATTTTCGTATCCGTTTCTGTATCCGTATCTGTATCTGTATCCGTATATGTATTGGCGCCTACGCTGGAGGGTGGGGGAGAGTCGATTCTTGTATGGAATTAATGGCTAAACGACAATTTTTCATCATTTTAATCCTAATTTATTCATAGGTCTGGGCTATTTTGGACGAGTGCGGACGCACAGGTCTCGTCTGCATGAGTAAAATTCCTAGTCTAAATCGTGGTTGTAGACGAGAAATGGTGTCTCCATCCTCATATGTACCGTCCGCAGATGACTTTCGGATGCGTTTTGGCATCCGCATGAAGCGTCTACACACGTCCGAATCTGTCCACAAATTGGACAGATTCAAATCGGACGAGGTCTCCTCATGTTCACATTCGTTCGGACTCATCCAGAACTGTCCAAGATTAGGACAGATTCAATTCGGATGCAATCATCCGCGTCCGCATCGTCCAGACTCATTCGAAAGTCTGCGACACAGTGAAGTCAGGACACGAAATCGCGTCCTGAGTTGTCCCAATCCTTGGGATGGCGCTCCAACATTTGTGGACGACATGACTCATCTACATCGTCGTCTGCAGGTGTTCGAAAACTCCCTGGACAGCATTTCCTCACCTTTTTCCCTACTTAGCTCTCATCCCATAACACTTACCCCATAAATACACGTCATAAAATGACACGAATAAATAAGGAACGTAATGTACTAGTCACTCCATCATCTAATTACATCACATAAACAAGAAAAACGTTACCGAAAATACTCCCTTGACTTAACACTTTGACTACGTCCTTAGTAACACCCCGATATAAAAAGTTGGGGTGTTACAGCTACTGTTTGGTTATGTGATGATCATTGTGGGTTATTTGTTTTGGTTAGTTTTTCTACTGCCTATAAAATATCTATGGATGGGAGTTTGGTTCATTGTTGTGGGTTCTGGAAGAGTTTGTTCCGTACTCTCTATTGATTGTTGGATATTGAATGAAGATATTTTGCAGTGCTTTTGTTGGGAGAAACTATGAGGGTTAATGAGTCAGTAAAGATGAGGTTATGGTTTAGATTGGTTTACTGCTTTGAAGGGTGAAGATGAGAAATTATGTTATGTAAATTTAGTTAAAGGAAAATGTGAAGGATAGGGTTTGGTTGGCGGCTTGAAGTTATTAGGTTCTAATGTGTGTCTTATAAGCAAGAAGGGGAATATGTTTTGTTGTAGCTAAATGGTCATTAACAATTAAATGCTATTGATTTGTGAAGGCACTAAAAGAGAAGAAAATGATAATGAATAAGCATTGAGCACTTTAAGGAAACGAGGTAAGTGATATGTGTGTGTTTTGGTCTTTGAGGCCCTACATCGCAAGAATAGGATATGCACGTTTGACTGCTTACTGCTTTATTAGATAACAAGCATATCTACAGTATTAAAAGCATGTCTTTAGTTTTAATATGATGTCTACAGTTTTAAAGCATGTCTATAGTTTTTATATCATGTCTACTGTTTTTATAGCATGTCTACAGCTTTATAGCATGTCTACCATATTATGAAGCACGTTCTATGAGTTGTATGTTGGTTGCGCTATTAGATTCTCTTATTTACCTGTTAGAAATTGTATGTATTCACGAGCATCATACATCATGATTTTCAAAAGAATACGAAAATGGTTTCCATGTACGGTTTTGAAAAGAGAAGTGAAAAACGAAAAGAAAGTACGAACAAACGATTAAGAAAGATAAAGAAAAGTGGTTGGTGGTCCGGTAGGTCAAGCCCGACACATAACCCAATGAAAGAAAAGACAAAGGTTCTTGTGGTCTTGTAGGTTAGTCTGACATAGGAACAAAAGATAAAGAAAAAATAAAAGAATGAGTCACGATCCATATAGTGATTGCAAAAGTTTGTAGAGCGGAAATATAGTGATTCATCATCCAAATAAGACTGTGCATGCAAACCAAAGTCTAGAAACTCGATCCAAAATACCATACAAATTATCTGAGAGTTTACTCATCAGGAAATAAAGACACAACTAAGGGAACGAAAGTGAAATGGAGGCAAAGTCTTCAACCCAATCCTACACAAGCCTAGCTACTCTTCTCTCTACCTGAAGGGGAGGTGAGTGACTAACTCAGTAAAAAACTTATACTAAATGTTATGCGCATGTAAAACTTGTTTTACTCGTTTTGTAAAAACTATGGGTTTTTGGTAATCATGCACGTTGCTCAAAATATTTTAAATCTTTTTATCTTTTAAGGAAATTCAGCCTCAAAGGCCCCCTCGATAAGACATCAAGAAAACATGGTTTATACATAGACAACTATAAGTTAAAATACTCTCGTCGTATTTTATCTTGAAAACCGTTTTCAGTGAAAATGGAGGAACACTCAGGAACTCCTCTGATCAATCACACTAAAAAGCGGTGACTGTTTCCGGCCAACACCTCATGAGCCTGGAGACAAAAAGACAGCGGTCCGAAGACCCGGAGCGTCACCCGAGTTGTCGGCGAACAAGCTTTGCGATGACACAACCTATACCATACACACCCTGATCAAGTTTAGGGATTCGAAACCCAAAGAAGCGTCATCACCTTCCTTATCTCATCTTTCACACAACGCACAATCAACCATCTCCACGCAGTAGGAGATGTACCAGGGATGATCTCATGATACTTTGACACTAAAACCGCTAAAGTATCTAGAGGATTCATCTCCACCAAATCAGAATCTAATCATACCATAATATGAAAGCAATGTACATGAAAGTACACGTGTAAAACTTTCGTACATACATAGTATAAAAAATGACGTGTTGTTGAACAATCTCTATTAGGTTTTCGAATGTGGTAGCCCACAAAATACAGTTTTTGAAAAACAATGAAATGCAATGCAAATAACTAAGTACAAACCCCTACCTGGCTGGCAGTCTCTTCTTCTATCCGAAGGAGCAGCAAACTTAGACACCGGCTCAAAATCCACAAACTCGTCAGAGCTTACAACACATCAAAGAATAAGATTTTTTGTCAACAACTCTCGAGGAGAATGTGGAAGGGCCCTATACCGGGACTAGAAACTCAATCGAGGTGTGATTGACCCTATTATATGCAAGTCTGCATAGCAGGGTCGACTCATAACACTTCCAGGGCAATCTGCCCATTTCTGGTCATTTGTAATCGACTGGCTCATTACCCGTCGATCAACCACTATCTTTCAATAGATCAACTAGATTCGTCTCTAGTCGATTTGTGGTCGACCAGTCATTACAGGTTGATCGACTGCAAAATTTTTGGTCGATCGACTTGTGTACTTTTGGTCGATCAGTGGTCAGCCAATTGATCGACTTGTTGATTTCTGGTTGACCAAATTGTCTCCGACGTGATTTCTTCGTTGGAGACGAAATGTTTTTCCCTCTTTCGTCTCCAATCAACAAATATTTCTACCTATACTTCAAATATATCAAAATGAATCAGAGTTTTTAAGCTCAAATTTGAGGTCAAAATTTCCAAAAATTCAAACCCTAAATCGGAGAAGAAAACTTTTCCATTTCGTGAACCATCTTTATGAAAGTTGTTCACCTCGTCGCCGCGAACGTTTCCCTTATGTCGGAACGTCGCAATTTGCCATTCGATCTCCGGCGTTTCTCCTATGGCGCTCGCGTTTATCAGTCGAAGAATAGAAAACTTCCTCTCTTCTTCCTTCTTCCTCCCCTTTTAATATTTTTTTATTTTATTTTTATCATTTTAATATATAAAATATATAGTAATATATTTTATATATTAATTTAACTCAATCCAATTTCTAATTGCAATCTCCATTCGCTTCAAATGCAAACCTACAACATCTTTTTAACCAAATTAAATTTTTAACTTCACTTCCTTAAGTTTTTTACCGCTTAGTAATATCTAATTTTTGCCAATTTTGACTGTTTGACCAAAATTTCACACGTGGCCGCTACGTGACAAATCGAGTCAACTTTTCAACGTAATAACGGATTATTACGAGAAAAATTTGCACATGAAATTTATTATTTAAAATTTCACAAATTTTACATGAACGCTTATATTATTTTACCAAGATCCATGTAAACCAAAAAAACATTATTTTGTCAACGTTTTGGTCGTAAGCCTTCTATTACAAGACATAATATTAAATTTATTTGTTTTTACAGGTATTTTTATTAAATTAAATTATTTTATTCACATATTTTCACATTTAGGCATTGACATAGGAATGTATAAAAATAAAAACGGTAGGGCATGATGTATAAATGTATGATTGGGTGAAACTGATGGAATTGACGAAAATTGATTAGTTGTCTTTAATGAGAGGTTGATGAAATTTTATGAGGGTAAAAAATCGCTGGTTATCGGAGAGCCTACCAAGTTAATGAATTCGACTTGATACTAACGCATGAGATAAAAGACTTATGCAACCTTATGAGAGTAACAAACCACTAGTTGTACAAAAGTTGAAAAACATGATAAAGATAAAAAGATGATGCAACTTTATGATGGTAAAAAAATTGTTAGTTATCTGAAAGCATGGTAAATATGAAAGACCAATGAAACTTTATACGCATAAAAATTTATTGATTTTCTGAAAGTCTAAATACATGATAAAGTTGAAATAAGAGTTCCAACAATACGTAATTTCTGAAGTATAAAACTTGATAAATGTATGGATAATAATTCATATACGTAAGTTTATACTTGCTAAGATTATTTCTTATTAAAGTTTTTTGATGTAAGGGTATTTTTATTGAGAAACATTTATAGCTTATCTAAACAAATACTATGAAGATCAATTTATTTTGGCATTCATCATGCTCCATGCGTTGAGTTTGGTTATGTTAACACTTTGAAATCCATAGTTGAAGGCAAATAGATTGGCTGCTTCTTCAATAGCCAGTGTGGGATAGACTCTCGACGTAATACAACCCTTTCCTTCTCCGCCAAAGCTCTCCACTATGGAGTGATCAATCTGTTCATCAAAATTACACCCCATTGAAAATTCTATTGCCATAACTAATCTAATATTGATAAGAAAGTAGACTCACCAAGCTTCTCAGAGAGAGATTCTCCCGAACTGGGTCTACGTTCAGGAAAGTACCGTACGTCGTCTTATCATTATTCTGGTTCAGAGAAGACCTGCTTTGGTCACTGCACATCAGAACGACGTAGTTCCGAGGAGCTTTGAAGAGTCTAAAGAAGACTGCGGTGTACTCTTCCAGGGCATTTGACGCCAAAGCAAGCAGCCCAAATGGGCCAACGCCGCCTTGCACCGTCGCGCCTTTTTGGCTGCATAGCTGCTGTGGGTCTGTCCAGCTAGGGTCAAAAGCTTCCACACTTTCCCAACTAGTTACCTTAAAGGAAACCTCTACGTCCGCCTGCTCATTTTCAAAAATAATAATCAAATTTCCAAACCCATCTCCTCTAACATAGTTTGCTGTTTTTTTTTTATGCAAATTGAATCACCTGGGCTGCGCTGACTCCACTGATTTGAACCACTTTTCCTGTACCAAGCACTGTCCTTGGTAATTTGACATGTTTTCTGCGAAGTTTTTGGATCTCAACAATGGGCCACTGGAGCAATTGTTTTCCTGATGTATCAAGCCAAACAGTTCTTGGAAACGACTGGAAGAATGGCAGAATCTCCATAAATATTGTAGTGGTTTAAGACGAGAAACATCAGTCTCATGCTAAGTTGATTACCTGTAGACCAGACCAACCCTCCCTGATATCATCATCGCCACTTGAAGATTCATTTATCCAACCCCACAAGATTCTTCGGTTTTTAGCACTGTCGAAGAAAGATTTGGAGGCGTAAAATTTTCCGTAATCAACTCGCAAGCTATTGGAGCCTTCCCTGGAGCCACTATCTGGGGTAAAGACATCCTCGTCCAGGTTATACGTTCCAATTGTGTAATGGTCGTGCTGAGTGGCACTCAAACTTATCTTCAAGACGTGTTTGGTGTGGGGTCCATTGTATGACGTGTCAACACCGACTTGGGAATTGACTAAAACTGGGAAAAAATCTGGGCATTCCCACATTCCAGAGTTGGGAACAGAGTGAAGGGGGCATTCGGCTTGAACCCAATTAATGAAATCCTTGCTCCGGAATAGGATAGCTAATCCTTGGCCATTTATTTCACTACCTATAATGACCCTCCACGTTTGATCGGGGCCCACCCAAGCTGTGAAATGAACCTCCCGGGATTCCATTCTGGGGAGTCGGCTGCATTAAAGGGTTTTGAGGTAATTTCACCCATTCTCTTAGAAATGGGTCCAAGTCATTCTTGGGCAGAGCCAGATTCTGAACCTGGTTATTCTGTGCATTAATTCTGGTGTAGAGAATTGCCGGTTTTCCATCAGCTAAAATTGTAGTTGAACCGGACCAACACCCATTTATATCGGCCGGCTGTGATGGATAGATAGCAAGCTCCAGTGGGACCCAATTGATCAGATCCGTTGAAGTAGAGTGGGCCCACACAATGTTTCCCCAAACGGCGCCATTTGGATTGTGTTGGTAGAATAGATGGTAAATCCCCTTGTATATCATTGGTCCTGCGTATATAAAAACCATAGCATAGATAAATAAACACAACCTAGGATATGATATTCCCATATCAGAGATAAGAAATGCTAGTAACGGTTGTATTGGTGGAACCTTACCATTAGGATCTGATATCCGATCAAACCCATTTGCAGTTGCCGTTCCAGAGCGAGAGCATTTCAAGCAGAAGCGAAAAAACAGATAGAAATAGTTAGAAATGAATAAATAAATGGTAGAGAGAGAAAGAGAGGGAGACAGAGAGAGACCGTTCATCCAGTTTTGGCGAGGTTGGAAGTGATAGGAAGTTCTGTACGGTTGAGAAACATTGCGGGTGGCTCCGAGGCCAAGCAAAAGAGAAAAGGTGAAGAGCCAGACTGAGGAGATAGCCACCATAGCCATCGTTCAAAGGTCTACAAGAAAACCCTCTCTGATCCAACTTTTATACAAAATCATCCTTGAGAGTTAATCAGTCAACGGTCAATTCGACCCTTTCTTTGGTTTTGAAATAAGAATAAAAAACAAGAACGGGCAAACATATGTTCTTGAATCTTGATCACTTCAACGAAGAAAAGTATCCTTTTCTAATTTTACAGAAAAAAGGTTGTTCTTTGTTATATGTTAGACCAGTTACGGAGGGTATTTAACTCGCCGATAAAATTGTTTAACGGGTGGACTTGCGCTTGCTACAGTAACGAGCAGAGACTGACTCGATCTCAAGAGATGAGCTGAGCCGAACCTTAAATTTGAGCTCACGAGCCCGCATAGGACTAGGCCAAGCGAGCGGGCTTGCCTGGCTCTCTTGATGGCTCAGTTGAACTAGGCTCGTCGAGTCCGCCATGTTAGATTATTTTTTAATAAATCTATAATGTGGTCTATGTTAATAAAAGTATATTGACTTAATATTAAGGTGCTTAATGTGATGATTGTTAAGCATAAAAGAATTAAGTTGATTGAGTTTTAATTCTCTCACCTTGACCTTATTAAAGTAAATAATGTATGGTTAAAGAAATGAAATGACATTTACGTAATTCTCTGTAAAGTAAAGGGCAATAAAATAAATCACATAAAGAAATATAGAAATATAAAATATTTCTTTATGTAAGTAAAGTTGCACGAAGTGTATAATTTTGTAGTGTGAATGCACTAAATTGCATTCACTTGCATTAAGGGTTTGAAGAAAAGAAAAGAAACACTTCCTCTGAAAAGTGATTCACACGTACAGAAAAGGCAGGAGAGAAGTTGTATGAAACTTCTCCTCCTCACCTTATTAATGGCTCTCTCGTGCAATTATCATGGTTGATAATTGCTTTCTCTCTCTCAATTCTCTCATGGCAAGTTTTGGCTCTCATCCTCTCTCTGAGATTTTGCTAGTTCGAGAATTCTTTGGAAAGGAGAGGAGCTTTCATACATTTTGATCTCCTTTCATCATCAAAGGGAGAACGTAAGGTAATAAAGGTTCAAGGCGATAAAAAGTGTTACAGATCAACGTTTACATCAACAAAAAGCATGGATCAAGGTAAACATAAAGATTTGTTTATCAGTAATTAAACATAACGGTTGGTTAAATCAAACAACGTTAATTGATTTTGGGAAAAATAAAAGTATTGTTAATATTAAATATGAAAATTAAAGAAACTAACAAGCCATAGAAAGAAATATAAAATTGATGGTTGTTGAATGAGAGAGCAGACTGTTGGGAGAAAGGAGAGGGGGAGGGGAGTTAATTAGGCGTGCTAACTTTTTTGTGTAATATTTATTATCTCTAATTCTTAAGTGATTTAACACATTTAATGCATATAATTAATAAAAAATAATAAGAGTTAAGGGATAGAGATAATGCAAACCAAATTTGTTCACGCGGTTCGTCAAATCCGACTTACGTCCGTGCTCCAAGTTTCTGAGTTGGAGATCTTTAAACCCAATAACCTTCCGGTTATTGTTGATTGAACTTCACAGACGTCAATCAAGCATTTACAGACTATTCTAGGGAGTCACCCTCTTCTCTTTGACTATTCTTGGGGCGTCACCCTATCACTTATCATTTGAGTATAATAAACGGTAAAACTAAAAATCATAATTCTCTCAAATATAAAATCTCAAGTTTGGGAGTTGGAGAGTTAGGTTTGACACTCAATTATTAATGAAAAATCAAGTATGAATTTTGGCAGAGCTTCGCTATGATTCTCACTTGGTTAGTTTCAGCTCCGAAGTGTTTTTTATTATAAACTTTGCAAAATAGGCGTTAAGGGATAGAGAGAATGCAAACCAAATTTGTTCACGCGGTTCGGCAACTCCGGCCTATGTCCGCACTCCAAGTTTCTGACTTGGAGATCTTTAAATCCAATAACCTTCCTGTTATTGTTGATTGAACTTCACGAGCGTTAATCAAGCATTTACAGACTATTCTAGGGAGTCACCCTCTTCTCTTTGACTATTCTCGGGGCGTCACTCTATCACTTATCGTTTGAGTACAATAAACGGTAAAACTAAAAATCATAACTCTCTCAAATATAAAATCTCAAGTTTGGGAGTTGAAGAGTTAGGTTTGACCCTCAATTATAAATGAAGAATCATGTATGAATTTTGGCAAAGCTTCGCTATGATTCTCACTTGGTTAGTTTGAGCTCCGAAGTGTCTTTTATTTATAAACTTTGCAAAACTGATGCGCATGGGAGGGGCCTAGATCTTACCTATAAACATGATGACTTTGAATGTTGAATCCGCCTTGAATTGAACTTAAGAAAGTTCAATGATCTTCCGCTTTGTCTTCTCTTTTTTTTTTTTTTGAATGAAAGAAAAATGATTACTTTGAGAAAGTAACCTTTAGGATAGTGCTCCTTTGATATGACTCACACGAAGAGTTAGGATCTTTAGATGTAACTCACCAAAGTTTTTGAAAGGTGAATCACTCCAATTTCAGGTTTAGTAAAAGCTATTTTGTATTTAATTATCAACTCTCCTAAAACATAAGCGGTGATGACTTTATATAGCCCATTGACAACATAAATTAGAAAACTAAATAAAAGATAACCTAAATAAGTGGATCTAGATATCCTAGATAAGTGAATCTAGATATTCTAGATTAGTGGATCTTTTTAGAGATAATATCTTTCTCTCTCTTGTCCTCCAAGCTTGTCTTCATGGGCTTGCTTTTGGGCTTCTTTTCATGTTGAAATCCTCCACTTGGATGGCTTCCATATCTTGAGTTTCTTGATCTCCAAGTTTGAAAACTCGGACTTCCCTTAAACTTTTGTTCTCTGTTCTTTGGGCTTTTACCATAATAAATGAACTCCGAATTAAACGATTTAACATGCGTTAGAAAGCTTAGGAAGTTGGTTACAATCTTTATGAAGAACACTTTTTGAAATGAGGTCGTTTGAAAGACCAAAATAATTAAATGCTCCTCAGAGGTAAAAAAGAAGACAGTTTTTGGAAAGTCTTTCCATTTCTCTTTCATTGCTCTTGACTTCCACCTATGTTTGATCTTCATGATATTCTTTGAGGCTTGGTAAATAATAGAATGGTCCCATTTTGCATCAAAAACTGGTCGACCACCCTCTGTTTGGTCGACCGCCTCCCGACCATTGGAATGTTACTGTTGTGAAATATAATCTAATCGATTGACTACTTTGTCCCCGGTTGATCGCTTCTACACAATCTAGAAACTGGCTCGAATTTGTCTTATTTTTTGGTCGACCATTTCTGAATTGGTTGACCACTTTTCAGCAGTTTTTAGCATGTTGAGCAATTTGTCTTCCTTTTCGGTTGACCACTTCTTCTCTGGTCAACCACTTCTCTGCAAAATAGAATTCTTGAGCTCAAGGTCTTGATTCTGGTCGACCATTTTTGAATTGGTCAATCGCCTTCACAAGGGGTGTTCAGGGTTCGGTTCGATTCGGTTTTGATGTGAAATCAAACCAAACTAGTCGGTTTCGGTTTTAAAATTACAAAACCGGAATCAGTTTTAGAAAAATCAGAACCGAGTCGGTTTCGATTTTAAAATCTTGGTTCCAGTTTCGGTTCGGTTTCGGTTTTTTCTTTATTAATTTTTTTTCAAATATTATAATAAAAATTGTATAAAAATTATAAAAACATAATTAATAACAATAAAATTATTCTTCCTCTTTTCTTTTCAAAACAAAATTTTGTCCAAAAAATAGTTATTAGGTCTTTTGGAGCTAAAATTACTTTAGATGCTGAGGCACGAATGACCGAATATGGAATTTCAAAAACAAAAAAACACTATAAACGTATTTATGCGGTTTGGTTTCGGTTTTTTGGTTTTGAAAAACTAAAACTGGTAACCGAACCAAAACACTCGGTTCTTACAAAAGAGAACCTTATTCGGTTTTTTTAATAGAAAAAATCTTATTCGGTTTCAATTTTTTGATCGGTTTCGGTTCGGTTCGTCGGTTCAGTTCGATTTTGAACACCCCTAGCCTTCACTATTTTTCAGCAAAACGGTCCTTCTCCGTTATGCTTTAGTCGACCTCTTCTTCCCATTTAACATTTCTTGAATTCTCTAAGTCTCAATGATCATTCTATAAGGTACATGGACTTCTTGAATTCTCTAAGTCTCAATGATCATTCTATAAACTACATGGACTTAGGCAAACACGTTAGTAAGAATAGGATATGCACGTTTGACTGCTTACTGCTTTATTAGATAACGAGCATGTCTACTGTATTAAAAGCATGTCTACAGTTTTAATATCATGTCTATAGTTTTAAAGCATGTCTACAGTTTTAAAGCATGTCTACAGTTTTTATAGCATGTCTACAGTTTTTATAGCATGTCTACTATTTTTATAGCATGTCTACAACTTTATAGCATGTCTACCATTTTATGAAACATGTTATATGAGTTGTATGTTGGTTGCGCTATTAGATTCCCATATTTACCTGTTAGAAATTGTATGCATTCACAAGCGTCATGCATCACGATTTTCAAAAGAATATGAAAATGGTTTTCAAACACGGTTTGGAAAAGAGAAAAGAAAAATGAAAAGAAAGTACGAACGAACAATTAAGAAAGATAAAGAAAAGTGGTTGTGTGGTCCGGTAGGTCAAGCCCAACACATAACCCAATGAAAGAAAAGATAAAGGTTTATGTGGTCTGGTAGGTCAAGCCCCGCGTAGGGGTGGGCAAATCGGTTCTCGGTTCCAGTTCCAATTCCAGACCTCTTGGAACCGACCATTCGGTTCTCGGTTAGGGGTGAGACGGTTCGGTTCGGTTCGGTTCAGTTTTTAACTAAAATTAAACCGAACAGACTCGATTCGGTTTTTAAAAATTTTAAACCGAAACCGAACCGAGAAATGTGAAAACCAAACCTTGGTTTCGGTTCTAATCGGTTCGGTTTCGGTTTCGGTTCAGTTTTTTCATGGCCTTAATTTTTTTGCATTCGGTTCAGTTTTTCAGTTTTTTACTCGGTTTTAAGTCAGTTTTTGGGTCAGTTCTAATCGGTTCGGTTCTGTTCTTTCACTCCAATACAAACTGTGAAATACCCAAACTACAGAAAACAAATGAAATACAAATTAAATACCCAAAATAGCAAAATCCAGAAAATAAACTGTGAAATACAAACTCCAAATAAAATACTACAACATTCCACATCTCCAAAACTCCATACTCCAAATCAAATCTTCACACCAGAAAACAAATAAAATACCCAGGCTAGGTGTCACGGTCCTACTTTTGAGAGACTTTTCAAGAGGGCCGTGCGGCACTCGTTGTTAGGGGGAACAACGAGTTAGCCTACTAAGTGTGCCAACGGCACCGATTGCCCACGACGTTAGAACAAGCTTGAATGTCTAACGAGCGAGCGAGCAGCGAGCGGGATTCATCGAAAGCGTCATTGAGTATAAAGAGTATAGTTTGAATGTAAAAACCTTTATTATTGATTGCTAGCAAATTACATTGGTTCGGGGGGTCTACGTGCAGTCTGGACCATCTCCACTATGGCAGGAGTGAACATGCTATAGTGGTGAGGAGTCACTTGCCCAAAATGGAAATAAAAGAAATACAAGGAAATTACTATAAATGGAAATAAATCTAACTAAGCAGTAGGGGCGGCCATGGACAACAAGTCCTGGACAAGCCCAGATTGTTACATTCTCCCCCAACTGAGCTGTTGACGCCCTCGTCAACTTGTCTTCAGCTTGAAATCTTCAATCTTCTGTGCTTCCTTCTCCAGGTTGTCTTCTTTCTCCCAAGTCACTTCGTCATCTCCAAGTCCTTCCCATTTGACCAGGTACTCTGTCTGTAGATGGCCGCCTGCCTTGACGCTCCTTTCTGCTAGAATTTCTTCAACTTTCTTCTTCTTCCGGTAGTTGAGGGCGATGTCTGGTCTTGTGAGGTTGTTCCTGGTACTTTCTTCATCATCGGGGTGATACGACTTCAGGTTGCTGACATGGATTACCGAGTGGATTTTAAGCCACCCAGGTAGACTAACTCTATAGGATGTCCGTCCAATCTTTTCGAGGACTTCAACTGGACCTTCATATTTTCGTACAAGCCGCTTGTCTCTCTTGCCTCTGAATCGAAGCTGTTCAGGCAACAACTTTACTAACACCAAGTCTCCCGCTTTGAACTCTCGCGGTCGTCGCTTCTGGTCTGCCCACTTTTTCATGTGTTTTGAAGCTCGTTCCAGGTAGGCACGAGCTACTTCAATATTCTGCTTCCACTCTTTTGAGAAATTGTAGGCTTTTGGGCACTTCTCTGAGTAAGGTTGATCCAGGGTGTGTGGCATTGTTGGTTGCCTACCGCAGACTATCTCGAATGGGCTCATTCCTGTCGAGGAACTCTTCTGACAGTTAAAGCAGAATTGTGCCGCATCAAGCAAACTTGGCCAATTCCTTTGACTGCTGTTGATAAAATGCCGAAGATATTCTTCTAGTAAGCTATTGAAGCGTTCTGTTTGACCGTCAGTTTGCGGGTGATAGCTAGAAGAGATATTCAGACTTGATCCCAATATTTTGAACAACTCTACCCAAAAGGCTCCAGTAAATCTTGTGTCCCGATCACTGATGACACTTTGAGGTATCCCCCATAATTTTACCACATTTTTGAAGAAGAGTTGGGCTGTCATTTCTGCAGAGCAATATTTTGGGGCGGCTATGAATGTAGCATATTTGGAGAAGCGATCAATTATAACCAGTATTGCCTGAATGTCATTGACGGGTGGCAAGTTTGTGATGAAGTCGAGCGATACGCTTTCCCAGAGCTTCGTTGGCACTGGTAATGGTTCTAGCAAACCAGCAATTTTGTCTTTCTCGGTCTTATCTTGTTGACACACCAAGCAGGTCTTGGTGTATTGCATCACGTCTTCCTTCATCTTTGGCCAATAATATCCCCTCTTTAGAAGGGCATAAGTCCTTTGCCATCCTGCGTGACCCTAGAGGGTGTCGTGGCATTCTCGTAAGAGTGAGCGTCGGAGATCATTACTTCGGGGTACGTAAAGTCTGTAGCCCTTGCTTAGCAACAGGTCTTCTTCGATCCAAAACTGTCGAGTCTTCTTTTCTTGCACCAATTGCATTACGGCCCGAGCAGCAGGGTCGTCTTGTAGGCAGTCTCGAATCTGATCTTTCATGGATCCACTAACTCTACTTGCTTGGAGTTGGGATAGGTAACAAAGACTGGCACATTCTGCTTTTCGACTAAGGGCATCAGCTACCCGATTTGATTGACCCGACTTGTGTTCGAACTGAAAATCAAATTCAGATATAAGCTCGTGCCACCGAGCTTGTTTGGCCGACAGTTTTGGTTGATTGAAGAAGTGGCATATGGAGCTATTATCTGTCTTCACTGTAAATTTGGAACCCAGCAGGTACTGTCGCCATACTCGCAAGCAGTGTACTACTGCTAACATTTCTTTCTCAGCAGCAATATATCTGCTTCTTTTAACTTGCGACTTTCGTACGCAATAGGGTGGCCATTTTGCAGCAAGACCCCTCCTAATGCGTAGTCAAATGCATCTGGTTCCACCTCAAATGGTTGAGTAACATCAGCGAGGGCTAGGACCGGACTCTGCATCATTGCATCTTTCAAATTGTCAAATGCATTTTGACATCTCTGGTTCCACTCCCAGGGAGTACCCTTCTTCAGCAGTTCAGTAAGAGGAGCAGCCCTCTTCGAGAACCCTTCAACAAAACGTCTATAATAGTTAGCAAGCCCAAAAAATGAGCGTAGTTCAGTAACAGAAGTGGGGACCCTCCAATCTCGGATTGCTTTGACCTTATCAAGATCCATGCGTAACTGTCCTTGCTCGATGATGTGACCAAGGAACCCAATGCTCTTTTGGGCAAAAGAACATTTCTCTTTCTTGATGTACAGCTGGTTCTTCCTTAGTTTTTCGAGGACAAGTCGTAGATGGCTTTTATGTTCTTCTAAGGTTTCACTGTAGACCACAATGTCATCTAAGTAAACCACCACAAACTTGTCGAGGAAGTCATGAAATACTTGGTTCATAAGGGTGCAGAAGGTCGCTGGCGCATTTGTTAGTCCAAACGGAATTACCAAGAATTCAAAAGCTCCATAGCGAGTCACGCATGTCGTCTTTTGCTCATCACCTTCAGCAATTCGAACTTGATAATAACCCGATCTTAAATCAAGTTTGGTGAAGTATTTTGCTTTATACAACTGGTCAAATAGATCAGTGATAAGTGGAATTGGGTACTTGTTATGTACCGTGACCTTGTTGAGTGGCCGATAATCAATACATAGTCGTAAGCTACCATCCTTTTTCTTCTGAAACAATACAGGTGCTCCGAATGGTGCTTTTGCGGGTCTGATGAATCCAGACACAAGTAATTCATCCAGTTGTTTCCTTAATTCAGCAAGTTCAGGTGGAGCCATTCTGTAGGGTGCCTTTGCAGGAGGTTTAGAACCTGGATTCAGTTCGATCTGATGATCAATGTCCCTACGCGGAGGTAATGTTTTGGGCAAACATTCTGGCATGGTGTCTTGGTATTCCTCAAAGACTTCTAAGATCTCTGATGGTATTTCTTCTTTAGTTCCTTCATCTACAATCTAGGGAACCAAGATGTAGGTCGGATCTTGGTGTTTCAGCCCTTTCTTGAACTGCATAACTGAGATCATTTTTGCACCACTAGCAACAGGTTGTCGAAGTGTCGCAGGGACCACTATCGGATTGTTTCCTGTGATCACCAAGCATTTCGCCGAAGGAATGGGGATCACCCTGTGCTCCATCAAGAACTCCATCCCCAGGATGATATCAAAGTCGTCCATCCATGCAACGACAAAGTCAATTGGCCCAGTCCACGAGTTCAACTTTAGCTGAGTCCTTTTTACCACTCCCACTACCAGCATTGCTTTTGCATTCACGGTTTTCATCTTGCCCGCATTTTCTTCCCACTTCAGACCCAAACGGCGAGCTTCCTTCTCAGTGATGAAGTTATGTGTGGCTCCTGAGTCAATTATAGTGCTTTTAGTAGGCCTATTATCGACAATGCTTTCCACATACATGAGGCCTTTGTCTGGGGTCTTTTTAAGCTCCTCCATTTATTGTTGGACTGCAGACAAGAAAGTCATAGTGCCAACTTCTGCCACTTTTGCGGGCGCTTCTTCAGAAACTCCTTCAGTTGAGTTGTCACTTTGAATGTAAGCTCGTGCAGCTGCTAGAGCCGATTTATGCGGGCATTGGTGAACTCGGTGAGGTCCTTTACACAAGAAGCATGACATAGGCCGCTGTGTATTATTCCCTTTCCATGTTTCTTGGCCTTCCTTCGGGGTTCTCCATGCTTCTTGGTTTTCTCTGGGTGCCCTCCACGTTTCTTGGCCCTCTTTTGGGGCATATGGCTTCCTTTCCGGAGGACCCGTGTTTGGTCTCTGTGGTCTTGAATTATTTGTAGCAGGGAGATTTTTCCGGGGACTAGGATTCTCATTGGCATAGTCAAATAATCGTTCTGCCACTGCCAGCGCGCTTGAGAGACTCTGGACCCTTTGTTCATATGACTTAGTTCTGGCCCATGGTTTGAGTCCTTCAATGAAAGTGAAGATTTTATCCTTTTCAGCCATGTCATGTATGTTGAGCATTAGGCACGAGAACTATTTCACGTAGTCACGGATGCTACTCGTCTGCTTCAGCTCTCGTAGTGATCTACGAGCATTGAACTCAACATTCTCGAGGAAGAACTGGTCATTCAGCTGTTTCTTAAATTTGTCCCAGGTGTCAATGACACAAGTGCCATTAGATATGTCATTGTATTTTGATCTCCACCAAAGTTTTGCATCTCTAGTAAGATGCATTGTGGCCAATGTGACTTTAGACTCTTCACTAGTCTTGGTTGCCTTGAAATATTGTTCCATATCGAAGATGAAGTTCTCTACTTCCTTCGCATCCCGAGTCCCACAGAAGGAGTTTGGTTCCGGTATCTTCACCCGACTAGACTCAACTACGGTAGTAGCTTGAGTTTGGTTACCCATCGCTTTCATGGTGATGTTCAGTTTAAGGTTTATCTCGGCGATTTTGGCTTTCAGAGAGTCGAACATCACTTTGAAGTCTTTTGTTGTATTGGCTACAGTGTTTGCTAGTTGAACGCGAGCATGGTCTACTTCTTCTACGCGTTCTCGTAACCCCACCATCGTGTTTGTGGAGCTCTCTCCACTTTCTATTGCCTTTCCCTTCTCTGGTCGGGATTCAAGATTTTCTATCCGATCCATCAGCTCTTGGATCGAGATAGTGTCTATCCTGCTATGCACAGCAGCAATTTCAACAGGAAATTCAGCCATTTCCTTCACTCGTTCCTCTAGGAAACGTACATTATCAGGGATTTCTTGGAGATACGTCATCTCCTCTTCCAGCGCGATTAGCCGTTCGAGCTGGTCCATCGACGGGTTCGTCTTCTCTGACGAAATTTTTTTCGGCACGACTTTTCTTGCAACTTGAGCCAACCTGGCTCTGATACCAACTGTCACGGTCCTACTTTTGAGAGACTTTTCAAGAGGGCC
>CM039474.1:24209237-24340269 GCA_022433065.1 Begonia loranthoides | reverse complement strand
ATGGATGCGCAAGTCAAAGAAGGAAGCAACACATCCACCCCGGTCAGAGCCTAGGCATTCAGTCCCTTTTCCTGAACAACCTCCTCCTCCTCAGGCATCTCATTTTAGTTCGATGCCTAATGAGACGTTCGCTTGGATGAGCAGGATGGAGGAGCTCCACCATATGTCCATGACCCAAATGCACAAAATGCAAGAGCAGCTGCAAATGCAACAAGTCCAAATACAAGAAGCGGCCAAGCTCGTAGAAGATAGGTGGGCCATAGCACAACAATGGCATATACAATCTGCCGAGTGGCATCGTGACATGGTGGCAGCCCTGAACCCAGGTGAGAGGCAATCACCCCATTTAGCATCCGCGTCATCCTCCTCTGACGCACCTGATACGACATTCCGATTGTAAGTTCATTCCGTTGAACGCTAATTCCACTTTTTTACTTTATTTTGTTTCATGTAATGACATGTTTTTAATTGGCAGCAACCCTGTTGGAAGCAGCCAACGTATTCCTCCAGCGGTGCCTTTCGAGCCGCCGCCCCTTAAAACTGTGCGCGTGGTATGTCTTTCATTTCGGGATATATGTGTGTTCATTAATGTTTAGGCTCACCCTATTTTGACATTTTGGTTGCAGGCTCATGATTTGATGAGTAAGTTCAAGGATTATTGTCAGGGTAATCTTCGAAGGAACATAGAGACATGCGCAGTTCTTGGGGGAAAGCTGACCGACAATGAGTACGTCGTCAGCGAGATCATCTTCCCGGATCAGAAGGGCACGGCAGATACTGTGAGAGGCCTTCGTTGTGTGCTAGTTTATAAGCTTTTATCTAAGTACTCATTCCAAACTTATATGCAGTGCTATGCGGTGGACGGCGCAGACGAACATGTTTTCAGACATCAACATGAACACGGTCCACTCACTGTAGGATGGATTCACGTAAGTATTCAGCTCGCGTCTCCAGTTTGTTGTTAATGTTTATTGATATCATATAATGCGTTGTTTACATTGCAGACACACCCGAGACATGATTGTTTTATGTCGTTCGTTGACTTGCACCAGCAATACGCTTACCAGAAATTACTGCCGGAATCAATATCCATTATCGTAGCTCCCACCGACTAACAGCGGTAAGAAGTTTCCCTTGTGTACATTCTTAATATTGCTTTTCACGTAATTGACCGCCAATTGTTCCCTTTGCATTACAGGCCGTTCGGCGTCTTCCGGTGTACCCCTGCGAGGATGGAGGTGATAGGAAAATGCAAAATTAAGGAACAATTCCACCTGCACGAACCTCCAACCTTTGAGTATGAGGGGCCGTTGTTCGCCAGAGCAGATAGAGTATTTCTTGACCCGCACTTGTCGTTTCTGATCACGGATTTGCGCCCGAAACCGACCAGGAAGAAGAAGGCGTAGTATAGGTCAATGATATGTTGTTTGGATGTTATGTATAATTTACATTTAGCAGATGATTTGGATGATACTGGAACTGTTTGGGATTCTTTTTTGTGCAGGATGTACGAGAGTTGTTTTGGGGGAGTAAAGAAACAAGGCACATTATGTCAAAATTTTTAAAAAATTATGAAGTCAGGTCAATTGATTAGTTGTAACACCCCTGGAATTGAAAAAAAAAACATTAACTTACTGACACAAAACTTTGAATTTGCAAAACTTCTTTTTATATCAGAAAAACACAACTTTACATCAGTGCCATTTCACTGTCATCTACATTTGTCGAAAGAAAAAACAATTGTATCACGGCAGGTTAAGGTCCACATTTGTGTACGTTTGTGTGGGACGACCTTCCGTATCATCAGACTCCTGCAGATCACATTGAAAAGGAAATGAGCATATTTCAAATAACAATTGAAAGCATAACGTGATAATGCACGGACCTGCGTCTCATGAACTCTATCAGGAACTCTGAACCCCATAAAGGTGTCCTCCGACCTTCCTCTACCGCCTCTGCCTCTCCCTCTGTTGCCTCTGCCAGCCCCTGCACTGGACTTGCCTCCCCCTTCACACGTGTGGGCATTGTGCCCCACACTACCACACCGCCCACAAGTGACGTTCAAATGTCTTCTGCTTAGCACTGTCCGGCTGGGGGCCTCGTCCACATCCCGTATTCGACGGACGCGCGGCCTTCCTGGAAGCCTTTTAAAAGGCGGTGGGATAATTGGATCAAGATTCGTCACAGGAAGCCACTCGATTGGTCCATTAAGGGGGCGGAGAAAGTGGGAGTACATCACCATGTATGTTTCCCGGTGATAGCACCAATGCACAAAATCCTCAGGAGATCTCCTCATGAAGTGAATGCACGGGATTGCATGCACACACGGGATGCCGGTCAACTCCCACCGGTAACATGTACAAGTACACCTTTCCAAATCAACAGCGTACATGTCGGTACCGTTGCTGACCTCAAACTGGGCAGCTCCTGCAAACTGAGGGCTCCAATTTCTACTGGCATGTTGTACTTTGGCGAGGCGGTTGCTGATCATTGGACACAACCGTTCGATCGACTGAGCCATCTTTTCATATTTTTTTACGATCCTACCCATGATGCCCTTTCGAATGATCTCGAACATACTTAGAATAGGTTTGTCCCGGGCGGGTAGGATGCAGGCATTGAAGGACTCGCTGAGGTTGTTGAGGCTTATGTCGCACTTTGGGATCGAAGAGAAGGCATGTTTGGCCCAGCATGTCGCCTCTATTCCACGTAAATAGTCATGGACCGCTAGGTCAAGGACACGTAACTTGGCCATCTCTTTCTCAAATTGCCTCACTGTTGTGGCTTTTGATGCAGCCCACATTGCATCTTTCAACAACTTGCCTTTAAATTGTTTTTGAAAATTGGCATACAGGTGTCGGATGCAAAACCGCTGGTCTGCTTGCCATGCCACATCTCTCACAGCTGGCACTAGTCCCTGCAAAGATGCATAATATGAGACAGACATTGGTAATATATGACAAACATAAACACATAATGCAAAAGCAGTGAATAACACCTTACCTTTTGTCGATCAGAAATAATTGTCCACCCATTGCCAGAAGGGGTGTTTAGATCGTCCAGCAACAATTCTAGAAACCACCTCCATGAAGCCCTATTTTCTGCTTCAATGACTGCTACAGCAATCGGGTACATACCATCGTTCCCGTCGATGGTGACAGCAGTAAGCAGTTGCCCCGGAGTCGCTCCCTTCAAGTGGCAGCCATCTAAACAAATAATAGGTCTACCACCATTCAGCACTGCCCTTTTGCATGCATCCAAGCACATGTACATCCTTTTAAATACACTCATATCGAGGTCAACACGCAGTGAACTTCCGGGATTCGACCTCCGAATCTCCTCAGCATAGGACCATATGAGCTTGTATTGCTCATTGGCATCCCCTTCGTTAATTTTCTTAGTCGCATTTCTTGCCCTTCTAGCAAGGCTGGATGTAATGTTGACGTTGAAGTCCTTCCTGACAGTCTCAATTATGGAAGATATGGCCCAGTCGGCCTGACTTTTAAATCTGTCCAAGTAATGCGTTGCCACCCATTTGGCTGTGGCATGGCGGCTTTCCATTTGTCTGGAGCATGTGTGAACGTCGTTGTACATCTTTATTTGAAACGTCATTTCATTTTTTATTTGTGAGGCGTGCAGCCGCCATATGCACCCTTCTTGACAAGTAGCTCTAAATCGATGCGCATCACTGTGGGTGAATTTTATCCCATACCCATTATTCATTGCATAATCAACAATTTCTTCTCTAATTTTATTCAAGGAACTATATTTTTTGCCTAGCCTCATACCAACAAATGTGCACTCTGCTTCTGGTTGGCATCTCAGTCTACTCTCTGCCATGTCCATCTCTTCATCACTAGTGGATTGGCATGCTGATCAGAGTTCCTCATCGTCCTCTTCGTTTAAATTTGCTGAGAAAGAATGCAAAATAATAGCAACTTCGTTTCCAAAGCCACGTACCTCCTCATTGGTCAATAATGTCTCTGAAGGGCCCACTTCAGCTTCACGGTTAATACCACCTTCTGTAACACTCCAAGATGCCATTTTTTCCAACAAATTCTTCAACTTTTCCAAAATCCCTTTCTCTACTCGCTTCAGCGCAGCTCAGACTTCTCTAGGGTTAGCTAATAAAGGGAAAACAATAGAATACATGCGAATATCGCAGACCACTCGGATTATGTATTCTGCTGAATTAACATTATGTATTCAGCTGACTTAACAGAGGGACGCAAATGGCCTGGAGGCAAATTGCCTGGACGCCGCGGCGTCCAGGCATACATGGTGGGGCCATCAGCTTTTTTTAACGGACAGCGATGGTGCATTTGTCATTTTCACATAAGTTGGTGGTTAACTTGTTAGAAAACATACCACAGTGGTTGACTTGTCATTGACCGCAAACCACGATGGTTGATTTGTCATTTTCCCTTACATTATGTGTACTGGATGGCTCCTTGTGTGACCATCTCTTTTCACTGATAACGTTTTCGGATTCGAAAAACGGTGTTGGCATATTTTTGAGACATTGTTGTTTATGTATATAGCATGTTTTTGGTAAAAGCCTTATCGACGGCCTTGGGATTGTTTTATAAAATAATAAAGAGTATTCGAATTAAAATTTATGTACGGTAAAAGAGAAGCATACATTATTTTCAAAATATGAGAAATACTAGTTTTCGCATGCATTGCATTTAGTTTAAATTTCCTTACTGAGTTAGTCACTCACCCAAAACGACCCCCTCCTCCCTTTCATTCTAGGTAAAGGCAAGAGTGGCTAGAGAAATTAGAGTTAGAGATTTCCTTTCCATATTTATTTTTGAGTGTTTAGACTACTTTCCTAGTGAGGGTTTACATATTGTTGGTTGGATTTGTTGCACTGTACTTGGATTATATACTTTTATACACTGTTATTCTCGTGATCACTATACGGATCTACGCTCATAACTCTTGGATCGCACTCAATTATAAAAGTATTCTGCTAACAACCTAGCCTTGGGCTAGGCGATCGAGTTCTCTTTGAGGATCAGGACGTCTGACCCAGCAGTTCTATTAGGCCCGCTTCCGGGTAGTGACAGAAGATCCATTAATGACGTTGAAATAAAGTGATAATATAAGTCTAAAATAAAAGTGCCAAAAATTTTAGGAATTTAAACAAATATTATTACAAATTTTAATAAGTCCAACCTCACCAAACTCTCAAAATAAAAATACTAAACTAATAAAAGGGGTGTCGACTCAGTCTTACGATGACAATCAGTGATCTTCCGAATTTATATGTGAAGGAGGTGTCGTTGGAGTGAGTTGACTAAAATTAATAGGAGTACGGTTTTATATTTAACAATTAGAATTTTAAAAAATAAATTAGGGAGAATGCCCCGAATAAAACACATGTTTAAAACTAAGTAGAAATTGACTAGTGAGACAAAAGTGGAAAACGTGCACTATATCGTGATATATATAAAAATAAGCCCCACAAAATCTCGGTGAAAACGTAGTTACTCATGGCTCCGGGCACACAGATACCATAGATATATAGAACAAGATGATACTCGACGATCGCTAAAGCCACGAAATAATATCCTGATCAGGTTTAGGGTTTCGCATCTAGGGACACAGCACAATCAACTGCCTCATTACTCGAGTTAACACAACAAATACATCTTCCAATAGTCAAATATGTGTATATAAAGCAGAATCCCTTCACGAGCCGATTGAACTTGGTACACTCGACCAAGATGATTAACAAATGATGTGTATGTTCAATGATAAAACATGTCTAGTGAAAATCGTACATATAATATTGTTAAAATAGACGGTTATAAATGGACCCGTCATTTTATATAAGAACATATCTCAAAATAACTTTTTAGAAAATAATGCAATGTTGGATATAAAATAAAACTTCTACCTCACAGTGGTCTACTAACAATTAAAACTCAATTCAACCCGGGAATGTCAAATAATTAGTCGAGTCCAATTTCCAAAATCATGGAATCTAAGGATAATCACATTACAAAAATTAGGATCGAACTAACCCACGAAATGTCCAAATCTCAAGCTTAAGAAAACGACTCTCAAATAATCGAGTCTAAGGCTCAAACTAATTTTGAAACTGACCTTGAATCAATATTAAAATAATTAGGTTAAACGTCCAGAACGACCCTAAAACAGGGTTTGAGCCAAGTTCAAATAAATTAGATCATGGCCGAAACTGGCTTGAGCAACAGCCTCAATTAGCCTAGCAGTGAGGAATCAATCCAGGGGTCCCAGGCCGCGGCCCCAGCTTGGCTTGGCCTGGTAGGGAGGTCCAGGGAGCAGCATGGGCATGGCTGAGCTACGACTCAGCCAGGCTAAGAGGCTCAGGCCACAGCTTGGTCTCTTTAGAGCCGCAACCTGACATTGTCTTCCCCAACGCCGACCACAAAAACTTGCCAAACTTCCATGGTTTTCGGCAATGAAACGACCTCAAACGATCTATAAGACCTTCGTTTATGATTATAATGTAATATAAGTTTAAAATCAACGATTTTTAACAACCAATTCATTCTCAATTTCAAAATGAAATTTCAATTTCCAAACTCAATGGAAATCTCAAAATTTTCAACGAATTTAACTGTAAATTCAATCTTACCTTTCTAGAAGTTTTACACGATCTCAAGCTGGCTAAACGAAGTTGGGAACGGCTCACTCATGACTCCACTTATCTATCAGCACTCTCAACTTTGCAAAGAGTTTATTTTCTTCTGAAATTGCATTGGTAGTATTTTAGAGAAGTGTTGTCCTTTTAAGGACGAAGAAATATTGTAGGAATTAAGGGGATGAATGAATGAGGCGGCCAATACAAGTTTGAAAAAAAAATGAGGAAGACATCTCATTTTCAGATTGAGTAATTTTTCTTACCTCATTGCCTTCAAGACATCACATTTATAACTTTACATTAAAGCATCTATTTCGTTTAATTATTTTGTTTGACGAACTTTTAGAACATAAGGTAAAAATCCTTGCTCCATAAATTTTCGGATCATTTTGGACTAGATTTGAGTCAATGGGTATAGTCTAAATCTCTAGATCGATAAAATTTTTGGACTGGGTCAAGTCATCTATTGAGTTGGATAAAACTTTTGGCTGGATGAAACTTTGGCCTGTTTACTTTTCGGCTGGGTCACCTTTCTGGCCTACATTAATTCATTGGCTGGGTTATACTTTCCAACTGGGTCAGATTTGTAGGGTGTTGGATTGTGGGCCACAATGATGCTTCTTTTTATCCCAAGCCCAAACAGAAGCTTCTTTAACCCAAGCGGCAACATTCTTCCTCATCTGTTATTGTTTTCACGATTCTGGCAAGAAGAACGAGGTGGCGCCCGTTCAATGTTTAATCGTCGCTCAATCGGGCTCAATCGACTGAAGTTAGAGCTTGAAGTACTGCTTTCTCTTCCGCAAACAAAGGAACCGTAGGGCTTTAATAGATTGCGTGAGGAGACCTGGTGCGTGCACGGCTTCGTGTAATGGAGAGGCACGTGACTGTTCACAGAAAATGGTTAAAATTGGTTTTGTCTGGAAAGCAGCTTAAATGATAGGATTTATTAACACTTTTTACGATATTTAAGTCGAGAAAAAAGACAAGTCATAGTATAAAAAAGAAAATATTCCAACAACGGAGTTTTGTTATTTAATATTTTATTAAAAATTAATAATTCAATTTAACTATGGACCTTAATTTAATTATCAACTATTAAACAACTGAGTTTTGTTGTTTGAGAGAGGGTATAAAGAGGGGAAATGAAAGACAACATGTAGTCTTGAAATACGGGGAAAATGGATTGTTTCATTTGTTTTTCCACGACGACGATGACATTTTTCACCCTCTATTGAATTGCTTACTGGGTTTTGACTTGTTGATGCCGTTTTCGATCGTAGTTTCTTAGGATGCCGATTTCTATCAACTACGAAACCGGAGAATATCCGTAGTTTTGTTCCGATTTCTCATGATAGGTAATCGTTTGAGAAGAAGCTGAAAGACAGGGTACTTTCGCATTTCTACTCTGATTTTGGTGCAATTAAGAGGGCGAAAATGGTTGTAGTAAAATCTTACTTGTGAGATGGGGCGGCTGTCTGATACCAGGCCACTTTTTAAATTATTTTCAGAGTTTGAACCTTATCTGCCGAACTTTTCGGAGAATAATCTGGTGGGATTAGTTCTTTTTTTTTTTTTAATATCTTTTTATCTGGTTTTACTTCTTGTATTTGCTGATCAGGATGCATTGTTGAATTTTGTAGATTGTTTTTTGTTGATTTTGAACAGGATTCCATAATTTGATTGTTCTCTGTGTTGACTCTTTCGATGTTCATTTGCCAAATGTATGCACCTTGCAGGTTCGATGTTTCAAATTTCATAGGATATTTGATCAAAGTTTTTACTTCGTGATTTTTAATGCTGCCCATCGATTTTAAAAGCCACTGAACCATTTTGTAAGATATTGCCAAGATATCTCTACTTGGATATTGGGAAGTTTTTCCATAAAAGAGTTGGCAGAATAAAAATTTTACTTGCAGGTTCCTTCATCATCGTCTTTCAGGGGTTTCTGTCTGATTCTTTATAAATGATAATCTAGGCAATCCAAGTCTTGATCGTTGATAGATTCTAGATTCTTATTTTCATTTGTATTTTACTGTGGCCGCTCTCCATTGTTGTGCACTTTTTAAAAATGAATAGTTGCCATTTGCAGGAGTTTTCATATTTCCAGATACAGTGGGTGTTAATTGCTCTGTTTTGCTTGATGCCTGAACTTTTCATCAAATCTAAAGAAAGTAGTATTTTCTAGGTTCTTTTTTTCCTTAATTTGTCAATATTTCATAATGATGATGGAGTTTTTCATGGAAAACTGAAATAATTTATCTTCTGCCTGTTTTGACCATGATTCTCACTGGGCTCTCTGATTGCTTCTGCTTGTTTTGACAATTATACTCAGTAGACTTCAATGCACTATACTCAAAATCCATAAATGGCGAAAATGGGTCATCAAACATAATTAGTTTCATTTTATTCTCTTATACACATTTTCGCTTAACCATTCTATATCTAAGCATTCGCTTCATAAAATGATTTTCGTTGTGTTATGATATTTGTGAGTTTTCCCCCATTTGATGCAGTGAGGAAAAGTAATTTGTTTCGAGAAGGTACGAGATTGGCTGTTTGATGGCTGATTCTGCTTCAGAGTCTTATTTGCAAGCAGGTGCGTCGAGCCTAAAATATATAAGCAGTTCGCTTTTCAGTATACCTGGTTTCTTGGTCGGTTTCAGTAATAAAAGTTCATCCGAAAGCGAGTCTCTAAAGAGCCCTATGTCCCCTTTGGATTTCAAATTCTTTTCGAACTCAAGTAACCCTTTTAGTCTTAGGTCCAATTTGTCATCTGAAAGTGGGAATGAAAAGAAGTCGAATTCTCATGAAGTAGGTCTTGCCATTATAAATTCCCTTCTTGATGAATTCTTACCAAGCAGTGGAGTTGTTGATTCGCCAAATAGGAAGAATGTACTTTTTGGGCCGCAGGTCAAAACTAAGATGCCGATTACCTTGAGGCATAAAAATAGATCTATTGATTCTGCCATGAAATCAAATTCCTTGCCAAACTACATTATCTCACCCCTTTTGGACGGCAAATTTACAAATTCATTGGATAGTTCAAAGAAAGTCTTTGGTTGTGGAATCACTCTCGAGTCCAAAGTGGACGAGAATATGACATTGATCATGTCAGATTCTAGCAGGACTGCTTCTTCATCTATTGATTTAGGGCAGTTTGATAATTTAAGCTGTGAAAGTGCATTTATACGAAAAGTTACTGATCCACTTGTTAGCGGTTGCTGCTCAAGAGGAGTTAACTCATTGACTATTAAGTCTACTTCACTTCCTATTGATATCGACTCAAACCATGTTGGATCTCTGTCTGCCAGAGAGATAGAACTTTCTGAGGATTATACCTGTATAATTTCTTACGGCCCCAATCCGAAAACAACTCATATTTTTGGTGACTGTATTTTGGAATGTCACACAAATGAGTTACAAATTTTGTGCAATGAGGAAAACCCAGGAATTGAATCTCTTCAAGTAGCTAAGCACATGGGGAAATCAAACCTCGGTCCTGCTGCTGACAATAATCTGTCACTACAGGGCTCGTGCGAGAACTTTTTGGCAGAAGAGGAAGACATTCTTACGCACAGGTTTGTTCGAAGTCATATTTTTGCGCTGAAACTGATTGTTTGATTTGACATTGATGAGAAAATATTTTGCAGCTCGAAGAGTACTTATCAGGAGGACGAAAATGAGAAAACTTGCAATAATTCGATCTCTCACGAAGATCTCTTTATTTTTGGGGTTCTAAGATGAGAAGTGAGGTGGAAGCAAAGAGGAGGATCATCTGTTTATGAAGAGCTGTCTCTGTAAATCAGATTGCAGCCATGGATGATTTCAAAGAATTTTCTTCCATTTGCTATAGCTTTCATCTTTCTGGATTTTTCCGGGAGATTAGTGTAAATAAATGAAGTCTTTGTTCACTGTTATAAGACCATATGCTACTACTTCTATTGTTTACTGATGTTTTTTTGATATCAGGATTATCCGGATTATAGATATGAAATAAGTGCTTGTGACATTTACAGGAGAAGGTGATTATTATCTCTATCATAATTGATCTATCTATTGCCTATCGATTATCTTGAACATTGTGTGTTCCGACAAGTCGATGTAGTTGTGGATAACTACTAGGATATATGCCTGATCCATCGATGACAAAAAAGACTTATTTGATATCGTAAATATCATAGCCTACATTCAATAATTTCTTGTACTATCGGGTCGATTTCTTTTTCATTGTTAAGTGTGATTATATTGTTTTTGAAACTTAAGTTTATTCTTCTAAAATTTTCTAATTGGTAATTGGGGGCTGATTGTTGTAGTTCATCAGTTTGACACACAATATCAGTTTAGAGAAACTGTTTTACAATTCATCAAACCAAAGTACAGACTATTCAAGAGGTCCGTAAGCTTTCTCAAAATGATTCCACAAAATATTTGATGAGTCTCTTTATTACATTTGCTTCCTTAAATAAATATATCAACAAAATACTAAAAAACTTAGACATAAATGTTTAGAAATACTAAGAGACACTATAAAAATACTAAGAGACACTTCAGAAATACTAAGAAATAACACCAATTTAATTCTCCATTTTTTTTTCCTTGCATAAGTGAACTTCAGGGGTGATGACGTATCAATATCTTATTTTCAAAGATGCACCTTATCATCAAGGTGGAAATTGGAAAACTGATGATTGACAATGTCGAAAGGTTCCTAAGTGACCTCTTCAGTAGGGCGACCAGCCCACTAGATGAGAACGTCCTTTTTATAAATGTCCTGAACATTTTAGCAAATTCCCCGTAAGACGATGAGTTCAACTTGCACTTCTTTGTCTGCCGTGAGAGAAGGAAGGAGTGAGACAGTTGTATGAGAGCCAATAGTCTTCTTTAGTTGCGAAACATGAAAAACTAGATGAATTGAAGAACTAGGAGGAGATCCAATTTATAAGCTATCGAGCCCACCTTTTCGAGTACTGTAAACGAGATCATTGACATCCAATGTAAGCTCACGGCAATGACAATCTACAATTTTTTTCATCTGGGTCTGTCGACTTGGGTGATGTTTTAATTCATCTAAAATAGCATCTTGATCTTGAAGGAGGGAGTCAACGGTAGAGACGGGAGAAGTACCTATGTCATAGCAAATCATGGAAGAGGATCGCGATCAGAAACCACACGAAATGGTGTGGTTTGAGTAGAAGTATGAAATGATGTATTATACCAATATTTAGCCCAAAATAACCAATTTGCCCACCGTTGAGGGGTGTCACTGACAAAGCAGCGCAAATAAGTATCAAGGCAACGGTTAACTACTGAGGTTTGTCCATTAGTCTGAGGATGGTAGGTCGTTCTATGCTGAAGCTTAGTGTCATGAAGCCTAAATAGTTCTTTTCAAAATAGGCTTAAGAAAACCTTATCTCTGTCAGAAATAAGTACGGGGAAATCCATACAACTTTACCACATGTGCGAGGAAATACGAAGCCACAAATGTTACCGTAAAAGGGTGTTTGAGGCCAATGAAGTGAAGTTATTTGCTAAGACGATCAATTATTACCAGTATAGAATCTAAGCTAGCTGATTGGGGTAACATCTCAATAAAATTCATGAAAATGTTATCCCATATTTGGTTCGGAATTGGAAATGGCTGTAACAATCCCGCGGGAGATAATGCTTGATACTTGCTTCTTTGACAGACTTCACAAGCTGCCACATGTTGTCGAACATCATGCTTCATACCCTCCTAGAAGAACTCTTTTGAAATTTGTTGTAGGATTTTGGAAACTCTCAAGTGACCTCTAGAGGCACTATTATGACATTCTTTCAACAAGAGAGGGATGATGGATGATTTCTTGGTTAAATCACTCTATTTTGAAAAAATAGCCGTCAATTATGAATACAATACTTGTCCAACTTTTGGTTCCCATTTTCTAAGCTTTTGTAAATTTCTCCCCATTTCGGATATGAACATATCTCGATACGCTCCCATGGAATGAGTGTAGTTAATGATACTGCCAAAAGTTCTAAATGTTGTGGTCTCCTAGATAACGGGTCAGCTGCTTTGTTTTCTATGCCCGGTTGGTATTAAATTTTGAAGTTGTAGCCCATAAGTTTGGTTAACTACTTTTGATGGCTAGTACTAACAACACATTGCTCCAAGAGAATTTTTAGGCTGCATTGATTCATTCACATAATGAATTTCTTTCTCAATAAATACAGTCACCACTTTTGGATGGCGAAGACGATAGTTTTAAGCTCTCACTCATACACGGATCCTTGGCAAGCAAACTGTGGTAGAGCTTGACTAAAATATGCAATGGGCCTCCCTTCTTGCATTAATACTGCCCAAGACCACAACACGAGGCGTCAATTTCGATGACAAATGATTTAGAGAAATCATGTAGCGCAAGCACCGATACTGTAGTCGTAGTTGTTTTCAATTGTTGAAAAGCTTCCATAGCCTCTGAATTCCAATAAAAGTTGTCTTTTCGAAGCTGATTTGTTAATGACATAACAATCTTACCATAACCTTTCACAAATTTACGATAATATTTAGTGAGACCTAAAAATCCTCGAAGATCCTTCAAAGAGCGGGGGGTTGGCCAGTTAAGCATGACCTCGATTTTAGATTGCTCAGTGGCTATCCCTTCCGTTGAGATAATATGCCCCAGATATTCAATTTTGTATTGTGCAAAGAGGCATTTATCATTATTGACATAGAGACAATGCTTCTGTAATACCATAAAGATCTGCGCCAATTGTTGCAAATGAGTCTTAGCACTGCAACTAAATACCAATATATCGTCACAGAAAACCAAAACAAATTTTTAGAGAAAGGGCCAAAATATCTCATTCATTACTACTTGAAAAGTCAAAGATGCATTAGTAAGATCGAACAACATTACCAAGAACTCATAGTGACCTTCGTGTATTCGGAAAGCTGTTTTAGAAATATCCTCTGAACAAACCCAAATTTGATGATATCCAGATTTTAAATCTAGTTTCAAGAAAATCCGTGCTCTGAGCAATTTGTCCAAAGCTTGTCAATAATTGGAATCGAAAACTTGTTGGGTACTGTTGCTTTATTGAAGGCACGATAATCAACGCAAAAGCGCCAACTTTCATCTTTCTTTTTTACTAAGAGTACAGGGCTTGAGAACAGACTACAACTGTGTCAGATGATCCCCATTGCCAACATCTCAGTGACCAATCTCTCTATCACATTTTCCTAAATATGTGGATAACGAAATGACCTGACACACACAGGTGGTTTCTCTTCCTTTAGGATGATAGCATGGTCAAGATCAAGAGTGGGGGCAACCCTATAAGATTTTCAAATAAATTTTGATATTGGTCAATTAGTTGTCAAACGTCAGCTAGAACATTGTCATAATGCGAAGGCTCGCACTCCGTTGGTTGAAATTGTATCATTCTAATAAGACGCCTTCCTCAACACCTTTGATAGCCTTCATCAGGGCCTTTAGAGATAGTAAATTCTTACAAAGGTTTGGATCTCCCTGCAATTTAACTTGTTGGGTACTCACTGTGAATTTCATAAACAATCTAGCCCAATTCACCTGCATATTGCCCAAATTCATAACAATTGCATTCCCATAATAATGTCAGAACTTCCCAATAATGTCAGAATAATGTTGGAAAGGGGGTATTGATACGTCACCACCTCTGAAGTTCACTTCTGCAAGAAAGAACAAAAGGGAGAATTAAATTGGTGTTGTCTCTTAGGATTTTTAGAGTGTCTCTTAGTATTTCTAGAGTGTCTCTTAATATTTCTAAACATTTATGTCTAAGTCTTTTAATATTATGTGGGTGTCTTTATTTAAGGAAGCAAATGTAATAGGGAAGCTCATTAAATATTTTGACAGAGAGTCTCATGCCCATTAAAATCCTGTAATTGCACATATTATTTAATGCAAAGTTAAAACGTTGAACTAGTTCTGTCGAAATAAAGTTATGGGTGGCTCCACTATCAATTAAAACAATAACATATGTACCTTTAAGTTCTCCCAGCAACTTCATAGTTTTTGGTGGTGTGAGTCTTGTTAGCCTAAGTGTCATTAGACTTATTTGTTTTGATGATGAATGTATTAATTGTAATTATAAGTTATTTATTGGTTATTGCGTTTAATTGTATTATCTTGATATTTATATTGATCTTTATTGAAAATATTCTTAATTAGGATATTAATATTGATTAACGTATTTACCTAAGTTCATGTAGTTAATATGTATGATATTGAGACTTAAAGATATTAAGGAATGCAAAAAGAAAGCAAGAGGTCGAGTATTCAAACGAGGTGCTCAACCAAAAATAGCCCGCATGAAGGAACTGGTCGACCAGTTGATCGACTGCACAAAAGATAGATTGCTCATCAGTTCTGCGGTCGAGTAGAGAAGATTTGGTCGATCGATTTTAAAGATAGATTGCCTCTCAAATATGCGGTCGACGAAGCGGTTGAGCAGGTGGTCAGTGATCGATCGGAAGCTTGAAGAAAGGAAGAAACGATCGAACAACCAGTCGATCGATTTGACAGACAGTGCAAAATTTGGACGACCAAAATTACAACTGTAACATCCAACTGTTGGATGCGGTCGACCAAAAAGGAAATGGTCGACTGCTAATGCAGAGTCTATATATACAAGTCTCTCCGAAGCTCAATGCAAGGAACCAGAAATTGAGCCGAAGCCCTGCCAAATCTTATACTCAATTCCAAATCATTACTTGAGCGTGTGATCTAACTCTCCATACTCTCAAACTTGAGATTTCTATTTGGGAGGGTTAGGAATCTTTGTTTTCCTATTTTATTTGTACCAAAACGTTGAAAGGCAAGATTGATGCTCGTGCAGATGGTGACGCCCTAAGAATAGTCTATAAAGGTTCATTTGACACCTGTGAAGTCAAACATCACCAACCGGGGAAGTTAGGCGATTAAGGATTTCCAAGTGGGAAGCTTAGAGCTCAGACGTAGATCAGGGTTGCCAAACCATATAAACAACACCGTTTGCACCTCTCTTTTCCTATCTCTATTATATTTGTGTTTATTGCTTATATATTTATTGTTGATAAATCACTTAGGGTTAGAGAATTAATTATCGCACGAAAAAGTTAGTATACCTAATTCACCCCCACCCCTCTATAGGCGTGCACAGATCCTAACAAGTCCTATCACAAAATTCACCAAAAGTTTCACGACATAAGAAATTTGGTCCATCACCTCCTCTTCTCTTGCTTCTTATGGACTGTCCCTCTCTTTTGCTTCTTCAAAATCGTGACAGATTAACACTTGTAATTCTCGCGATTTACAGCGATGGCCAATACTATACTTCTCATCACACAGGTAACACAATCTTTTTTCTTGTTTTGCTTGTAACTCTAAATCGGTTAGCTTAAGAAATTCAACATTCGGTTTTGAGACAATAGTTGTTGCCACCATCTGGTTATTGCCTTCAGTCATTTGGATTGTAGGATAAGCGCCTTATCTCATATTAGACATCGTAATCAAAGTTTTTTCTGTATAAGTATGGCTTGGGTGTGATGAGAATGACAGTTTAAACTCTTAAATTCCACTAAGATTTTTATTATTTCTGAGGATAGCAAACTTGTAATCTGACCCAACCCAACATGCCTAAACACCAATAATTCAGCTTGAATATTCGTCTGATGAATAGACAGAGCTTCTAATATGTGACCAGGAATGTCTCAAAAAGCAGTAGCCAATTTTTTGACCTGCAACCTATAATCCCTCATTGTGCCATCTTGTTGTACTGTCAGAAATCGCTATGATAAAGAACTTGCATGCGAAGAATGAAATCCGTCTAATAAACGATTCCTTATATCCCTCCAACTTCGAAATAGTTGTCATTTGTCCTCCCATTGATACCAAGCAAGAGCCTCTCCCTTGAAGTGTACAATCACAACATCTATTTTTTCAACTTTGGTCAAACGTTGAAGATCGAAAAAACGCTCAACTCGAAATACCTAATCATCTGGGATGCCACTTTCAACATCCAAATTTTTAATTTTGTTGGAAAATCTATTTCCAACCTTGCCTCGGTTCATCTTATCTGATCCATGATGGAAGTATCTTCACAGTGGTCTCCAGCTTTTGTTTTGTAGGCATCGTATGCTCCTCGAGGAGTGCTGGACTCCCCGGCAGTCGAACCGAACATTGTCGTCGATCCCTAACGAAGGTTCTGATGCTCACCCTCTCCATGACATGTCGTGACATTCTCCTTCAGTGTTCCCTGCTCCTGGGAAAATTTTTCACGAAAATTTCCTCAATCCTCTTTAACCTAGCTCATTTTATCCTCACCCGCAGGTTTTTTGCCCTCACCTCTTTTCCCTGCCATTGCTCTGATACCAATGTTGTAGTTTCTCAGTTCCACACACAATATCTGATTAATAACACTCAAAACAAAGAGACGAGAAACTATTTTATAATTCACCAAACCAAAGTCCAGACCATTCAAGAGGTCTATAAGCTCTCTCAAAGTTATTCTACAAAATATCTTATAAGCCTCCCTGTTACATTTGCTTCCCTAAATAAAGACACCAACAGAATACTAAAAGACTTAGATATGAATATTTAGAAATATTAAGAGGTACTCTAGAAACACTAAGAGACACTCTATAAATACTAAGAGACAATCTATAAATACTAAGAAATACTAAAAGACACTTTATAAATACTAAGAGACAACACCAATTTAATTCTCTCTTTTGTTCTTTCTTGTATAAGTGAACTTCAGAGGTGGTGACATATCACTGATCAACTGATAAAATTCAAGGGCTAGCCTCTCGGGTAACCTGTGTGACTTTCTCTCAACAACTTAGAGTCGTTACATCCTATAGCGACCCGATTTCCATACACTTTAAAACATTACAATTTAAAGCACGTTTTCTTTGTGAAAAGCATAAAATTTAAAACTTTTCTTTTTAATCAAACTCTTACATTAGAGTTTGTAGCGGAAGACTCTATCATTAATTTCAAAACACGTTCCATATCAATCTTATAAAACATTCATCAGATTCCATGACCATACTAAATTCTTTAGTGTACTTATAAACCATAGTTGACATAAGTATGAAAACAGTTACAAGTGTTATTAATTAAGATCTATTACAAAATATTTACACAAATGTCAAAATACGTTATATCAAAACATGTCATTTAGAGTCATAACCCACTTATTAGTTCTCCAACAGCACAAAAAACTCAACGTAGCAATACTCCACCATCTGTATCCTCCATAAACTTTCATCAACATATAAGATCTTTACCTACATCACAAAACAATAACTATGAGCCTAATGCTCAGTATGAGATATAAAAATATGTTATGTTCATGCTATGCAAACTTAGAAAACATACACAATTTCAATATCAATTTCTTTCCTTTACCTTTACTTTTAACTTTAACTTTACTTTCACTTAACTATTTAGGCACTGGAGATATCAACATATGAGGGAGAGTGACACCTCTTGACCCATACGGGCAACCAAATCAAGAGCTCATACCTTACAACGTCTATTTACGTTTATTTTCATTTATTTCCGTTCTCCTTTAGTTCCACTTACCCATCCAAACACTAGAGGTATCATCGTATAAGGTATAGTGACACCTCTTGACCCATACGGGCAGCCAACTCAAAAACTCATACCTTTTAGCATCTATTTACGTTTATTTACATATAATGTCAATATCATTTTAAAGCATATGCATGAAACATTTTTGTACACATTTTATCAAAACTTTGATGCATGAAAATGCATATGAACAATACAGTGCACCATTTTATATAAACAATTCAACTCAAAAACATTTTACATTTATTTGTTTATCTTATCATTAACAAACAACATTTTAGTCTTCTGATTAGTTCATTTTAACATCATATACATTTCCTATAACTACCAATATGTGAGCATACAATTAATCACTCCATAACTTAATAGTATCCCCATATATACACAGTTCATTAAACAATTTCCTAATTCCTTGTGATATAGACCAATAGGCCAAGAACATACAATATCTCATACATTAGATGTAACATCCCGGTTTTTATTTCCTTTTAAAATCGTGTGAAATTTAAAATTTTTTCTTTTATAAAATCAGAGCAAGACTTTTCTTTTAAACTGAGTGTTAAATCCATTACTTAAAATCCTTTTACTGTAATAGTCGTTTAAAACATTTTTAGCAGCGGAATAACTTTCATTTATAAACTCTTTTTCTTAAAACATAGCTGTAACATCCCTTATTTATTTAATATTTTAAATAGTATTTTTAAAAATAGTTAAAAAAAATTTGCTTTTTATTTCACGACTATTATGAGTTATCAGAGCAATTAATACAAAACTATTTTCAAAATAGTAGTACTTTACCAAAACGTCATCAAATAGTTATTTTTACATTTCCAAAAAGTTAGATTTAAATGGGTTTTTCGGACAATTTTGACCTTCCGGACGCGGTTAGTCGTCCGCATGACTCATCTGCATCGTCCGAATGTTCCTAGAAAATATTACAGATTCATTTCGGACTCCAATTTGTCTCATCCGCTATCGTCTGCATCGTCCGAATTGTCCTAGACTTAGGACAGATTCATTCGGACGACCTGGTCACCGTCCGCAGCGTCCGCACTTTGACAGTTCAGCGTCCGCATTTTAACAGATCAGAGTTTAGGACGCCAAATGTCGTCCCCATCGTCCTTACTTCCAAATTTTGGCATTTCCTTTTTAACTTTTACACTACATTTATTTGCTATATAACTTAAACCGTATTATTACATCATCAAAGTTTATTACAACATAATATATAGATTTATACGGTATTTTTCTATATTTGGGACATTACAATCCACCCACCTTACAAAAATTTTGTCCCCAAAATTTAGTCCTAGAATAACTCTAGGTACCGAGTTTCCATGTCATCTTGTCTTTCCCACGTGGCCTCTTCTTCATTCACTTGATTTCGCCATAAAACTTTCACAAGAGGGACTTCTTTATTTCTCAGCCTTTTAATACTGTAATCTAAGATATGAAGTGGCTTTTCTTTGTAACTCATGTTGGTGTGCACCTGAATTTGCTCCTGGGGTCGGAAAGGAGTGACACTACCAAGACACTTCCGTAACATAGAAACATGGAAGACATTGTGTATACCAGACATAACTGCTGGTAGTCGTAAACGATATGCCACCTGTCCAATTCGTTCCACAATTTCAAAAGGTCGAATATAACGCGGATTCAGCTTACCTTTACGCCCAAACCGCATAACTCCTTTAAAAGGTGATAGCTTTAAATATACACGATCACCAACAGCAAATTCTAAATCTCGTCGACGATTATCTACATAACTCTTTTGACGATCTTGAGCAGCTTGCATACGTTCATGAATAAGAGCCACTGTATCAGTTGCATGTTAAACCATATCAGGTCCAAAATATTTATCTTCCCTTACTTCACTCCATGCAAGAGGAGTGCGGCATCTCCTTCCGTATAACGTCATATGGTGCCATGCCAATAGTTGCTTGCTGGCTATTATTATATGCGAATTCAGCTAACGGTAATATCTTCTCCCACTTCCCGTGATATTCCAAAACACAAGCACGCAACATATCTTCTAATATCTGGATTGTCCACTCGCTCTGACCATCCGTTTGTGGATGGAAGGTTGTACTCATTGTCAAATCTGTACCCATAGCTTTATTTACACTTTTCCAAAACATTGACGTAAATCGAGGGTCACGATCAGATACTATTGATACAGGAGTACCATGAAGTCATATAATCTCTTTCACATATAGTTCTGCAAGCTATGTCATTGTAAAAGTCATACTCACAGGTAAGAAATCAGCGAATTTTGTTAATCTGTCAATAATAACCCATATCGCGTCATGTCTGTTCACCGATCTTGGTAATCCAGTAATGAAATCCATCAAAATATTTTCCCATTTCCACTGAGGTATAGGCAGTGGTTGAAGCACTCCACCAGGGCGTTGATGTTCAGCCTTTACTTGCTGACAAATCTCGCAATGAGTCACATAGAAAACAATGGTCTCCTTCATTCTAAGCCAATAATAATGCTTCCAATGATCTTTATACATTTTATTGCACCCAGGATGAATCAAATAACTGGATGAATGCGCTTCTTTCATTATTGCAATCTGTAAGAGTATTTCTGGAACATACCATCTATCTTTGTATTTTACAATGCCATCAACTGATAAAGAAAAATGGTGAAACTCAGGTAAAATTGGATTAAGCTTGAAATCCTCACAAAGAACATCCTTCATCTGAGCTTCTTTTATTTTCTCCAAAATCGTGGGTTGAAGAGTTAAAGCAGATAAAATATCTGTTAGATACTCTGGAATCAACTGTACATCCAATTCTTGCATATCCTTCAATAATCCAGAGGGCATCTCTTTACACGTCATACTCATCACAGCAAATTTACGACTTAAAGCGTCTGCCACCACACAGTCATAATCTTTAACATATTCAAGCCAGCGTCGCTGCCGCATATTTAATTCTTTCTGTGTAAAAATATATTTTAAACTCTTATGATCTGTAAATATTTCACATCGTTGTCCATAAAGATAATGCCTCCAGAGCTTCAAAGTGAAGACCAGCAGGAAGTTCTAGATCATGCGTTGGATAATTAACCTCATGCGATTTGAGCTGCCTGGACGCATAAGCAATCACTTTTCCTTGTTGCATCAATACTCCACCAAACCCTCGTCTGGAAGCATCGCAGTATATACAAAAATGTTCATTCTCATTCGGTAAAGTTAAAACAGGTGCAATTGTTAATCGACGCTTGAGTTCCTGAAAGCTCTTTTCACAGTCATCAGACCATATAAATCGCACATTTTTCTTGGTTAAACTAGTAAGAGGTATAGCAATTTTTGAAAACCCTTCGATAAAACGTCGATAATAACCAACCAAACCAAGAAAACTGCGAACATCTCTTATGCTTCTTGGTTGTTCCCATTCAACAATTGCTTGGATTTTTGCAGGATCCACAGCAATACCTTCTTTTGATATGACATGGCCAAGAAAACAAACTTCTTTTAACCAAAACTCACATTTGGAAAGTTTGGCATATAACTGGTGTTGCTTGAGAATATTCAAAGTGATCCGTAAATGCTCAACATGTTCTTCTTCATATCGAGAATAGACAAGAATGTCGTCGATGAAAACGAATATGAATTTGTCCAAATAATCCTTGAAGATTCGATGCATCAGGTCCATAAAAGCCGCAGGAGCATTCGTTAAACCAAATGACATCACCATAAACTCATAATGCCCATATCTAGTATGGAAAGCCATTTTGGGAATATCTTCTTGTTTTACTCGTAGTTGATAATATCCTGATCGAAGATCAATCTTGGAAAAGACGCAGGCACCATCAAGTTGATCAAATAAGTCATCAATATGGGGCAAAGGATATTTATTCTTGATTGTCACTTTATTCAATTCTCGATAATCCACGCACATGCGTAACGATCCGTCTTTCTTTTTCACGAACAATACTGGTGCTCCCCAAGGTGAGAAACTCGGGGGAATAAATCCTTTATGTACTAACTCCTCCAATTGAGTCTTTAACTCACGCAATTCTGCAGGTGCCATTCGATTGGATTCTTTGCAATTGGTTCTGCACCAGGTTGTAAGTCTATCATAAAATCGATTTCCCTTACAGGAGGCAATCCTGGAAGATCATCCAAAAAGACATCGGAAAATTCACGAACAACAATTATATCTTCAACTTTAGTATCAACCTTTATTGTTGTGTTCATTACATGGACAAGAAAACCTTCACATCCATGTTTTAACAATTGATCCATTTTGAGAGTAGAAATAATTGGTAATTTACTCTTCTCTTTCATGCCTTGAAACACGTATGGCAACCCATTAACAGGATAGAAATGAACTTCCCGTCGCGCACAATTAATAATTACACGATTAGCATTTAACCAATCCATACCCAATATTATGTCATATCCCTTCATATCAATCATTATAAGGGTAGCGAGAAACACACAATTATTTATTTGAATTACATAATTTTCAAGAACACCATTTGCAGTCAGATGGTCACCCGAAGGAGTAAGAACTCGATAACCTTTCTTGGGGATCTTAGAAGAACATTTTGCTTTTATGCAAAATTGTAAAGATATAAATGAATGAGTAGCTCCAGTATCAATCAATGTAGAAGCAGCTACATTATTAAAGTACGTTGTACCTATGTTACTTAAATCATTATTTCATGAAACAATATATCATGCTTATAAGAACATAGAAGCAATTGTACAATAGTTTATGTACCTGATATCACTGCTAGTAGTTCTTCCTCCCCATTAACCTCTTCTTGTAATGCAAATACTTGTGAAGCTGTGCCACCAGTTGGACATCGTCGCGCAATGTGCCCAAGCTATACACATTTGTAGCACACATTCATCCTCAACTTACATGGTCTAGCGTGACCCTTCTTACACTTCGGGCAAATAACTGGCGCAGCAACGGGTGCAGTAGGAAACATTTCATTCACAGGACATTTCTCTTGCCCTTGTTGTATATTCTGTCCAGGTGGTCGTTTAACTCCCTAATTGTTCAATGGATTCCCTCGTTGCTGTTGAATATACTGATTATTCTTTCCCATTCGTTGAGTAAACTCTCGTTGTCGAGCGGCAATATTTTCCACATCCTCAACATCCAATGCTTTTGCCACTATCTGTGCATAAGGAACACCTCGGATGCCCATCATTCTAACTCCACGAAGGATTTCAATTTTCAATCCTTGTACGAACTGTTGCACCTTCAATCCATTATTAGTTGCCACATGCGGAGCAAAACTCGATAACGCCTCAAATCGACGAATATAGTCAGACACGGTTCCTATTTGGCGAAGCCGCATAAACTCCATCATTTTCTGATTCTGAACCGTAAAGCTGAAGTATTTCTCATTGAATACTTCTTTGAAATCCTCCCAGGTGAATGTTGCCAAATCCAATGTAGGTGTGACAGACTCCCACCAGAATTGTGCATCATTTGTTAAAAGATACGTCGCACACTTTACTTTCTCTGTCTCTCGTATCTCCGCATACATAAACATCTTCTCAATGGTTCGTATCCAAGCTTCAGCTCCAGTAATATCAGTGATATTCCCATCAAAGTTAGGGGGCCTGAGTCTCTGAAATTTTTCCCAGCCCGCTTTGGTAGGTGGGGGTATGACAATAGCACGATTATTTTCATTTCCGTTGCCACCACTTCCATTATTGCCATGTTCTATCAACCTTTCAATCATCTGGGATTGTCGATCAATCACATCAGCTATATGACTAAATGTTTCATCTTGCTCATTGGGAACTGAAGTGTTATGTCGTGTTCTTCATGCCATGTTAATATTTTACTGTCCATAATTAAATGAGGAAAGCATAAATTACTATGTAAAGTAAGAAAAGAATTAAACTTACATAAGGAGGATGTATCCCATGACAAGCTTTGCATTATCAGCAATCTTCAGAACCAATTTTTGACCTGGTTGGGCTCTGATACCAAATGTAACATCCCTTATTTATTTACTATTTTAAATAATATTTTTAAAAATAGTTATAAAATTTTTTGCTTTTTATTTCACGACTATTATGAGTTATCAGAGCAATTAATACAAAACTATTTTCAAAATAGTAGTACTTTACCAAAACGTCGTCAAATAGTCATTTTTACATTTCCAAAAAGTTAGATAACCTACGTTAGTGACTATTAGCAAAATACACCCCAAAATACATCCCTTCTTTACCATTTTATCATATTATTCATCCCATACCAAAATACCGAATTCCGTCTGTAAAAGTATTGTTATATCCGTCGTCAAAAAACTATTTCCACAGTCCAATGATGATGCACCACAACCAACAGGTCAGAATGGCTGATAATCCAAAACGTCGTCCGGGAGTACCTCCTCCACATTGTAACTATTATCCAATGCATTACCTACATCACGGGGAATACAATGAGCCTAATGCTCAGCAAGAATTAGAATGTAATGCATGTAATGAAATGCGTGACCATACAGTGCAATTTAGTTTAAGGGTGACATACACCATAAGGACATGGGAAAGTAAAATTATTCCACAAAGGTGACATACATATCATAAAGTTCCACATGCCGGTATTCACCCCTTTGTTCCGAGAACGTTGGAGATTTCAGAACAAGAGACAATGAACCCTAGTATCCCATGTAACTAACCTATCTCCTCTATCATGAACCTACGTACAATGGGACGTCATTGTTTTTCCCGAACCCCCACACGTCTATTTATATAGTTTTATTATGTCATACAGTATGGATACAATTTTATAAATCCTAAAATGATGCATGTAATGTCAACATTAATAGAAAGAAGGAATAATAAAACATACATAGCCTACATGCTTTCACATAAATACTTAAAAAGTTGAACTCACATGTATATCAAAAGAACATCCACCAATGACAGCTTAATAAAGTACCACATCTTATAACAATTTATCTTAACCATATTTCTTGATTAATTTAGCACTAAAGAACACAATATAAACATCCAGTTTAATCTAACTACACATTACAGGAGTTACTAAATTTTAACATCTCTTCACCTATTATCAATCCCGCAACAAACTAATGTTCATCTATTTCAACATTCATGTTTCATATTTCTCATAGACCTTTAGAACTTCAAACTTAAACTACATAAATCATGTTCAGATAATTTAAGGATTCACCTTCAAAGAACCAACAATCCATAACTTAAACTACGTAAGTCATGTTCAGATAATTTAATGATTCACCTTCAAAGAACCAACAATCCATATAATAGAATTTCACAGATTAAATTAACAAACAATATAATTTCAAGAAAACCCCGTGATGTAGGCCTCACAGGCCATACATCATTCATAATCCTTACCTCTTTCAAGTTTTCCAATGTCTAGCACTTGTTCACCAACCTACTCCTTCCAGCAACACACCTTAATTTGAAGGAGAAACAAATAATCTTAAAAAAAAAAAAAGAATACATCTCACCATACTCATATACACTGGAAGAAATCAATTGACTTACCACCTTTTCTCTAGTTGTTTTGAAACTTTCATCCAGCGCTTTCTTAATAGCTCTTTGTCTTGCTCTCTGACTCGCTCTCTGACTAAACCATAGCCTCCCTCTTACAGTTACTAATACGTTATATAAACTTAACAAGAAGAGATTTAGGGAGTCGATTTCCATTCGAAAGCACAAGGGTCCACTCTCCTAAAGCCAACTATCCATTCACCGTCTGGACGTGTCGACAGAAGCAAAAATTGATGGAGAAATTGTAAAAAATGGAGAAGATAATCGTTAGATTTAAATGGGTTTTTTGGACAATTTTGACCTTCCGAACACGGTTAGTCGTCCGCATGACTCGTCTGCATCGTCCGAATGTTACTAGAAAATATTACAGAATCATTTCGGACTCCAATTTGTCTCGTCCGCTATCGTCTGCATCGTCCGAATTGTCCCAGACTTAGGACAGATTCATTCGGACGACCCGGTCACCGTCCGCAGCGTCCGCACTTTGATAGTTCAGCGTCCACATTTTAACAGATCAGAGTTTAGGATGCCAAATGTCGTCCCCATCGTCCTAACTTCCAAATTTTGGCATTTCCTTTTTAACTTTTACACTGCATTTATTTGCTATATAACTTAAACCGTATTATTACATCATCAAAGTTTATTACAACATAATATATAGATTTATACGGTATTTTTCTATATTTGGGACATTACAATAGCGAAAGCATAAATTAAACAAATATTAAACTTAAATAGTTTACTTTATTAATTACAAAACCAATTACTCTTTAGCCCAACCAGCCACAAGATTCATCCGTGCAAATTCCTCATCAATTGCTGCTTGCATTGATTGTCTATTTCCAAGCATATAACTACATCAACAAGACTTAACTAATGAGTCTAATGCTCAGTAAGTGATATAAAATAAAATAAACATGATATGCATTTTTTTGAAACCTTTTTTCATTTTCCGTTTCCGTTTCTTTTCCTTTTCTTTCCGTTTTCGTTTCACATTTCACTTCCTTTCTTTTTCAGTCTTCTTGATCTTAACTTTACTTGATCTTTCTCTTTCCATTTCCATTTTCCTTTTTATTTCATTTTCTGGAAGGGAGCCTATTCGTTCCATATACTGAGAGAATGGATACATCCTATGGTCATGTAGCTATCCGTCACCCCTACATGGGGATACATCCTATGGCCTCACTACCATGACCGTCATCATTCTCTTTTTGTTGAAGACGTTGGGGATTTCCATACAAGAGAAGAGGATACATCTTATGGTCCATATGGCTAACCGTCACTCTGATGAGGAGATACATCCTATGGTGTCCCCACCGATAGACCGTCACCAAATCTCCCAAACCACCACACTCCTATTTACGTACCTTCAATGATACCATGGATATTCCTAAATCCCAAATGATGGTTGTCCGCTCGGGTGATCAGCCCTCGAGAACACCGTTCACTTAGTATGTATGAACATCCATTTTGCCACTTTTCGTTTTCCTTTACCAAACCATTCATGAAAACCATTTTCGTATTTTTTAAAAACTATGATATATAATTCTTGTGAATACATACAGTTCTAATCATGCACATTTATGAAACATATCATTAAAAGAACCTAACTCTAATAAACAGTCAGCAAACAATAGCACAATACACGGAACATGCTCAATTTGTGGTAAAACAGTAAACAACCTAAATATTCTATGAAAGCAATAACAATCAGCAAACAATGTCCTAATTCTTGTGATGTAGGGTTCAAAGACCAAAGCACAGTAAGTATGAACTTACCTTGCGTCTGGAACGCTTTTCTACATTTTATCCTTCTTCCTTTAATGCCCTTAAAATCATTAAATAAGTAATCATCAAAGTCACATATAGTTATCTTCACTTCTACAGTTCATTATGCTCAACTAACTCGATATCATAATTTCCTATATAGGAATCTAACCAATCGCTTAGTAGTTCCAAAAACCCACTAATATCCTATACATTTAGTTAAAAGAGTAAACATCAGGGCTAGTCATAACCAAACTGCATATTGACAATCAATTCCAAATAGTTTGTTAGAAAACTTCATCCAAAACCAACTAGACATGACAATTCTTCTTCAGCCACTATCTATATCATCACAGCAGTTTAAAGTGGACCTACAGCTAGACTATCGATGGCAGCAAGCATAAATCAATCGCAACCCAATTACAAAAACTTCAGCACAAAATAAATTCTGACAGAAGCAGTGAATCGGCCCTATCTCATTACAACATCATAACAAAACCAACAACCAATATATCCCAACTTCATCAGTGAACCAAAACAACTAGAACGAACTCAGAAATCATTCTTGAAGTAGAAACTCAACTAAAAAAAATCCCTCCAACATAATAGAATCAAACTCAGTCTCAAATTGCAGCAAAAATCCAATAAGAGCAGTAAACCATCCCAAATGAAGAGGAATCAGAATCCAACACCCAAACTAGAAACGAATACACATTCAAAAACTAAAAATGAAAAGAGCCCGCTGAATTTTTCTCACCAACAGAACAGAACCGAGGTTCTGTTTCACTCACCAAAATAGGAGGTCAAACCCAGTTGGAGCTGCTGTCATCGCCGGAGGTTAGAACGCTCGAACAGAGCTAAACCCTAGCTCGGAAGGCTGCTGGACTGAGCTCACAAAAGTCAAAATTGTTCGTCCCTCGGTCGAAAATCACAGTCGACAGACGCTTTGCCCGCTCGTTCCCGTAAGATTCACCACTCCGCTTCAGTCGCAGCACCAGACACCAGAAATCGACCGCCGAACAGCATCGCCTGAGCCCATTCTCGAGTTCCTTCATCGTTCTCCCGATTCGCTCCCTGTCGTCATCGCGTTTCCTCTCCTCCTCTCCTCACAAATGGTCTCTCACTCTGCTGAAGAGGGGAAAACGATTTTTGCCCTAAGTTTCCCCCCATTTTAATTTTGGGTAAATGACAAATCAACCATCGTGGTTTTTGATCAATGACAAGTCAACCACCATGGTATTTTTTTTTAACAAATAAACCATTGACATAAGTGAAAATGACAAATCCAACATCATAATACGCCGAACGCGAGGCATTGACGGTCTGAATACTTAGAGAAATTCAATGATTTGAGTCGACTATTTCAAAAATTATTGAAATTTGTTGACAAAAACTAGCCTCAATAAATGAGATGATCTCAGATAACTTTTGAGGGTGCAAATTCAGACGAAACCAAAGCAGAAAAATGTCAAACCCAGTTTCTTCCTGATCGCCATGGCACTAAGCTACATATCATTTCTTCACGCAGCCTCTGCCACCAACGCCGACTCCAGCCCCAGCACCACCACGCAGCTGGCGCTCTCTACCGCTACCCAGTTCACCAACTTATTGGGCGGAAAGTATGGCAAAAACCAGTTACGGGCAAGATTAGTTTGCCAACTTGTTTATTCTTCTTGCGATCAGAGACCGTGAGATCGCGATCTCTTGCTATCAGAGACCGCGATTATCGCGGTCTCTTGCGTTCCGATCAGAGACTGCGTCGCGGTCTCTTGCGATCAGAGACCGCAATCTTATGATGAAAGACTGCGATCTCACGGTCTCTTGCGATCAGAAATCACGATTATCGCTGGGTGTTCCGGCGTTCTGATTGTGGCACCCAGCTTTTTAACTGTCAACGTTTTGTGATGTTGGATTTGTCATTTTCACATACGTCAATGGTTTATTTGTTAAAAAAAATACCATAGTGGTTGACTTGTCATTGACCATAAACCACGATGGTTGATTTGTCATTTACCCTTAATTTTTCTTCTTCTAATTTCACTTAATTTCTCCTTTTTAAATTTAAATTCCCTTTTTACTTCACTTTCCTAATTTCCTTCTTTAATTTATAAATACTATCTTTTCTACTTATTTAATTTTTCTTTTTTCTCCATAAATCCTTAATCTCAATTACCTTAATTTTAACACTTATTTTAACTCCATTTTATCTCAAATTAATCCTATTATTTATTTTTCTCATTTAACCATTACTTCCTTGGCAATACCTCAATAATTATTCAGTTAATTCGAATATCTCCAATTACTTTTCAATTTATCCTTTTTAAATTCTGATATAAAAGTCAGGGTATTACATTAGATCCTTAGTGTGATTCAACCTTGTGATTATTTCTTCACAATACCTTCAAAACCAATAAATCACCATCAATAACAAATGATAGAGATACAATAATTTCACATGCATTTTAGGGTTTCTCTAAATTCTCAATCACCAATAACTAACCATAACTTTCTCTTTGATTAACTAAACCCTCAATTCCAAGACCTATTTCTTCTTTAAATTGTTTTAGTTAACATGCCTATACAATTTTATCTAAAGATACCAAGAAGATAAATAACATGCTTCAAACATCCAAACTACTTAATTACACTATCTCCTACACCATTTATCTTCTTCCTCTTACACAACTTCATATATAATTCATAAGAAAGCCATGAAAGAATACCCTAAATACCTGGATAATCCGAGAGAAAAGAGAGAAGGGTCTTGGGAGTTCCTTAAGAATTTCCTTCCTTAGAGAAATTTACCTTCATAAGCCTTTAAATCCCATAACCTCACCCTTCTCCAACACCAGGCTGGAAGTGTAGGCGTGCATGACAAGCACTGGCTTATCCACCCATACCTCCTCCAATCAGAACACAACATCACATAAAAACTCAAGAAACCTTTTGTATTACCAGTCGATCACCAACCATTAGATGATTGACCACAAAATCAATCAAAGACAATGTTGAGAATCGAACGCGAAACGAAAAAAGAAAACAGCGGAAGCAAGGACACCAAGATTTACGTGGAAAACCCTTACGGGGAAAAACCACAGGCAGAGGAGAAATCACTATTTGGTAATCAAGATACAATGAGTTTTGTGACTCAAGCATCAATATATAGAGAAAATAAATAACTCTAATATTGGATATGGGCCCGACCCGGCTCAACTAGAATTTAGGTCACACCGAACTCTAACAATCTCCACCTTGACACGTGTAACGCCCAGCATTTTTAAAACCTTTTATTTCTTTATATTTTCAGTCATAAAAATTTTTCATTTTCTTTATTCTTAAAACGTGTTCAATAAAAACATATCAGAGTAAATTAGCAGAATAATTTCCAAATATTATTTAATAAAAGTCCATTTATTTTACAACAACATTTATAAAGTTCACAGTCCATTATATTACAAAATATTACCGAAATAAAATCATTATTTAAAACAACCCGATTATTTCTATGAGCCATAACCTTTAGGTCAAATCCAGTTGATAACCCAAGACTTCAACCAACCGACAATGCCTCCCCCTCCGCATTGACATCAATATAATCATCTGCATCACGGTTGAGAAAATGAGTCTAATACTCAGCAAGAAATAGAACGTATGTTTATGCAGTCGTTATCTAGAGAAAAAAACTATCTTTTCTTCCTTTCATCATTTCATTTTCTTTTCCTTTCCTTTACATATCCTTTCTTTATCAGAGATAGGATACATCTGTTGGTATGACTTAACCAACTCCATACTCTACATGAGCTGGAGGTTTCCATCAAGGGTGTCACCACTACCGTCACCTAATCTTTGTTCGACGTTTGAGGACTAAGAGCAGGGATACATCTGTTGGTCTTGTGGCTTAACCAACTCCACACTCTACATGAGCTGGAGGTTTCCATCAGGGGTGTCACCACCAAGTACCGTCACTCTCTCTCTCGAACCTCACACGTCCCTTTTACGTTTATTCATTCTTTTTATTATTATCATGTTGTGCATATGCCACATTTTTATAAACCCTATCGTGATGCATGAATGTCAGTTCATATTCAATCCATAGCAATCCACAACAGTTTATAGCATATATCGAAGGAAACATTGAAGCAGTCCGTAATAGTTTCAATAGTATACAAAATATATCAAAGGAATATATTAAAGTAGTCCACAACAAGTCATATTTAGCCCCAAATAATCCATTCTTATTTTCTAACATTTTGTCGACAGTTTTATAATGAGCAATTAAGAGGACCGTCAACTTAAACTAAGCATTTGTCAATAGAGGGTAATTAACAATTTAACGGAGGCAATATATACTAATTAACCCACCTTAATTTATAGACTAATGAACAAGAAACGATTTTAGGGAACAATTCGTATATTAATTACAAGGGACAATTCACATTTTAATTTCACAGGGGGTGATTTTTTCCTATTTAATTCCAATGAATAAGCTAACATAATTTCTAATAAGTATTTCTTAAATCCCCAACGAGACATGAATGATTTAGTTAACATATAGGTTCTCAGCTTCAATTAAAGGAAATGAACAATTTGTTAACGTGTAGACAAAATCTTTAACAAAAAGACAGAACCATTTTCCATCATCCAAGCCTCACCTTTCACAAGACAATCATCACAAAAATATTATCCTACAATTCGTCCAACTATGACAGTAACTAACAATCCAACCACAACAAATTATGGCCGTAACAAATGGCAGAATAATTCTATACAGTAAGTAGCAGAAGCAATTTCCACTAATAAAATAAACACCAAATTTTCAGGAGCATAATAGGCTTCAATATCTTTCGGTCAGCAATTTAAACATAGCACATCACTCCAATTCTTTCATCCAAGTATGTAATTACTTTTATTCACAGAGTATCAACAATTCGCAGCAGCGTTCAAGGAGAAAATCAAAACCATGTAATTACTTTTATTCATGGCGGATCAACAATTTGTAGCAGTGTTCAAGGAAGAAATCAAAACCAAACACACAAAATCCCGTGATGCAGGGCCTCCACTAGCCAACTTGCATCCTATTTCTTACTTGTAACTTTCCTTTCTGCAGCAGCTTCTTTCCTTGTTAAATTGGCACCCACGCTCTCCCCCTTCAACACTCCTCTTTGGTCACCAATTTATAGGCAAAGGTTAACTTTTCTCTCTTCTTTTTGCAGACAATTAGGGAAACCTTTCAAAGCTTCTTCCCCTAAATCCTGCATCTTGTGTTTGACTTATGCAGCATGGTGGTAGAGAAGGTCGCAAAGGAGGAGAAGAACTCACAGGCACATCTCTCCTGCCTCCATTACTTCTTCGACAACCCTCCCCATTTTTCTTCTCTGCATTAATTCATAGTCTTCACTCCACCATTTTCTAGCTTTTTGCCTAATTTTCTATCTTCCATTTACTCACTGACAACAACCATCAGGAAATGGAATTTGACTACACTCGGCCAAACAATTCAAGTGAGCCAGAGTTGATGCATCGAACTGGACTAACTCATCAAACCGCAACAGTTTGTTCATCCATAAAAACCCCTGCCATTTCATCCTGCAATTTAATCCACGCAAATTCCCATCCAACAATCGCAGCACCAAAGGCAGAATTAACTTGACAGAATCCAATTCAAACCACATTCAACAGAGGATAAATCAACAGCTACTTACCTCGGTCTGACGATTTCGCTGCGCACAGAACAAATTGCAATGCACGGTTCATCCAAATCCCGTGGAATCGCGGTCCAACCGTGCCCTAGCTCCGCATGGTTCGCCTCCATGGTTCGTCGAGCCGACGACCATCACGCACACCAGCGAAGTCCCGTGATGTCGCCGACCCACCCTTGCGCACGCCGAACCCGAGCCGTCGTCGCTCATCGTCTCCCCCGTCGTCTGATCTCGGTCTCTCTTCGCCCCTCTCTCTCATGGGTGCCTCTCATCTTTCAGCTGGGTTTTCTTCAGGAAAACCCCCACTTTTCCCCTAAAATCGCAAGCCATCATGGAATACCAGACCGAACCACCAAACCGGAATGAACCGAACTGGTTCACATCCACTTTTTTCTTCTTTCCTTTATTTAATAAATCTCCCTTCAATTAATTAACTCCTCATTTAATAATTCATCTTTAATTTAATTAAATTATTCATTTAATTAAATTATTTTCAACTCAATTCCAATTCTAGATTTATTCCAAATTTTGCTTGATGACAATTTTTTTGTCTAATTTTATTTCTTCAATTTCATTTCCTTAATTAATTTCCATCAAATAAATCCTCAATAATTATCCAAATAATCTCCAATTGAATTTTCCATCAAATAAATATTCAATTATCTAATTATACCTAATTAATTTTTTAATTATCTTTACTTAATTTAGTTATGGAAAATCGGGGTATTACAACACAAATTCCACATGAGAGATCTAATGCAGGCTTCTCGCCCACCCAAAAACGAATCCAGAACACTGAACTCTTACAATCTCCATCTTCAAAGAAATTCCAATGCAAGGTGAAGATATGCAAAACTCCAATGAAAAATAACCTCGTTTTCCACATATGCCCCTACTGGGCAAACTCAATTTTCGATACCGATCAAGTTTAAGCTCTGCTTAAACTTGAGAGACACACTCGGAGAGAAATCACATCTTCTCCATGGTACCACCAAAGTATCAGAGATGTCGAAACGAAATACATATGAATATGTTGAAGACTCCCCACTGGAATTTATATCCTCGAACACACTCAATGTGTAACTCTTTTTGGTTCTACCTCTGATGATACCACTCTGACGTGAAACTGTAACTAATGACGATGTGGTGACTGCATCACCCTGAACATCTGTAATAGGCTGACGTATTGACTCTGATGTATTTTCAGAACCCAACTTGAACTTTACCTGAGAACCCGACTTCCTTTGAGTCTTCTCCAAACAACTTTTAGAAGGTGAATTCACAAACTTTGCAGTCTGATTACTCGTCTTTGTAGAACCCTGTAACAAATATAAATTTGCAGAGATTCTCTGCCCCTTTAACTTGATAAGAGCACCCCTACTAATCTTTATACCTCCACCTACAGTGTTGTACTCGTACCCTTTCGAATCCAGAGTACTCAACGAGATCAGATTATTTTTTAAATTGGGAACATGTCGCACATTACCCAGTGTCCTCACAACTCCATCAAACATTCTGATTTTAACGGTACCAATACCAACTATTTTGCAAGGTGTGTTATTACCCATTAACACAGCACCTATTAAAACGGTCTCATATGTCGAAAATCAATCCCGGTTGTAACACATATGAAACGAACACGTTGAATCCAGAATCCAATCATTATTTGGCTTTGAGTTTCCCTCTGACACAATTAGAAGATCTCTATCACTATAGTCTTCTTCTTCTGGGACAACTTGTAATACCCCAAATTTTATTTTAGAATTTAATAGGAATAATTGAAAAGTAATTAAGGGTATTTTGATTAATTGGAAAAATTTTGGGGTATTACCAAGGACGTAATTGTCATCAAGCGGTATTTGAATTAAATCGAGAATTGGAATTGGGTTGAAAATAATTTAATTAAACAAACGATTTAATTAAATTATTAAAAAGAATTGAATTGGGTAAAAATATGGTTTTAATTAAAAGAAAATAAAAGTAAATTTATTAGATTAGTTGGGATTAATGGAAGATTGGATTAAAGGGGAAATTAAATGAGATTTGGAGAGAAAACCGGTTCGGTTTGTGTGATTTATGACTAGTCCGGTTTAAATTAAAAGAAAAGGGGGACATTGATTTTGTGTTGCGGTTTGCTGAAGAACAAATAGAGAGAGAGAGAGAGAAGAGGGATCGAGAGTGCGAGAGGGAGGCCGAGAGAATGAGCGAGCGAGGAGGCGAAAGACGAACGCGAGGGTGAGGCAAGCTATTCAAGGCGGTGTCCGTCGGTCATTTTCTGGCATGCGGTTGCTGCGGTGAACAATTGCGGCATCTAGGGCTCAGAATCTGAGCTCGGTGATTAGAAGTTTTGGCAAGGTAAGTGGTTGAACTTTGTTGAATGGTGATTGGAGATTTTACAGACGCGAATTTCATTGATGACGGGAAAGCAGAGGTTGTGGCGATTTTGTAGTGATGAAATCGGCAAGATCGACTTGGCAGGGGATGGCGGTTCGGCTTGGAGCTTGTGATCTAGTCTTCAGTTCGGTTTGGACCAAACCGGTTCCATCTTCTGGCTCTTGCCTGGTGACGACAGAGTGTGGGTCAATGGCAAGATGTGGGTGACGAAGATTCAACCGAAATATTAGTGTCTTTAACCGAAGATCATGGGATACGTAATTCATCCCTTTGATCTTATCTTCTGTGTATAAATATAGTGAAGGGGTGAGGGCGCCACTGCGAGAGAGATTAGAAGAAAGTTGAGAGGCAGAGTAGAGGGAGAAGGGTTATGAGAGTGTGGTCGGGAATTTTGCAGTGTGTGTGTATGTGTGAGTGTTTCGGCAAAAGAATTGCCTTTTTCTCCTCGGATATTATGCAGGTAAATGTTCCCTATTTCATTCCTAGATTTTATGTGATGATGATTAAGAGTATGTGATAAAGAGTGATACATGGGATGAATATGTTCTGGACTTGGAAGATTCGACTGAAATATTATTGTCTTTAACCGAAGATCAGGGGATACGTAATTCATCCCTTTGATCTTATCTTCTGTGTATAAATACAGTGAAGGGGTGAGGGCGCCACTGCGAGAGAGATTAGAAGAAAGTTGAGAGGCAGAGTAGAGGGAGAAGGGTTATGAGAGTGTGGTCGGGAATTTTGCAGTGTGTGTATGTGTGAGTGTTTCGGCAAAAGAATTGCCTTTTTCTCCTCGAATATTCTGCAGGTAAATGTTCCCTATTTCATTCCTAGATTTTATGTGATGATGATTAAGAGTATGTGATAAAGAGTGATACATGGGATGAATATGTTCTGGACTTGGATGGATTCTTGTTCCCTATTGATTTAGAGTTTAGTTTTATTCTTCAAATATTACTTGTTGGATGTTTATACCCTGTGGACTTTCCTGTATTGATGGAATTTATGGGAATAATGCTCTCTTTTCTGTTGTGTTTGGTAACGTTCCATGTGGATTAATGTTTCTAGTTTGGTAAAGTGTTTATGCATGGAATAAATCATATTGTTGCATGCATATTAATAATTGATGTTTATGGATTAAAAAGAGTAGATACAAGATGAAGTTGCCTAGGTCTTTGTGGTTGAATAATGCTCAATGTGCACGATTGGTTAGCATGTTGAAAAGTTGGAACTATTTTCTGTGAATTGCATTAGTGGGTTATCTCTTTGGTCGATTAATCTAGCATTTGGATGAAAAATAATGAAATATCCTTTATTGGTTATCGTTTGGACAACTATGAATAATTATGCTATGTAGTTATTGTCGTTGAATAACTATTATTATTTGGATTCCATTATATTAGTTGATTAGGTGACCAATGTGATATTTGGATTAAGTCGTGTATGTTCGCTAGGTTGATAAATGTTGTTGTTGCATGCCCTATTTGGATATTAATATTGAGTGTTGGTCTTTTGGGGTATTTATGGGTTCCTAGAATTATTACGCGGTTAGTTAAAATTAGATTATAAAACTAAGTAATGAATAAGAACTAAAGATAGAAAAAGACATTGAAATTAATAATTTGATTAATTGATTAAATTAATGATTAAATGTTATTAATTGTGAAGGTACTAAAGAAGGAAGAAAAAGCTAACGATTAAGCATTGAGCGCTTTAAGTATTCGAGGTAAGTGATACGCATGTGTTTTGGTCTTCGGGCCCTACATCGCAAGATTAGGAGATGCATGTTTCGTTGTTTACCGCTTTCCTAGCATGTTTCGTTGTTTACAGTTTTAATAGCACGTTTCGATGTTTACAGTTATTAAAAGCATATTTCGTTGTTTAGAGTTTTTAAGAGCACGTTTCATTGTTTACTGTTTTCTATAACATGTTCTGTGAATCGCACGTTGATTGTTTATTTACGCTTTCATATGAACTGTTGTGTGCATTCATGAGCATCACGAATTACGATTTCAAAAGAATACGAAAATGATTTTTATGCATGGTTTTGAAAAGGAAAGACGGAAAACAAAAAGAAGCACGAACGAACAGAAAACGAAAAGAAAATACAAAAGAATGATTAAGAAAGATAAAGAAGAAGATTCTTGTGGACCGGTAGGCCAAGTTCAACGCAAGAATAAAAGATAAAGAAAAGATAAATATTTCTGTGGTTCGGTATGTCACGTCCGGTACAGAAACAAAACAAAAGAAAAAAATAAAAGATAATGAAAAGATAAATATTTTTGTGGTCTGGTATGTCACGCCCGACACAGCAACAAAAGAATAGAAAAGAAAAGTAAAGTAAAGTAAAGTAAAGTAATGAAAAGAGAAATGGATACAGATAGGGGAACAGAAACGGAAACGGATACGAAAATTGTATGAGCACAAATACGGGAACGGAAACGGAAATAGAAACAGAAATAATTTTCCATAAATAGAAACAGATACAGATATAGAAACAAACACGGGAACGGATACGGAAACACGTACAATCACGGATACCAAAACGGATACAGAAACATGAACAGAAACAGAAACAGAAAGAAAGTACGTAAATGAGAAAAGATATAAGATAAAAGAAAGAGAACGAAAAGAGAAACTGCACACGATTTTAAAATGGCACAACATGTGCATGTAGCATGTTAGGTATTATCACTTACTGAGCGTTAGACTAATAGTTTATGACTTGCGATGTAGGTACAAGTACAAGAGAAAATGATAAATAGATTAAATGAGCAGTTGACGAAAGATTTGCACGAGCAAGTCTTGTGGTTGGCCAGGCTAAACGAAAGCAAAGTGAAAACGAATTTTGTAAATGTAAAGTAACACTTTATTTTTTTATTGTCTTTTCAAATAAACGATTTATGCTTCTGCTGTAAATTGAGAAAAAGATTTTTATAATAAGTCTTCCACTAATTTTAACAATTTTAGTAATGAGTCAAAGTAAAAAAGGATTTTTAATGGTCCGATTTTAATAAAAGAACTCTGATGTTTATTTAAAAAAGTTTTCTGTTTTTGTTTTATAAAATAAAAAAAAAGTTTTAAATTTCACGCATTTTTAAATGTAAGAAAAACATGGTCGTTACACAACTACTTCATCAGACGTCATCGGTTGTTTTCCCTTCTCTGCAGCTCTATTTATTTCATTCTGCAATTTATGGCACTCGGCTTTGATGTGCCCCCTTTTATGACAAAAGTAACAGGTTCTATCACTGTTCCTTGACTTTGATCTGCTCTTCGAATTTTGAACATTATCATTGCCTCTATTGTTTGACTGTCTTGTTCTACCCTGAACGACGAGTCCCTCACCTCGAGACTCGGATCCAACAACAATCTACTCCATCTTTTCCTTTGATAACAAAGAACCACAAACATCTTCTAGAGTTAGATTTTCTCTACTGTATAAAATCGTATTTCTGAAAGAATCATATGAAGCAGGTAACGAGCATAGTAGAATCAAACACAAATCCTCCTCATCGTACTTGCATCCCATAGTTTCCAAATCTAAAACTAACTCCTTGAATGCAGCCAAATGCTCTGTAATAGAGGTTCATTTCCAGTAACTGATGAGAATAAAGTTGTTGCTTCAAATGAAACTTGCTAGTCAGGGTTTTCTTCATACACAACTGCTCCAATCTGAACTATAACTTAACGGCAGATTTCTCGTTCAAAATATCCTGCAAAATTTGATTTGATAAATACAGACGTATCAAAGATGGGGCTTTTCGATCCTTTCGAAGTTTCTCCTCTTCACTCCATAACATGGACATTTTATCGAGCCCTAATAACGCATCGTCTAAATCCATCTGTGCGAGCATATCTCGCATCTTCACATGCTATAACTGAAATTTCGTATTCTGATCCAACAACGGAATATCGAATTTCAACGAACTCATCTTGCCTAAAAAATTTCTGAAATTTCCTCACAATTTCTGAATCCAAAAATATCCGCCCAAAAATTCAGAACCCCAAATAATATCAATATCCGAACAAAAACAAACTCCAAATAGCCGCAATCAAAATATTTCAAACCAATTAATCAAACTCAAATTTAACCCAAAAATCCAAAATTTTATCAACTCGTAATACTAGAATTCAGAAAATATTTAATGACAGGATATCCCAAATCAGCCGACGACGAGGTTGAGAAATTCTTCACGAAGTTGTTGTGCTGTGTTCGCAGCAATGACTGGAGGCCGACAATTTGGAAAGGGGCTGTTGGCGACTTCGTCTTCTTCGCTGGATGACATCTTCGGGCGTAGCAACTTCTTCGCTGCTCTATTCTATGGCGATAGACGGTAGCGGTGGGTGGAGCAGGTCAGACAGTGCGATTGAGGACTAGGCAATAAAGGAGGACCGCTATTCCTCATAATCTTTGGGCGACGGACGGTGAGGGAGATGAGTGTGGCATATAGCAGAGGAATTGTCTTCTTCCCTTGGGCGATGGACGACGCGGGCAAGGGAAAAACTTTTTCCCTTTTTTTTTAATTTCTTTTTCCAAATTACAATTTTTCACCAAAAATTGTAAACTCTAAAATCGTTCGATCCGAGTACTAAAACTCTGACTTCGCTCTGATATCAATTGTTGAAAAATTGATATAGAGAATCTCACCCATACTCTGATACCAATTGTTGAGAATCGAACGCGAAACGGAAAAAGAAAACTGCGGAAGCAGGGATACCAAGATTTACGTGGAAAACCCTTACGGGGAAAAACCACGGGCAGAGGAGAAATTATTATTTGGTAATCAAGGTACAATGAGTTTTGCGACTCAAACATCAATATATAGATAAAATAAATAACTTTAATATTAGCTATGGACTCAACCCGACCCAACTAGAATTCGGGTCACACCGAACTCTAACAGACAAATTTTGCATTTCTCCATAAAACCGGTAGATCATTTTCCTTCACATGATCAACCAGAATTCACCAACTTAACAATCTATGGGCACTAATCGACTGCCCTTCCATATTCGATCGACCGAAAAATATAAACTTCGCAATTCGTGAAGAAGCCGATCGCTCATTGATCATTTGCAAAATCTCCCCATTTTTGAATTTGTAAAGAATTCGAACGACTGGTAACATCCATGATCAACCACTACACCAACAGAAAGCTTCAAATTCTTCAATTTACACTAACATTGGTTGATCAACTCATTTACTGATCAACCACTCCCCTTTTAATCTAACTAAAATATAGAAAACTTCACGCTTCCAAAAATCACAAACCACAAATCACATTCCAATACTAATATCATCCCATATCATCAATTATCATCAAATATCACCATCATTATCCTAGGCTAAATATAACAAGAATTTGGGGTATTACACATCCGTGACTCTAGACTCGATTTCATCTTTTTCTGACTTTAAATTCTTCATGCTCGCATAAATGTTTCTCATCTACAAAATAAATTTACAGATGAAAACTATTCAATTAAAATTTTTTACATCTTCATTCCAAAGGGATTTGTCTTACGCTGTGAAAGGGAAAGAAATACTCTTGGCGAGTAAAAAAAAAAAAATTTAAGTCAAAATTTAAAATATTTGGATAAAATACAATTTAGACTATGATCTTTTTGAGTTTATTTATGGCGGACACCCCAAATTTGTAGACTTTAACGTATTAGCTATTAGCAACTATATTGTTGCCACTTTTTAATCAAATAACGCGAAATGAATGTGGTAGACTTGTTTTTTTTTTTTTTTCTGGATTCTAATTCTAACGAAACTCATATGTTATACTTATTAAAGGTGATGATTTATTGATTTTTTATTTTTCACATTTGTTATAATTCTTTTAGACTTAAGCAGAGAACTAAAATATATAGTTTTTTGTCGAGTTTAGAAGTAATTTAAGATTATAAAAACAAATTTATAACATATACTCGCGATGAATTTAACAGATTAGATAATAACAAGGGTATATTTATGGATAACCAAAATGTTAAAGTCTATTTCGTTAAAAAATTGAGATGTCTACTTTAAATTACTCAAAAATTTGAATGGTGAATTGCATTTTACCCTAAATATTTTAATAAATTCACGCAAATGATTGAAAATAGAATTTGATCCATAATCAAGTCATCGCGATCATGCACTAATGGGCCCCACAAGTACCAGCGTGGCCCATTGCGCTCCCTCGCTGGCTCGCCGGTTTCGCAAGTGTTGTGTGTCGTGTGACGTAATTGCAAATCATCCCTCTCCTTCCCTCTTATTTGCTCCTCCTAAGGAACTCCTCTCCTCCGCCTCTTACCTGCGCTCCTTCTCCATCTTTTCGACCTCCGATCACCTCCGTTGCTTTGGCTTCAGGATTCAGATTTTTGTGGCAGCTTCTATTTCGAAGAAATGGTACGCCTACTATCTTCTTATGTCTTTTTTTGTTCTTTCGCGGTCCAATGTGGCTTAGATCTGGCTCAATTCTTCGCCGTATTTATCCTGTTTTAGCGATATTAGTTTATTTGATTGTGTATAGGTTTACACATAGATGTCTCGTTCTATTCTTTTTCCAAATTCAAATAGAGTTGTAATTAGCTCGAGTTTGCCGGTTGTGCGGAAATTGGAAGCGAAGAGCGTCGAAAACATATTGCTTTTATCTTTTTACTTTTCAGAAATTCAACGAGCCATTGGGAATTGAATAAGTCGGGATCTGGTTTTTTATTTTCAAATTTTGGGCGTTGTATGCTGTCACTGCTGTTATTGTAATCTGATTTCTCATTTCTGTTGTTGCTGTTATTTCATGCCAGTGTCTTAGTTTTATCGCTAGTCACATAGTATGTTTGGAAATCTATCAGCAATCTACCACTGATACTAATTTATTTCCTCTCTTTTGTCTGGTGTTTAACAGCCTCTTAGACTTGAAATCAAGGTATTGTTTTTATTCTCATTTTCAAATATATTCATGTGTTGGATATTCTTCCTGGATTTGAATGTCTCTTTGATTATTGGTTCAGAGGAAACTAGCTCAAAGATCAGAAAGAGTTAAATCTGTAGATCTGCATCCAACTGAGCCATGGTAATTACCACATTCTTTTAAATATATATGATAGTGAAGATTTTTGAGCTACTTACTGGAGTTCTACAAGCTTAATTGCATTGAATGAGTATGCCAGTTAGTCTAGTAGTTAGGTTGAGGCCCTTTAGTGATGAAGATAAACGTGGGAGCTGGATTGGATTTAATTTTTAATGTAACGGATTCAAGGATTTGAGCATAAATGCTGGGGTTCTAAACCTGAGTTACTATGAGTTTTATTTTTAAGTGAATGCATTATATATCACATCAGAAACCAATATTTGGAGGGTGATATATGGAGTGTTTATTACTGCAGGATCTTGGCCAGTTTGTATTCAGGAACAGTATGTATCTGGAATTACCAGTCTCAGGTATGGACTCCGGAACTTTTGGGAATGTGCACAATTTTATGTAACTGGAAAAGTGATTGAAAAGAAAGTGCCCCTCCCCCTTTCTTTAAGAGCTTTAGGATGTTTTAGTAATTTGGACTATTTCTTTGTTTGTTTTGAAAATAACTTTCTTGATTTCTTCAGACCATGGCCAAGTCCTTTGAGGTCACTGAGTTACCAGGTAATATAAATCTTTGGAATTTCTTGATGTTGGTTAATTTAATGAGACTGTTTAACAAAAAAAAAAAGATATATTATGTTTACAGTAATTTATATTATGTATTTGTAGTCAGATCAGCAAAGTTTATACCACGAAAGCAATGGGTTGTGGCTGGAGCTGACGATATGTTTATTCGTGTTTACAATTACAATACAATGGATAAGATAAAAGTATTTGAGGCGCACACAGACTACATTAGGTGTGTGACTGTCCATCCTACTCTCCCATATGTGCTTTCATCATCAGATGATATGCTCATCAAGCTTTGGGATTGGGACAAAGGTTGGATTTGTACTCAAATTTTTGAGGGACACTCCCATTATGTGATGCAAGTAACATTCAATCCCAAAGATACTAACACCTTCGCAAGTGCATCTCTTGATCGCACCATAAAGGTCTGAACATGAGTTTGTGGTTGGTATTTGTTTTCGGGTGCCATTCATTGTTGGATAATAATTTTCTTTTTAGATATGGAATCTTGGCTCTCCCGATCCTAATTTTACTTTGGATGCGCACCAACAAGGAGTAAATTGTGTTGATTATTTTACTGGTGGTGACAAGCCTTATCTAATTACTGGATCTGATGACTACACTGCCAAGGTCTACCCTCAGTTTATACCACGGTTTTTGTTATTTTAACTACAATAGCCATAGAGAATGATTAGTACATGAATCTTATGTAAACAGGTTTGGGACTATCAAACCAAAAGTTGTGTCCAGACACTTGAAGGTCATACACACAATGTCTCTGCAGTGTGTTTTCATCCAGAACTACCTATTATTATCACTGGTTCTGAGGATGGAACAGTTCGCATATGGCATGCGACCACATATAGGTAAACTTATGAACTTAATTGTTTTTGGTTGTAAGTTTTGGTTTTCATGATGGAGAGCTACTCTAAAGTATTTGCAATGACTTAGTCTCCCATTTACTGTAGAGATTTGTTTGGTCAGCTTTGGTAAATCTGTTGCTATTGACATAAATGCTTGATTTTGTGCAGGATTTAGGAATGCTTTTGTATGCATTATTTACTTTTCTCCTTCTATTTGAATATTTAATGCATTTTTTGAGAGGCGAGAACAAGAGGGTGCATCAAGTAGGAAATGAATTATGTATTCCTATTTTGGAAATAAATTTAGTTTTGTCGATACTTCCTCTTGTATTACTAATTGCTTTTAAGCGCATATATTTTTCTAATGTCCATCTGAACATGCTTCAACTACTTGTTTCTGTCAACCACTTTGCAAATTGTAAATATTTTTTGCCATATCTGTTTACTTCTTCCAATTCATTTTACTTTATTGTGAAAAGAGATGTTACTTAACAGGTAAGTATTGATAGTTAATTCTCAATGTGACTATTTTCCTGTATTCAGTTATACTAACTGATCTGGGCTTTTTAATGAACTCTATTGATTTCTAGGCTTGAGAACACTTTAAACTATGGACTTGAACGAGTTTGGGCTATTGGTTACATGAAGCGTTCACGTCGGTGAGACTCTACCCCCTCACTAATGTAAATATTTTAAGTATCCTGTTTGCTAATGTTGGAATCTTACGTGTTCAAATATTATCGAGATCTCTTCAACTTGTTCACGTATGTTATACATAAAGACTTGACTTTTTAGCCCAAGATTTTAACTTTTTGTGATTTTTAATAAAATGAAAAAAATACAAATAAGAGGGGAAAAATCCATCTTAAGAGAAAACACTTAATTTAAAGTAATTTATTCCCAATTAGAAGAACTATATTAAAATGATAGATTCTAAAAAACTTCCAACAATAAGCCTTCTTTGCAATAATAAAATTAATGTTATATCAAATATTTGAATTTGATTTTTTATCGTAAAAAATAACAACATTGTGATGCAGTTAGATGGACCAAAAAATCTCCAAAAAGTCTATTCTTATGATTAACTTTCACTCTCTAGATCTTTCTTCCTTGATAAAAATCTCAATAGGGAAACTCTAAATGTCAGAATGCACCCTTGTATATTTATTGTAAAAAAGATAAAAATTGCCTAAAAATGCCTCTAGTAAGCTCGCAGTTAATCATTATGTGAGTGTTAGTTTTCTTATGCTCCTTTAAAAAAGGATAACAATGTGGAGAAAGAGTCAGAAAATAGTTGCTTTTATGGATTTGATCACAAGTATGCAACTTTTCATATATAAGAAGCTAAGTAAAAGTTTAGATTTTGGATGAGACTCATTTTTTCCAAATAGTAAAAAAAAGAGAAATTCCTCGCAGAAGTAGAAGAGAAGAAAGATTTAGAGAAAAGGTATATGAAGGATTATAAAGCCATCTTCTAGTGTCAGTATTATTCATTCTTGGAGAGCAAGAAGAGATTGCTGCGTGAAGATCATACTACTCGATAAGCTCAAAGGTATTCATCTCTCTTCGGTATGAAAGATGCCATGGATTGTGAGCTTCGTTTGTGTTTAAAAGAGATGCAATATAGTAGTTTTTATGATGAGACAAGCGATAAATGCCTGGAAAATGAGTGCAAAAAGGAGCATCCTCAATCTACTTGTCTTTCCAGAACCTTACTAGGGCTTTGTTTTCCACCTTAAAAGCAATACAATGCTGAAAAGAAGAAAAACAAAAAGAAATATATTTCCAATGATTGCGAAATGATACTCGATTAGCAGGATAAGTTACACAACCAAAATTCATGAGTCTATATTTGCATTTAATCACTGCATGCTACAAGAAATTAGTCTCCAAAGAAAATCTCCACTACTATTTCCTGAACAAAACATTGTTCTTATGCTAAAAGTTACCAATACTAATGCCCTTTTTCGATTTAGGATTAAGAACAATCTTTCCACGAATAAGATGAACACTAGACCCTCTTTCATTATCTTTCCAATAAAAAGTCTCTTATCATTTTGTTCAACATCTTAGTAACTTTACTGGGAGTTTGAAAAGAGAAAAATTGTAAGTTGAAATATTATTAAGCACAACATGAATCAAAGTAAGTCTTTCATATCTGAATAAACAATATTTTTTTCCAACCATCGAGACGTTTTCTAATTTTTTGAAGAACTGGCTTCCAAATATGTTAAGAAAGAAGATTAACCACTTGAGAGGAAGACCCCAATAAGAAAGAGACTAGATACCTTTTCTACAATTGGTCATAGCGGCTAACCTATTAATACTACTTTCATCAACATTGATTTCAACAATAACACTTTTGTGAAGGTTTAACTTGAGCCCATGAAGTAATTTAAAAATTTTCCCCAAATCCACCAACTTTTGGATTTTAGAGTCATTCTCAACAGAAAACAGAATAATATTATCAATAAACTGAATATAAGAAACATGAACAACATTACCAATTTTGAATCCCTCTATCAAATTAAATCTTTTTGCTCTTTTCATCATTTTTGTGAGAATATCTCTAATGAGAACAAATAAAAATGGAGATAGATGGGTCTCATTGTCTAAAATCTCTAGTTACTTGAAATTTACCTTTAGGTCTTTCATTTACGAGGACAGAAAAATTTGATGAACACAAACATTTAGATATCCACTTCTTCCACTGTCAATCAAAACCTTTTATCTTTAGAATAAAGTCGAAGAAGCCCTGGTCAACATGATCATAAGCATTCTTGAAATCAATTTTAAGGACCATTCATTTTTTTTGTCTTTCATTTATAGTTCTGAATACCCTCATTCGCAACCAAGGAAAAATCAAGAATATTTTGATTCGTAATAAAAATTGTTCCTTAGAGACTTTTGATACAAACCCTGTATATTTTAATAAAATACGAAATAGAATTAAAAATGACTGCAGACATTCGAGAGGTTTGCTATTTCTACCCTTGGATTGTTTTCCCAAAATATTCCCTATCCCCCCAAACCTACTTTCATCATTTTAAATAAATCATCTAAACATAATATTAAAAGACTAGAATACTAAAAGACATAGTTAATAAATATTTAGAAATCTTAAAAAACACTTAAATATGTGCACTAGAATAAATGTAATTTTTTATAACTCTATTATTAATCGCCCCTAATGAGTACCTTGTCCTTAAGATACATGATTTTTGTACTTCTTTCTCTTTACCCATTTAGCTCATTGTCGGTTGAATATATGACAATGCACTTAAATATGTGCATTATAATAAATGTACTTTATTATAACTCTATTAACTTTCTACGCAATAAAATCTTTTAGGCAGAGAGAAAAAACCTTAGCCACAATTTTGTAGAGCCTCAACATCGAGCTAAGAGGCCTATAATCTTTCAAATTTTCTAAATTCCCTTTTTTAGTGATGAGGCACAAGTAGGTCTCGTGAATTTTTGTGTTAACAACTTTGCTTCCATGAAATTCTTAAAAGACTTTAAGCAAGTTAGACTTAATCGCTTCCCTTGAATCTTAGAGAAAGGCCATGGTAAATCAATCAGGCTTAGGAGCTTTGTCTCTATCACTGCCGAACACTGCTCTTCGAATTTCATCTTCTTCAAAATTTCTAGATAGATGATCAATCATGTCTGGGTGAATGGCCTGCCAATCAAGACTCAATAGCTCTAAAAGGGTCGAGGAGTTTATGGAATAGTCTTAAAATAGTTCGTGATTCCATGAACGAGATCTTCTTCCTCCACAATTACAGTCCCATCATCACATGAAAGTTTGTTCATAAGTTTACTAATCTTTCTATCACTCACAATCCTATAGAAGACTTTGGTGTTATTATCTCCCTCACTAACAACCAATCTTTGGTCTCCAAGATTGGGTTTCAAGCACAATAATTTCTTCAAAATGTGCCTTAAGATTGCACCTCTTCGTTATACCTTGTTGAACATCTAGCAAGTCAAACGACTAAATTCTACTTTTAATGCTCGCTTTCTCCACTCTTATGTCACCAAAAGTAGACCCATTCCATTTTTTGACTTCATGTTTAACACTTTGAAGTTTTTCATAAATTTGAAACCCTCCCACCCACTTGGGATGCAACTATCCCACCAAGTTTTGGTGTTCTCCAAATACTTTGGATGAAAGAGCCATGTATTCTCAAATCTGAAAGGACATTTGAACTTAGAGATATCAAGCACTGTTGGACAATGATTAGACATCAATTGAACTAAAGCTTCTTGTCATGACTCTTAAAATTGTTTTCCCAGTCCGTTGTGAAAAGAAAATGATTTATTCTACAACTCACCAAGTTCACTCTAAGATTTGAGCTAGTAAAAGGCAAGTTGTCCTAGGGGATTTCACAAAGTTGAGTCTTAGAAATAAAGTTGTCAAACATTTTCATGCTACGTGTAGCTTTGCTTAGGGTAGATTTTTGAGAGGGAATCTAACCACGTTGAAGTCTCCACCCACACATCAATTAGGAGAGCATAAACCAAACAAATCAACCAGCTCGAAGTAGAACTCATTACAATCGTAATGTGGAATTGTCATTGTCAATTTTTATAGATAATGAGAAACATTCAATCACCACATTTACCACTTTTACACTTTTAACATCCCATAATACGAGAATACCTCTAGATTGCCCCTGAGCTGGTAGGATTACCCAACTCTTTAATCGTAATCCCCACACTCGTGAGACCAGAGTGCTGCTGATAGTCTCCAATTTCGTATCTTGCAAGATAACGATGTCCAAATTCTCTTTAGTAATGACATCTTTAATAACAAGTCTTTTATCACTAAAGCCTAAGTCTCGCAAATTGTAACTGATAATTTTCATAACTAACCTTAACTTTCCAATAGAGGCTATCAAATACTCGCAGTTGACGCAACTTGGGAGGATAAATGTCCCAAGGTCACCTAAAATCTCTGTTTCTGTAATATAGTTTTCCATCTATGTCATTCCTCCATCAACTTAGGGTAAACTTTGCTCACCTTCTCCTAGATCCTATCATTCTAATCACTGATAATTGGTTCGGTAACTGACATGTCAAACTAAGATTCCACTTGCTTATGGGGCTGCATTGTATCTTGAGCATCTTCGATAGATGATCTCATTTCGCAATCTTGAGACAGTCTCTCGGTAAAAGCATCTAAGTTAGAATACAATGTAAAGAGGGATTAGGGATATTGGGAAGCAATTGGGAAGAAAGACATCTCTCTTTGCATATGGTACCCAAACATTTGCAAGCTTTATTTTGTCTAATGTTATGATTCAAGGGAAGATCCTTCCATGGTTGTCTGTAGCGAAAATTACCGTATATGCGTTCTTTAAATTGAAGGCTCTCCTCCAAAGGGCTTAGCATGTGTTGAATTGGAAGGGGAGATGTTACAATTTGTGGGTCTACATCCTTATTTCCCCTCTTGGGCATCAGTATTTTTGAAGATGGACCATCCAGATTCTTTAAGCAATCATCCTTTGGATCTTTGATTGATGTACCCCTTTTCTTTCTTTTCCTTTGAAGTGAAAGAGATGAAGAAGCACTGTGATTCTGTCTCCCATCAGGATATGAGTGATTTTGATGTGAAGATCTAATCTCTACTAGGTATGCTTCGCCATGTAGAGGAATAGCCATTTTGATTGGACCATTGCCACTTCATGTACCCTACTTTGATTCTAGCCTCTGAAATCTTTCAGAAAGATTTTTAGTATTTGTCAACCTCCAATAGCCCTTTGCAAAGTTTTCCCATCAATTCCATATTTTGCTACAACAAAGATTAAACGGGATGCCTCAAACGGCAATCCACCCTTCTTTACATTCTTAATTATAATCTTTAAGGACCTCTTCCTCCCAAACTTTGAAAGTTATAGATAAAAGCCTTTGAAGAAGAACTCTCCAGCAACATAAGATTAACTCTTTCCCGTTTCTACAAAAAAAATAGCGCCATATTGGACAAAAGAAATGTCAATGTATATGATTTGCTTCCCCAGGCTTTTAATCTCATCCCATTTTTCCGAGCATCCTTCCAATTCTGTTCTTATTGGACACTGAAAGATATTTCTGAAGTTTCAATAAGTGAAACATTAATTGATGAGCCAGATAGAAAATGATGAACTTTATCAAAACTATTTCCTTTGTTTGAGCCTAAGGGATGAGTTCCTCCCTTCACGGCATAATGGTTCTGACCATTTTTAGTTCATAGGCAACCCTACAACAATTTAGAGAATTTCTTCCTACCAATGCCCTAGCTTCCACTCGAAATTTTGATGAACCTTCTTCCACCTTGATTTGAAATTTTTTTAAATTCAATAAAAGAACCATACTGGTTGGACATTCTCTCTCTGATCATGGTGTATCCACTTGTACGCCTGGTTTTAACAAAACCTTTTGTGAATTGAATATTTCCAATTAATGATTTGTTCATAAGGACATTATTCATCCTTCAAAATTTTTTCCAAGATACTTGCTTTGAGAAATGAATTAAATGTGTAAAACTGTTATTTTATCCAACAGGGTTGTGATTGGTTATGATGAAGGAACCATTATGGTGAAACTTGGTCGAGAAGTACCTGTTGCTAGCATGGATAACACTGGGAAAATTATTTGGGCAAAGCATAATGAAATTCAAACTGTTAACATCAAGACTGTGGGGGCAGATGTTGAGGTTTGTACTTTAATGTTAGTTAACTTTTGTTTTATGAAGTTTAAATTACTTGATGTCAATTTATATTTTTCTTTTTATTTTTTTCATAGGTTACCGATGGAGAGAGATTGCCTTTGGCTGTTAAAGAGTTGGGTACTTGTGATCTTTACCCTCAGGTACGATAGTATTGTACCCAGCTGGTTTTGTCTTTTGAATTGTGTTATTTCCTAAATATTGAGGACATTAAAGTTCACTTTGTTTGGTAGAAGTAGAAAATGAGTTTTAGAGAATAGGAAAATGATATAGTCCCCATGTAATTTAATAAAATACGAAACAAAATTACAAAACAACGCAAACGTTCGAGAGGTTTGCTAGCTTTCCCTATAATATTTTCTCAAAATATCGATCCCCCCGCATGCTACTTTTATCCTCTTAAATAAAAACATAAACAAGATACTAAAAAATGTAATTAAATAAATATCTAGAAATCTTAAAAGACACTTAAAACAAGTGTACTATAATAAATATACTACATTGAGACTCTAACTCTATCATTATTTGCTGCCTAATGAGCACTTTGTCCTCAAGGTGCGAGATCTTATGCTCTTATTTCATTTTCTCCTTTAGCATATTGTTAGTTAAATATTTGAAAAGTTTATTGTAATACCATTGGTGTAGTGTCTTCTTCAAAATGATGTTACCCTTAAAAGACAGTTTATTAGGGTGTTGACTTCTAAAACATTGGATTGGTTGACCTTTATTGTAACGTTGCAAAGGGTGGACAAGAAATATTGAAAATTTATCTATTCTTTCCTCTGTTTCACCCAAACTTTTTTGTCTTTTTATTTCATGGACTACCTGGAGCATGAAGTCCAACCAAAATTTCATATATGCTCATTTCTTTTTCAATTGTTAGATCCTCTGTATCACAAATCTAAGCCCTCTAACAATTTTTAGTAGCCCAGTTGTCCCCTTTAATTTTGTTTTGTTCGTCTCCTTCAAAAGCTCAATTCTCAGCCTAATTTGCGCCTTGCACCAGTGCTTGAGCATGTCAGAGAAAGGGGCAGCCATCCTTGTGAACAACTGTCTGTATGCTTGAGCGAACCCATCTTGACAGAGAGAGAGGAATCCCCCCATCGTACTCGTCGGCCGGAAACACTCCAAAGGTTGTCATTTCCGGTCGCCGCGAGTTGATTGGAAATGCTTAGGAAGCTATCGTTTTCAGTCGCTATGGGTCAATTGAAAATGCTTCAGAGCCTGCTATCTCGATTCGATCCAACTCATAAAAAATTGCCTCTGATCTGCTTGTTGATACCATGCTCGTCCTTCGCCCTCGAGAAGGGCAGCTAGCGCGTCAACTCTCTCTGGCTCCAAACAGTGACCAAAGGAGAAGAATTGTTTTGCCCAGACAAATTCAACGTTCGGTTCTCCTCCTTTGAAGTTGGGTAGCTGGAGCAGCCTAAGTCGATTTACAACGCGACAATTTCCTTCTTGGTTTAAATAAAGTGTTGTGATTATGGATTGTCCAACATATTCACCTCCCTCTCTAATTTTCTTCTTACCCTCAACCTTCAATAGAGGAGTCGCACTTGTCATGATTGTCGCCGACAATCATGACGGCTGGACAAGAATGACTTCCAGAACTCTTTCTAGTTCCTCTTCTTTTGGCATTTGTTTTCCCTTTCGTGAAGGCTTCCGATTGCCCTCTTCCATGCGTTGTGATAGTGTTGCAAGCCTCTCTAGGATTCAAGCCACATTTGCCTTCAACAACCCAATTTCATGAGAAATTTCCTCACGAAACGACTCTATTTCTTACTGAAGCTACTCCCAGACTTGACCTCGTCTATGCTTTGATACCATTGATATGGTCCCCATGTAATTTAATAAAATACGAACCGGAATTACAAAATAATGTAGAGTTCAAGAGGTCTGCTAGCTCTCCCCTATAATATTTTCTCAAAATATCGATCTCTCTTCATACTACTTTCAGCCCTTTAAATAAAAACATAAATAAGATACTAAAAGACATAATTAAATAAATATCTAGGAATCTTAAAAAACGCTACAAATAAGTGCACTACAATAAATGCACTACATTGGGACTCTAACTCTATTAGAAAATGACATCAATCTTTTAATTTGAGTTGCCTCGATAACCGTAGAACCTTTTATCATAGATTTTGTCTTTAATTTACTATTCCTTTTGGTTTTTTGCTGATTTTTTGTGCTTTTGTTCATTTTTCACCTTCAGAGCTTAAAGCATAATCCAAATGGGAGGTTTGTTGTTGTCTGTGGAGATAGTGAATACATTATATATACAGCCTTGGCATGGAGGAATAGGTCCTTTGGTTCAGCTCTGGAGATTGTTTGGTCATCAGATGGAGAATTTGCTGTTAGGGAAAGTACCTCGAAGATAAAGATTTTCAGTAAGAATTTCCAGGTTTGTATTTATTAGGTGTTTTTCTACAATGTTTTCAACATATCATAGAAATACATCCAATGACAGCCTGCAATGTGAGGGGAAGTATTTTTTTTTAAGGGCTACTTTATTTCTAATTATTTAATTTGGTCATATTTCCAATTTTTAATGCCCTTAGAAGTTTTCGTTAATTCTAATGTTTCATATTTGAATATTCAAATGTTTCAGTCATGGAAGAAGTAGAGACCTTTTTACTCTATCCATATATTTGTTTTCTCTTCCCAGGAAAAGAGGAGTGTCCGACCAACCTTTTCAGCTGAGCATATTTATGGAGGAACTTTACTAGCGATGTGCTCAAATGATTTTATTTGCTTTTATGATTGGGCTGAATGCAGATTGATTCGACGGATTGATGTTAATGTGAAGGTGAAGAAAAACATGTCGATCCAGGATAAATTCATCATTGTTTTTTCATATTTTTCCAGCAAAAATCAAGGGTTTAATTTCTATTTTCATTTTTTTAAATTCCAGAACCTCTATTGGGCTGATAGTGGTGATTTAGTGGCGATTGCCAGCGACTCTACATTCTATATTCTGAAGTACAATGTAATGGCCTTTGTTAATTAAATTCTTTCTATAAAATTGAACCTTTTTTCCATTTCGTGAAGACATTTTTATTGTCCTTCTTATTCCTTGGGCAGTCGGATATAGTGTCTTCCTATCTAGATAGTGGGAAACCTGTTGATGAACAGGGTGTCGAGGATGCCTTTGAGCTCCTGCATGAGATGAATGAACGTGTAAGAACTGGCATTTGGGTTGGAGATTGTTTCATTTACACTAATTCATCGTGGCGGCTTAATTACTGCGTTGGTGGCGAGGTATTTATTGTCTGTGGGTCATGACCTCGGCTGATATACATCTGATAATGTAGGCATTTTGATGGACTTAGCTAAGCTTAGCCAGCTTGATATATAACATCATAATTTCAGGTAACCACAATGTTTCATTTGGACCGACCAATGTACTTGCTTGGGTACCTTGCTAGTCAAAGTCGAGTGTATCTAATCGACAAAGAGTTCAAGTAGGGCAGCTTTAATTGTTTGGGAAGTGCTGATGGATACAAATTGTATCAGAATTGTGATCGCTTATTTTTGTTGTCGTGAAATGCAGTGTTATGGGGTACACATTACTTGTTAGCTTGATTGAGTACAAGACTCTAGTGATGCGTGGGGATATGGAAAGAGCAGAAGAACTATTACCCTCAATTCCGAAAGAGAATCACAATAGGTAAGTATAACCTTAAACTGTGCTGGAGTTTCTTATGATGTTATTTGGCATTCTGAAGTCCACTTTAACTACCAAGATCAGTATTAGATATGATAAACCTATGTTTTCTACCCATTAAGCCATACCTATCTAACATCTCATTTCTTTGTTGTATGGTTGAACCCATCAACATTTAGATCTTTTCCGTTCATTTTGTAATTGTTTATTTTCCTTTTTCCTTTTCATTTTTTTCCCTTTAGTTGGTCTTATTGTTGATTTCTTTCTTACAATGAGACCAATGAAATTCATTGGCAAGGAAGAAAACTTTCTAAAAAGAGAGTTTTTTCTTTCAACCATCTTTCTATTATTGTCATGATAAATATGGACTACACTGCTACAAATACTACATCCTTGAGTGTTCTTTCGATTATTTATAGCTTAGATGGAAAAAAGAAAATAATGCACTCCATTTATACTTTAGATGTTCTTGAATCAAAATTTAATTGGAGTATGCTATATTTATGCTCAAGTATTTAGGAATGAGTAGACTTTTTTTCTGTAAAGGTCAAATCAAAGTTGATATTTATAAAATTCTTTTAGAAGTATTTAGGCATTGAAATGTTTGGATTCAATTGTCTTCCAGTATAGCTCGTTTCTTGGAATCACGAGGTATGGTAGAGGAGGCACTCGAAGTTGCTACAGATGCGGACTATAGATTTGATCTGGCTATGCAGCTTGGTAGATTAGAGATTGCAAAGGTAATCGATTGTGAAATAAGTAAATTTTTTAAAAAATTTGATAACGTGCATCTGGTAATTTGGCCTGGTCCCTGAATAATCTCGTAATGGTCTTACGTAGGAAATTGCTACAGTGCTGCAGAGTGAATCCAAATGGAAGCAGCTTGGAGAGTTAGCTATGTCAACAGGAAAGGTGATTTACATATTACCAAGTTATTTTTTCCCTTGTAGTTTCCCAAATTGCACTTTTTAGCTGCGTTTTTTTTTTAATTTTCTTTCACCCTTTATCAACAAATCTGCTTTTGAGTTTTTACAGTTAGAAATGGCTGAGAAATGTCTGGAGAATGCTGGTGACTTGAGTGGTTTGTTGCTTCTGTTTTCTTCTCTTGGAGATGCCGAAGGAATATCAAAACTTGCGACCCTAGCAAAAGAGCAAGGAAAGAACAATGTTGCCTTCCTTTGTTTCTTTATGCTGAGCAGATTGGAAGACTGTCTCCAAATATTGGTGGAAAGGTTCTTTTCCTTTTTCCTACGTGTTGACTGGCAAGTTATTGCCAACTTGGTATTTGACATTCTTAAGCATTTGTTGTAGCAAGCGGATACCAGAGGCTGCTTTGTTTGCACGATCTTATCTTCCTAGCAAGGTCTCAGAGATAGTTGCAATTTGGAGAAAAGACCTGAACCGAGTATATCTTTTTACCTTCTCATTCCTATTACATTCTCTATTCCAAATGAAATTTCTGGCCGATGATCCAGCAAAAGGAAAATCGTATTAGTTACTTCTTTTTCCTTATAACCTTTTATAAATAGCATGATTAATAAATTTTTATATTGCATTTTTATTGACATGCGGTTTGCTTGTTTGTATATTTGATTTTTTTTCCTCCCAAGTGCTGATCTTAATTTTCTTTTAAAATTTGTTTGATTAAAATTCTTAAGGCATACCAAATTTGTCACCTGTGACATGGTGATTTTATCCTTCGATTTACTGAATCTATGAACTAATGTTATGCATTCGCATTGATAAATTTTTTTGACTTTATGAAAATTTGAAAATGGTTCTGCCTTCATGACATTTTACCTGCTGCCACATTTGAAGATCTGACACGTGTTACACATTAATCAGGTTAATCCAAAAGCTGCTGAGTCATTAGCTGATCCAGAAGAGTATCCTAATTTGTTTGATGACTGGCAAGTTGCTTGTTCAGTTGAGTCGAAGTCTGCAAAGATCAGGTATACAAATGGGGGTTTTTTTTACATTTGACTTCTTCGTCCAAATATTTTGCGATTTCATGAAGCAGGATTAAGTAGGTTTTTTTTCATGATTGCGAATCTGCTCCTGTTGAACTTTTTTTCCCAAGCTTTTTTTGAATTTCTCACCCTTTCAGAGTTTGATTCATCTCTTTACTGATAATTCATTAGACATGTCACTTCTGCTAATTTTTCTCTATTTTCTGCATTGTAGGGGCATGTCCCCACCTGCAGAGGAATATGCTAATTATGCTGATAAATCACACACAACCCTAGTGGAGGCTTTTAGGAACATGCAAGTGGAAGAAGAGGAGCATCAAGAAAATGGAGAAGCAGATTTCAGTGTATGAAATTATTACGAATTCAAATATTTTAATAAAATACGAAATAAAATTACAAAAGAATGTAGATGTTCGAGAGATTTGCTAGTTTTCCCTTATAATATTTTCCCAAAATTATTGATGCCCCAACTCGTTACAACTACTTCCTTAAATAAAGACACAAACGGAAAACCAAAAGACTTAACGTAAATATCTAGGAATACGAAGAGACCTTTCTAGGAATACTAACAGACATTTTAGAAATCCTAAAAGACGCTATCATTTAATTTGTCTTTTTTTTTTCTTCCTTGCATAAATAAATTTTAGAGGTGGTGACATATCAATACTTCCTTCCCAAAGATGCACCTCGTCTTCAAGATATATCATTTTTGTGCTCTTTTTTCTTTAATCTTTCAACTCATCGTTAGTTAAATATATGAAAATCTTGTTTTTAATTCGTTGTGCTGTCTGCATGATTTGTCTCAACTTGGGTGGTCTAAATACTATTAATTTTGCTCGAATTTTCGTCCAAAAGGCATTCATAAATTGGGCCTTCAGTATGTGAGCAGGAATGTCTCGAAATGGAGCAGCCAACTTCTCGAACTGCAACCTATACTCTCTCATTGTTTCGACTTGTCGTACTACCAAAAGTCACTATGATAAAGAACTTTCATGTGAAAAAAGAAATCTATTTAATAGATGATCCCTTATGTCCCTCCGAAAGGGTTGTCGTCTGTCCTTCCATTGATACCAAGTAAGAGCCTCTCTCTCGAAGTGTACAACCACGACATTCATTTTTTCAGCTTCTGACAATTGATCAAGGGGAAGAAAGCACTCAACTTGAAATACCCAATCATCAGGGTTGCCATTATCAAACATGGGCATTTCCAAATTTTTGATCCTGTTGTTTTCAACCCCGAGTCGAGTTAGCTCGTCAGAATCGGGTTTGTTTCCTAAGTTGAATGTTGTAGGTTCAATCCTTACCTGGGCACCAGATTCACTGATAGAAAGATTGAACCTGGTAGTTGGTCATTGGCGAGGATTCTGGTGTTCACCCTCGCTGAACAACTCCTTCGGACACTGTTTCCCCGATCTAAAAGCCTGGGAGAAACTCACTTCTGCACGAAGGGAGAAACCTGCGAGCCCAGCGCCAACATCTTCGTGCCTCACCCTGGTGCAAACCTCGTCGCGTGTCGTCGTCAATGTTGGCAAAGTCTTCATCATCGAAGCCAAATCAGCCTTCATGGTTTGGAGCGAAGTAACATCTGCCTTCAGCTCTTCCAGATCTTGGGAAACTTGGTCGCGAAAAGTCCCTAGTTCCAACCGAAATTCCTCTTGAACTTGGCCAGTTCTGTCTTCTCCAACCACCTCTTTTCCTTCTTTTTTCTTCCCGGCCATGAAACTTGTCTATCAAGAACTTGTAAGTTTTTGTCTTTCTAGAGCTTTGAAGTTTCTCCTTAGGACTTTCAAGCTTCTGTCAACAACTTCTTTTTACGACTTAGAAGCTTCTGTCAACAACTTTGGCTTCCCATGTAGGTGCCCTGATACCAATGTTACGAACTCGAATAGTTTAATAAAATATGAAACGAAATTACAAAAGAATGCAGACGTTAGAGAGGTCTGCCAGTTCTCTCCTATAATATTTTTCCAAAATTATCGATGCCCTAATCCCTTGCAAATGTTTTCTTAAATAAAGACATCAACCAAAAACCAAAAGACTTAACATAAATATTTAAAAATACTAAGAGACTTTTCTAGGAATACTAACTGAAGGTTTAGAAATCGCAAAAGATACTATAGTTCAATTTGTCCTTTTTGTCTTCTTTGCGTAAGTGAATTTTAGCGGGGGTATTGGAACAGTAATGCATTCAGATTTTACTTAATGAAATCTCTCATTTTTGGTTATTTCAGTGATTTTACTTGATCTAATATGTATTTGCTTTGCTGTTTTCTACCTGATCATTTTCAACTGCATAACGACTGCCAAATTATATTTTAATGTTTCTGTCAAACTTTGGTGATGATATTAGTATACCTGTCTCTCAAGAGCATATTAAAGTCTCTAATATTGCAAATAATGATGTAATTGTAGAATTTGTCTGTGGTGTTAACAATAGCCCTGTTTTTCTTTTTCTTTTGGTTCTATCCTGCAGCAGTTCACGAAACACAATGGAGACAAAGATTCTTCACCAGAACAGAATGAAGAAGGAAGCCAAGAGGAGGCTTTGGTTGTTGATGCTGAATCTATGGATGGTGCAGTTATCGTTAATGGCAGCGAGGCCGAAGAAGAGTGGGGTACGAATAATGAAGCAACCCAGTCAGCCTAAAAAGCAGTTCGTTGGACGAGTGTGAAAATCCAATTTTGTCTCTGGTGATTAGTTGATTCTGAAATGCCCAATTGAACTCCATTTTCAAATCTACTCCATCGCATATGTTTCCCTCTTCAATTTCAACTTTAGTCCTCAATTGTCCAAGGCTTTATTCTTAATTCCAATTTCTTATAGCATAGACATTATATGCTCATAACCTGATTAATCACCGATGAAATGTTTGTTATTCACTACCCAACCATGCACCTTTTATGTAGGTTTACTGTTTTCGCCATTGGTACCTACTTTTGTTATTTTAAGAATCTCACATGTTTTTTTTTCTTGATTGCAGTACTTACCCTACACCATTAAATCCAATCCTGTACGATGATTCTTTTTTCGGCATGAACCCCTTTTGAGGCGAGCAGAAAAGGAAAATGAGGTAATTGAGTTCAGATGTTCATTCATAATTAACTTTTTTTGCAATATGATTTCGTAGTTGTATAGAGAAATGGTATTTGGAGAAAGTAATGATTCTTTTATTTTTCAGCTTTTTTTGGTTCATTCTTGTAACTAAATACCAAGTATGAGATTATTAGAAAATGGATTTTTGAGATTCTTTACTCTTCTAAACGTTCACCCATGGAGTCAGGCATTTGTTTTCTCAGGACTGCGTGTGCTTGTCATAAAAGGAGGAAATTAATAGTTCAAGGCACGTTTGATGTACAGATTAATTGTTCATAATTTTACAATTACTACATTTGGGTGGGATGAAAATTGAAATAACTATTCATATTTCGGTTTGAATTAGTTGTTTTGTTTTTCGGAATTTGGATTTTATGCGTGACATAATTATTCTCCAAAATAACCGTTGACTATAAAAATAAAGTGAATATAAAATAATTCTTAAATAAATATGTTTCATTCAAAGAAAAGGTGGATGTAATAAGAAAGATCAAGTATGAAATAAAAAATTGGCCTGAAAGTAGAGTGGAGGAGGGAATGAAAATTGGTGGAAAAACGTTAATTAGAAGGTCATAAAAAAAGACTAAGCATGTGATAGTTGAAAATTATAACTAGTAAAAACACAATTACGAGAGTGGAGTAGTCACAATATAAATGTATTTTTGATAGATTTTCTACATTGTTGAGCAAAAACGTTGGGGAAAATGACAAATTAACCATAGTGATTTGCGATTAATGACAAGTCAACTACTATAGTATAGTTTCTGACGTATGGGAAAATGAAAAATTCAATATCGTTATCACGTTCGCTGTTAAAAATGAGACGAGACGTCGCGACGGTTTTCCAGGACGTCTGCCGTTGCGGTTTTCCAGGACGTCATCGCGATGACGTCCTGGAAAACCGCAACGGCGTCTTGGGACACTGCGGCGTCCCAAGTCTGCGATGGCTATTTTGAGGATTATGAAAAACGATATGTTTTTCATACATGGCTACTTTAAAGTCCATAGCGATTCTTGATTTTTAGTGTTTTATGGTTACTTCAAAGTTCTTATGTATATGTTTTTTGAATCCAATGTTTTTTTTTAGATTTTTGACCTCTTCAACTTCAAACAACCATAACTTTGGCTACAGATGTCGGAATTGGCTGAACAATGTATCAAACTGAAGCTTTCTCAGAGATCTATAACATAAAATGGGTAAACCTCTCCATCCCTTTTTCTTGGCCCCAAAATCAATCGTTTAAGGTCTCAAATTTGCGATCAAACATTTTTAATAGGTTAAACCGTTGCGGCGTCTTGAGACACTGTAGCCGTTTTCCAGGACGCTGCCGCGGTTCCCGGGATGCCGCCGCGGTTTCCCAGGACGTTGATCGGCGTCCCATCTCATTTTTAACGGTGCACGTGATTTTGATGTTGGATTTATCATTTTTCTATACGTTAGTGATTAACTTGTTAGAAAATATACCATATTAGTTGATTTGTCATTAATATCACAAACTACTATGGTTGATTTGTCATTTTTTCAAAAGACTGCAACGAACTTGTTAACAACTCCCAAATTAGGTTTTAGGAGGATTCAATGCAGCACTTTTGAATTGGAAGTGAAAGGCAAAATTCCACAGAGGCAGTAGGCTGGATGATTTCAGAAGAAAGTGCTATGTCAGACCGATTTTAATGCAGACGCCTGAATTTCATTGTGGATGTCCAGTGCACTGTGCACACACCCAGCCTTACCGTGGACGTCATGCGTGGATGCCCATCCATTCTGCGGACGGCCGGTCCTGCATCGTTTTCTTGCGATTCCAAAAGACACTATCATAGTTCATCAGACTAACATAGCAGACGGTCAAAGATGTTGTTTCTAGCGTAAAATAGCGAGAAAAATGCACCTTTATCACTGATTTCCACCTCCTATTAGCTAAACCTTACCTACAGACTCCTATTCTACAAACATACTTCAAAGCAAACGAAAACCAAGATTTCAAACAAGAAAAGGAAGGTTAAAACTTAACTTACAAAACTTCTTCACAAAAGTCAAAGATAAGATCTTCAGAAGGGCGAATCAAATAACGGAAATCTCTTTTGCACTTGAGAAATTTTTTAGTTGCCGAATTAATTTCTTTAACGTATTTACCACTTAGTAATACTCAATTTATATCACTTTAACTAATTGACCGAAGCTTTACACCTAGTTGAATATAAATAGATTGCTACTAAATTGAGTAAGCACAAAATACATTGATCATGAATGACGTGGAAAACTTGCCTGTAAAATTTATTTATTAAATTAGCAATTTTTACAACATTAACATTGGGCATCACAAACTATAACATGTATTTTAAATGTCAGACAATAACAAACTAAACTTATGTTTAAGAGTCAAGGAGTTGAAAATCCAAGTAGGGAGAGAAAAAGAGGCAACATAATCTACAACACTTAATGCAATAGTCTATTACTCAAACCGTGACAAAACATAGACAATATCTTTACGTATAAGTGTATTTCGATATAAAAAAATTCCATGTTTTCAATATAGTTTTGATATTAAGTATTTAAAAAGCGAAGATAATTGAATGGCAAAAGTCCAAACTTAATTTAAATTATGTCTACAAGTGTATGTTGAAGTTTTAGCATGTATTTCACAAGGGGAGAGAGAGACCCTAGCTTCTCTGGCGAGATAAAACTCTTCAGTTGCCTTTTCCGGTGGGCCTTCCAATCTCAAAGTTTTGTAATAACCACTGTCACCTCGCAATATCTTCTGATTGAGAGCTCATCTTTGGTGGTGGGAAGTAGGGGTAAAAATTGGTTTGATTCGGTTTGAACTGAGTAACTGAATTGAACTGACTACTTCGGGTCAGTTCGGTTTGATTTTCAACATGAAAAAATGGAATCTAGAACTGAACAAAAAATAACCAAAATTTTTGGTTATGTTCTCGATTCTAATGAAAAAAAAAAACAACTAAAACCGAACTAAATTGAAATTACAATAAACCACTGGGTTTATTACCCGCACTTCCGTGGACACTCGTAGACACATAACCTTCCACGGAAGACACCAATACTTCTGTGGACACCTGCACTTTCGTGGACATCAACACTTTCGTGGACATTAACACTTCCGCAGACACTTGCTCTTCCATGGACATACATCCTTCTGCGGATAACAACACTTCGGATACCAACACTAATGCGAACACATCTTATGCACTAGTGCTGCCACAAATCCTTCTGCAAACACCAAAACTTCTGTAGACACATTTTATGTGCTGCAACATATCCTTCCATGGACAACAACACTTCCTTTCACGGACACCCACACTATCTGCACTCATCCACATACACTCGCGCTTCCGTGTACACACATCCTTTCATGGACAACAACACTTCTGCGAACAACAACACTTCAGCAGACCACAACATTTCCGCAGACACATCTTATGCGCTAGTGTTGCCACACATCCTTCCATGAACACCAACACTTCTGCAAACACCAACACTTCCACAGACACTAACACTTTTGGGGACATCAACACTTCCATGAACACTAACACATCCACAAACACCAACACTTCCGTAGACATATCTTATGTGCTGCCACACTTCCTTCCGCAGACACCAATACTTCCTAATCCAAAACATACTTGATAACAATCAATTCCATTAACATACTCATCAAAACATATACCTCTGCAATGAGAATACAAAATTCAAAATATAACATGCTTTCATAATATGACTCTTTAAGTATAAAATCGTGTTCTAGAATTTCTGGGTGTTAACTAGGGTTTCGACTCAGGGTTACAACTAGCGATTGCAACACATGGGCTTCAACAATCCACTCAAGGTGACAGTGTGCAATGATTAGTGGGAAGGGTAACATTTGGATAGACACTTCGAAGTTCGACTCACTGCTGCCATAGAGCTTCAACTCGCCAAGAGATAATTTTCCTTACTACCTCTGTTGTTTTCTTTTTGGTTCCACATTCATTGTGTTCTAGTTCTAGGGAGAGGAAGACACTTTGTAATGACCCAATTTTTTGTTACCTTTTGAAAACGCGTGAAATTTAAAATTTTTCTTTTCTTTTATAAAACGACGGAAAACCTTTATAAAGACCTTTTAAATGAAAATTAGAGTGCGTTTCTTATAACCGGACCGTTAACTAAATCCTTTTTACTTTGACTCGTTATTAAAATCGTGATGATTTTGTAGAAGACTATAGTTATAAAATCCTTTATCAAAACATAGCGGAAACATAAATTAATTTTTATTTGAAAATGTAGCGGAAACGTAAAATAAATAGTTCATTTACAGACAGTTAATTAAATCGTTAATTTATATTTTACAATTGCTCTTCTCAGTTACTCTTTACATTAATTAGCCTGACCAGCCACAACTCTCGTCCGTGCAAATCCTTCATCAGCTGCTCCTAAATCTGTTCGTCATCTTCCTACGCCGCAAGTCATAAGCTATGAGCCTAATGCTCAGTAAGTGATATTGCCTATCATAATACTACATGCAGTTTCAGTTTTCATCTTTTTCCTTATCTTCTTATCTTTTACATTTTAATCATTGTTTTCATCATTTTCTTCTTATCTTTTTATCCTTTGCATTTTAAATCATCGTTTTCATCTTTTTCTCCTTATTTTTTGTCTGTTGCATCTTAGTTATTATCTTTCATTGATCGCTCTTTTCATCGTTGACCTCCAATATAGCAGCGATGACATAATCCGAAAGCCTGCTAATCATTGACCATTCTTTTCATCATTTACCTCCGATATAGCAGCAAGACATAATCCGAAAGACTGCTAATCATTGGCCATTAGGTCCTGGCATAATCCAGGGACTGTCGCGACATAATCCAGGGACATTGCAACAGATACGAGCAGCAATAGCATAATCCGAAAACTTGCTAGCGACAATGGCATAATCCGAAGGCCGTTAGCAACCGTGCCACAAAGGCTTAAACGGCCTCACGTCATATCGTTGCTTTTTCTCTTCTTTATTTTACTTTTCGTTATTTATTAATTTCTTTTCTTTACTTTTTATAGCTTATTATTCGTTTGTTATCGGTTTCTTCGTTCGCTATTTGTTTCTTGGTTCGCTTATTACGTTTTATGGCTTATGATTCGTCTGTTAATTGTATCTATTTCGTATGATGTTCGTGAATGCATACAATTTTCTGAAAGCATAAATAAACATTCAACATGAGATAAAAGTAAACAACGAAACGTGCTATAAAAGCAGTAAACAATGAAACATGCTATTGAAACTGTAGACATGTTAGGAAGGCGGTAAGCAATGAAACATGTGTTTAATAACTGTAGATATGCTTTAAAATGGTAAACATCGAAGCATGCTATTTAAAATGTATAACAACGAAGCATGCTATTAAAACTGTAGACATGCTAGGAAAGCGATAAACAATGAAACGTGCTGTAAAGAAGTAAACAACGAAGTGTGCAATTAAAACTATAAATGTGCTTGGAAAACTGTAAACAACGTAACATACATCTCCTATTCTTGCGATGTAGGATCCAAAGACCAAGACACATGTGTATCACTTGCGTTGAGCTCTCACTTAATTGCTACCTTCCTGTTCGGACCTTAGGGAACCACTGGCTGGACCCTGGCCTTCGGCCGATCCAGCACCAACCACCAAAGCACCCCCACGACCCGAGGCTCCGACCATCGACCAGAGGCTGGAATCGCCTCCCACCATCAACCCGACGCCATTCCGTCGCCGTCACGCATCGCCAGACACTCAACGCAGGACCGAAGATCCACGAAAATCCTAACTCCAAGCCCTAGTTCTGCACCTCGCAACACCGCCATTCGTCTGCTCGCTCGCTCGCCGTTCGTCTGCTCGCCGTCATGCTCGCCTCTCCCTCACTCGCGATCTCCCTTGTTCTCTCATTCATTTAGTCGGGCTCCTTGGTTCGACTGAATGGCCAAAGGCCAAATGAAGAATCTCCTTCCTTTTTACTCCAGCCGAGCCAAATTAGCTTAAACCGGTTCAGCTCTCCCTCCCCTCTTCAATTTAATTTCTCTTTTTAATTTTCCCATTTTAACCTTAATTAATTAATGTTAAAAAGAAGCACATATAAGTATTGAGTATTAGTGACCCAATTGTTACTCTTTACTTAATCCAAATATCGTTAAAAGATTATTAGAGGTCCAATTTAAATTTCTTAATTCCATTTCATAAATTGATTTCCATCAATTAGACCTCCAATAGATTCTCTTAAATTATAACCAAACGTTACGTCCTCGGTAATACCCCGATAAATATATGATAAATCCAAATACCCCTAATTAATTTCTAATTATTCCTAATAAATTCTGATATAAAAAGTAGGGGTATTACAAAAGAAGAAGACAAAATCCCTTAAGAAGGAAGCTTTCAAGGTCACGTGGGACGATAGTGATGAGGATTCTTCTTCTGAGATTGAAGAAGTCTCCAATTTTTGCTTCATGGTCAAGGAGGAAAAGGTACATGATTCTTCTAGCGATTTAGAAGAAAATTGTGATGATAATGACATGTTTGATGCATTTAATGAATTATTTGATCATTTTAGCATGCTTGAACAAAAATATAAAATTGTGATGATTCTCCCTCACTCGCGATCTCCCTTGTTCTCTCGTTCATTTAGTCGGGCTCCTTGGTTCGACTGAATGGCCAAATGCCAAATGAAGAATCTCCTTCCTTTTTACTCCAGCCGAGCCAAATTAGCTTGAACCGGTTCAGCTCTCCCTCCCCTCTTCAATTTAATTTCTCTTTTTGATTTTCCCATTTTAACCTTAATTAATTAATGTTAAAAAGAAGCACATATAAGTATTGAGTATTAGTGACCCAATTGTAACTCTTTACTTAATCCAAATATCGTTAAAAGATTATTAGAGGTCCAATTTAAATTTCTTAATTCCATTTCATAAATTGATTTCCATCAATTAGACCTCCAATAGATTCTCTTAAATTATAACCAAACGTTACGTCTTCGGTAATGCCCCGATAAATATATAATAAATCCAAATACCCCTAATTAATTTCTAATTATTCCTAATAAATTCTGATATAAAAAGTAGGGGTATTACAAAAGAAGAAGACAAAATCCCTTAAGAAGGAAGCTTTCAAGGTCACGTGGGACGATAGTGATGAAGATTCTTCTTCTGAGATTGAAGAAGTCTCCAATTTTTGCTTCATGGTCAAGGAGGAAAAGGTACATGATTCTTCTAGCGATTTAGAAGAAAATTGTGATGATAATGCCATGTTTGATGCATTTAATGAATTATTTGATCATTTTAGCATGCTTGAACAAAAATATAAATCATTGAAAAAGGAAAATGAAACTTTGATGAAAAACATGTTGATATGGTTTAATCTTTTGATAAGCAAATTTGTGATTTGAAAATATTGAATGATAACTTGAATTCTACCATCAAATCACTTGAGATTGAAATTAGCACATTAAAAGTTAAAAATGATGATTTAAATAGTGTTGTGCTTAATTTCACAAAAGGGAGCAACAATTTAAATATGCTCCTAGGTCAACAAATGGTCACACTTGATAAAGCCGGATTGGCTATCAACCCTTTGTTAAAAAGAAAAATTACGAAAATTTCTTTGTTTGTCTTACTATTTGTAATAGTTTTAATTGCGTAGGATATAAATATTTTAGTTATCCATTGAAATTGAATGATAAATGACAACTTCTAAATTTGTGCGAGTTCCTAAAGGAACCAGACTCAAGGTTATAAGACCCAAAAAGGTTTGGGTGCCTAAGAAAAACACTTAGAAGTTTTTCACTTTTGAATTAAAAGTATGCAGTTTGATTATTGAAATAATTTAATGAATTATACTCTTGATTTGAATTTAATTCTTAGCATGCATATAGGTTAATATCTTATACTTTCATTTAATATTGATTCTATTATTTACATATTCTTTTTGGTATCATTGGTTTAAAATTCTTTTTAATCCTTCAACTGGTTGTTATTATTTCAATTGGCACCAATCCAATGTTTGGTATCACAAAATTTGATTTTTGGATTGTTCATGTTGGATTGGATTTTAATGAAATGAGATATTGTGATTTGGTTATTAAAATTGTAGCCTTTGATGAAATTTGAATTTTAATATTTGAAATCTTATAGCTCAATTTTTGATAATCCAACGAGTGTTTTTATTGATCCCCATTGCTTTCCATTTGAACAATTGAAATAGGGGGAAAAATAGTTTTAATTTGAATAACTCATTTTATCAAATTTTAAATATTTTTCTCATTACAATTGGTATAGTTTGAATTATTTTTTGGTATACCTTTGTGTCTCCCAACAATTAATATTCTAAGGGGGAGAAAAATAATTAATTTGTTTTGACTTGTTTTGATGGATGTATCCCCAATTATTATGTTTGTTTAATGCTAAAGGGGGAGAATTAATTTGATTAAATTATTTTGTTTGATATTTTAGGTATCCTCTTTGATTTGATTTTGTATATTGATAAAGGAGGAGGGAATATATTGAATGATTTACTTTTGAAATATTATTTGAGATATCTTTTGTATTTGTATGTGATGATTTCCCTCCAATTATTTCTATGTTTTAATAATGACAATGGAGAGAAATTCTTTATGACTTTGTTTTAGACCTCCCCATTAGTTTCTTTTTTATTTTGACAAAGGGGCATAGATTTATATAAATTGTTAGAATAACATGATTGAATAAAACTAAAAATTAGATATATTACATAAACTAAGGGGAAGAGATCAAATTATCTAATATTATATGCACATGCTTAAGGTTAGGAATAAATAATTTATAATATGTTGTCATCATAAAAAAGGGGGAGATTGTTAGCCTAAGAGTCATAAGGCTTAATTGTTTTGATGATGAATGTTTTAATTGGATTATAAGTTGTTTATCATTTGAATATGCTTAAATTTTTTGTAATAACATGTTTGCCTAAGTCCATATAGTTTATATGTTGATCATTGAGACTTAGAAGATGGAAAAATGGCAAAACACAGAGTTCAGATCAACTACAGTGGAGAAGTAGTCGACTAGTTGGCTGAAGAAAGAGCCAAAATAGAAAAGCGGTTGACTAAGACACTGTAAATGATCAACCGCAAATATTATAGATTGCTCGTGAATTCCAAACTGCTGAAAAGCAGTCAACTAGTGAAGAAAGGCGATCGATCACAAAATGGACAGATTCGATTAGAATTCTAAAATGTGAAGAGGCAATCGACTGGTGTGTTAAAGTGGTCGATCGATCTGACTGTACAACGCAACAACTATATTCCAACGGACGGATGGCAGTCGACCAAAATGGAGAAGGTTGACCGCTCAGATGGTTTCTATATATAGAAGACACTCCGAAGTTCAAATTAACCAAGAGAGAATCGAAGCGAAGCTCTGCCAAAATTCACTCAATTTCTCATCAATTGTAGAGTGTCAATCCTAACTCTCCAACTCCCAAACTTATGATTTTATATTTGGTAGAGTTAGGAATTTTAGTTTTATATTTTATTGTACTCAAGTTAAGGGTGACACCCTGTGAATAGTCAAGCGAAGGGTGACGTCCTTTGAATAGTCATTGTAAATGACACCCGTAAAGTCAATCATCACTAACCGGGTAGGTTAGGTGATTAAAGATCTCCAAGTAGGAACTTGGAGCGCAGACATAGGTCGGAGTTGCCAAACCACGTGAACAAATTTGGTTTGCACTTTCTCTATCCCCATACTCCTTATTATTGTTATTAATTGTATGTTTTATTTATGATAAATCACTTAAGGATTAGGAATAACAATATCATACGAAAAAGTTAGCTTGCCTAATTCACCCCTCCCCTCTATAGGCGTGCATCGATTCTACAATTTTACCTTCAATTTCTTACATTTCAACTTGAGCTGTTTGTTTGAGCTTAACATGTGACACCACCCTATTGGTTGTAATACCTGGAATTAAGCTTATACTAAGGATAATAATATTTGTAAATTATTGGATATTATAAGATAATTTTATTATGAATTTTATACTCCAAAAATAAGTTCAGTAAACGTAATAAGTTTGGGTATAATTTGTACCAATTATTGGAATGAGGATTGAAGATTTATTATATGATTAAGGAATAATTGGTGAGATATTAGTTAGAGGATTGTTAAATTTGAAAAGAAAAGAAAGGGTTGAGTTAGCAAAATATGGCAGTGGTGTTGTGAAGAGTGGCGACGTGGAATGGGTCGAGCAATGGATCAACCGCGTGTGAAGAGATGAAGAAAATTACAGAGGCAAAAAGTAGTGGCAAGTCATGTTGGACCGGTCGATCAAGTGATCGATTGATACTCTTGTGTGGCGGTCGATCATTGATCGACCGACCCCACATGTGATTCTGCTACTGTGTTATACAGCGTTGGACCAGTCGATTAAGTGATCGACCGACTCCACTTGAACCCAATGGGAATTGTAAATCCCAAGGCTGTGCTTCTGTGATTTCCTCCACGCATCCCCTTTTACAAATGGTGATTCCTAACTAGAGTTAGGTGAGATATGTTGGAGATATGTGAAGCTTATAGGGGAAGCTTTTATTAAAGAAAGAAAGGCCGAGAAAGAAAAGACAAAGTGAGGGAGAACTGAGAGTTGCTGTGAGAGAGAGAAAGAGCTCGCTGGAGAAAACTGAGAGCTACGAGAGAAGAGAGAAATAGAGAAGAGAAAGTGAGAGAGAGGAAGAGGAGTCCCTAGAGAGAAAGAGAAAGAGAGGGAGAGTTCACTGGGGAAATAAGCAGAGAAGAAGAAAGAAGGAGAAGGAGTGTCTTGCCTCTTGGGTCTTCTCGGTTCTATTGGTGAGAGAGTTTCCTTCCTGCTCTTTATGGATTAAGCTATGTTAAAATAGAAGATGAAGATAAAGTGTTAAGGGGAAGTGTTGCTTCTGTTTCTGAACATTGGTCGAGTACTGTATGTTTCTCTATTTGGTTTTCAGCTCACTGTATATTGTTGGGAATTATGTTCTGTTTGAAGTTCATGGATTTTATGGGAATAATAAGTAAGGGATAAAAGGATGAAAAATGTAGTGCACTGCTATTTGGATATCCTTGATGGCCATGGTTGTGGGGTTGTTCTATATTCCTTCTTGTTTATTAGATACTAAAAGAGAATATATGTATGGCGATGCAAAAAGCAATTTCCTATTTATTTACAGCTTTGGTATGTATGCTCTGTTGGTTGAGGGTTTATGTTTAGCAATTTGGGTAAATGATTGTGAAGACTCTATGGAGTATGAATATTATCAAGGATAGTTCACTGTTGGAAATTGGTTAGTTATTATGATAATTGTGTATAGTTATGGGGGTTGCGTAATTTTGAGGAAGTCTTAGTTGTTCATCTGGGTATATAATTATAGAAAAATAATTATTGATGAATAGGTTTTCTTATTTTGAAGGTTCAAAAGAATACTTAGGAAGATGAGAAATTGTAGTGATTGCATTGAAGATAGACAAGTGATATTGCTTGTGTTTTGCCGAAAGGCCTACATCACAAGAGTTAGGATTTGTATGTTGCTTGTATTTACTAGATATAATAGATTGTGATCATGTTCTAAGGATGTATTGCTGCTTGATGATATGTTTATTAGAATTAAGTTCTTTTAATGATGTGTTTATTAGATTTAAGTTCTTTAAGTTAAGGATATGATATGGATCATGCTTTGAGGATTATAGGATTTTGATATTAATCATGCTTTGAGGATTACACTGAGGATATAGAATTGTATGCATTTATAAGCATTCATGCATAATGGTTTTCAAAACGTTACGAAAATGATTTTCATGCATGGTTTTGGAAAATGATATAATGGATGTTCATACATACTAAGTGTATGGTGTTCTCAAGGGCTGATCACCCGAATCGGACAACCTTCATTTGGACTGTAGGAATATCCATTTTATCATTGAAAGTAAGATAGATAATAAATGAATTAAACATAATAAATGTAAACAGGATGGCCACCTTAGGTGTGTGCCACGGACTGATAAATGTGAGCTTGTTAGTTGGTTCTCAATTGATGTCGAGGTTGGCCGAGGCAACGGTGTATGTGAGGCTGTTTAAGCATTGATGTACACAGCCGCTAGTGCGCTACGATTCTAGTTGGAGCCGATTCTTGTGCGTTGGTGCCTACAACCACCAGCAAAGCTTCTGGTCGATGCTGAAGTTGCTTACACCTGATGTGGGGTCATTGTGCATTGATATGCATAGCAGTTATTAGGCGGTTCGATCAATGTTGAGCCTTTATCACATAGTGGGTTGCTGATTGATGTTGGAATTGATGCATTGATGTGCACAAAAACAAAAAACAGAAATAGAAAATGAAAATGAAAACAGAAAGCAGAAACTGCATACGGATTTTAAAAGCTGCATAGCATGTGCATTGTATATTTTATTTTATATCACTTATTAAGCATTAAACCCATAGTTTAAGTATTGTCATGTAGGTATGCGTGATATCGAGGCTAGGAGCAGTTGACGGAGCATTTGTGCATTGGGGATTTGGTGGCTGGCTAGACTAAAGGATTTAAAGGAAAATGGGTTGTAAAAGATTTTGTAAAGTAAACAAATTTATTTATTGGATTCTTAAATGTTTGGTTTTATTTATAAAAGTCTTCCACTGTGTTTTACAAAGGAAGTTTTCTAAATTATAAAAGGTTTTTAACAAATGGATTTTATTTATCGTCTTTAATTTTACGGGATTTTCAAATATAAATGTGATGCACCCCAAGGTCTTATCATCCAGACCCGAGCCAATAGACTCATTGCTTATATAATTAGTTACTGTTTTGCAGGATTCAATAAACTAGAAGAACTTGAGTACGAACCAATGCATGATGACAAGGAGGCTCCTCGACATTTAATCACATTTTGACCGAGGAAAATTAGGAATTCACTTCCATGGATGCTTGGAGAATGGCCCAACAACCATGAACTTAGATAAGTCCATACACTTAATCAAATAGGTGGGACCAAGTCCAATTGGAGAAGAAGAGAAAGCCCATACATCCTTGACCCAATTGCTCTCCTTAAATGTATTAGGTGACCTTGAAATTACTAAAAGAACTTTACATCTTCCTAGGTAAGCCTTGTCTCACCAAAGAATGATCTAGAGATGACAATTCATATTCCAAGATGCTCTTATAGTTTTCTAGACTCTTTTCATTTTTCTAGGTGATGAATCTTCCCTCTTTCTCATCTCCCTTCTTTTAAGTAATTAATGTTTGTCTTGGTTTGCTAATGACCTTTCCTCTTCTTAGGTGGTTGGTTATTAGCATCTATTTATTACTTGCATTGTAACTTGTGTCCAAAGATGGGTTATATATACCTCCCATTTTGTAATTCAAAAGACAATGAACTTTGAATCAAAAACTCTTGTCTTTAGTTTGTGAAATTCTTTCACTCTCTTTTTGCTATCCCTTATTTTGGTGAGTCATATCCAAATTGAGTGTTAGTAGGTTTGGTGAGTCATATCCAAACCGTAGCTTGGTGAGTCATATCCAAGCTAGCCTCCATTTTTCTTGGTGAGTCATATCCAAGTGAAGTATGAGTGTACACCAATTAACTTAATCCCTCAAGTTAATCCTCTCTCCACACTTAGCTAGGCGAGCTAAGTCCATTTCATCAAGAATAAGTCTGAGCACCCCCACGAGTCTCCATTGTTCCTTTGCTTGCTTCCGCACACTTCTAAACACCCGTTTAGAAACACATCATCGATTGACGTTAACCTATTGCCCAATAGCTTCGTATTATCTCTTTGGATTTTTGGGGCACGTCATTTGGAGGTTTAGGGCACATCAAAATGTCTTATAAAAATGCCACATTTTAAGAAAGGAAAATCGGGTCGTTACATTGGTGACCACATTTTATTACATGACATCATTAATATATGTCTCATAAAACTTTTATCCTTGGCGATCATCTTTCAATTCTTACTCGATTTGTATGAATTGAGTATTTATAAAAAAAAAAAAATGTACATAAGTGTTTCATACACTTAGTCCAACTTCAAAATTGTATAACTTTGTCTACAAAATTTCAAATTATGCACTTCTAGTGTCATTCTCTAACTTAAAATGTCTATCTCATAATCCTAAAATCTCATACGATTCCGTTCACATTTACATATTCAATAATATGAAAATATTCAAACTATTCTATGAAAACAATTTATGCTTAAATCTATTTTATGTGTAATTATTTTTAAATTAGTTATTTTTGGATTTTATATTGTTCCTAGTAAATTTTTTGCATTAATTAAGATTGATTTGTTTCATGTTGATCAGGTTTTTTTTGCATGTCGTGGGTTTTCAACTATGTGTTTGGATTTGATAAATTGGTCAACTAGTAGGAATTCGAGTTACTATGAAGTCCAAGTATAGGTTTCCTCATGTACGTTTAAATTTTAGTGAATTTATGGACTTGTTTAATATATATAATATAAATTATTATATTATATATATTAAATTAAATAAATAATTAAAATAACATATAATTTTTTTTAAAAGGAAGGAAATTCCTCTTTCCTTAGCAACAAGCACATGCTGGAGAGAGGAGAGTGGAAGGAGGAAGAGCGATTAGTCGCTCTCCCGTTTGATCCATGTTCATTACATTCAGATCTCCGACCTTCGTAAAGGTTTCTTGCAAGTATGTCGATTTTTAACTCTGTATTTTCGTTTAATATTTTTGTTTTACATTATTTCACATTCAAGCTTGGAAACTCCAATCATTTTGTTATTTCTACGGAATGTTGGTGAATTTAGAGTCTATGAAAGGTTTTAGGCCAATTAGAGGTGGAAATGGGAAAGGACGTATTTTTTGTCGTGGAATCACACTAGAAGGTCATCCTCGATCGATCGTTGTTCAAGTCCAGTCGACTACGGATATGGTTGAGGGTTTGGGTTGTTTCAAGCTAGTGCTCGATAGACCATGGCTAGAGAATGGTCGATTGTGCCAGTTGGCTAGTCGACCACAACCTGGACTAATTGACCATGTTAGTGCCTGGGTCAACAATCATAGGGTCTAATTGACCATTGCAGTGCCTTGAATAACTGCTGCAAAATCTGGTCGACCATTGTGGGCCCCTGGTCGACGACACAGTGTAATTTTGTGTACATTTGAGTTATATATCCATCAGTTTGGGTTCCTACTTGGTCTCGATTGACCGCATTTGTGTCTTGTCAACACTGTGTGGTTCTGATTGATTGTAATTGTGCCTCGTCGACCTTATTCGTGTCTCGTCGATTGTTGATGATTATGGTAAACCTCTGTTGGGTCTCCTCAACTAGTACTTGATCCTGGTTGGCTGCAGTTGTATCTCATCAACCACAACTGTGTCATGTCAATCAATGTGTCATTCTAGTCTATTGTAGATGTGCTTGGTTGACTCCTGGTACATCTTAGTTGATCGAACCATGAGATTTTGTGGAGACTTGGGTTTAGTGGTTGTTTTTCCTTTTATAGGAATTCTAGGTTTGATTTGAGAGCTTTCCATCATCCCTAGAGTCTAAGATGGGAAGTATTGTTATTGGTCCTTCTAGTCTGGTTTTGAATCCAAATTTAGGACTCATGTTTTGTCCCTAGTATTTGAATTGGGGTTATAAAACTAGTTTGGTTTTAGGCTCTGATGTCTATTCCAACAACGCATTCAGGTAGTCGGTTTGACTTTAGGTCTTCATTGAGGTAGTGATTTTATACTTTATTACATTACATTGCATCATAAATTTTAAATTATTATTTTGTGGGTTGTCACATATGAAAACCTGATGGGAACTGTTTGACAGCACATTAGTTTTTATACTATATATACGTGAGTTTTACACGTTTACTTTCCCAAGCATGGTATTTCATTTGTTCTAATATATATATATACACACACTAGAGGATAAATTCTCTTGATGTTTTGGACGGTCTCGGTGTCAAAGCATCACGAGGCTATCCTAATACATCTTCTACTGCATGAAGATGTTTCTTTGTGCGATATGTAAAAATGGATAATAGGGCGGTGATGACACTCTTCTTAGGTTTCGAATCCTTAAACTTGATCAAGGCATATTTATTATTGATTTTGGGTTGTGTCATTGCTAACCATTATTTGTCGACAATCCCTATAACGTGGTTTGTTCTTCAGATTACTCTCACAGTTTTCTTAATCATGGCTCATGAGGTGTTAACATCTTCGAATTGCCACTTTACTATATGATTATATCGGAGGAGTCATTGAGCAACCCTCCTTTTTCACTAATCACTGCTTTAAAGTTGTGAAAATGATGTGTGGTTATTTTACTATAGCTGACTATGTATTCAGCGATGTTTTGATTATTATCTCATCGATAACTCATGTAGCATGTTTTGCTAAAATGGTCAAGAATGTTTTAAAATAATTATAAACTCATGCACAATATTTAGATTGATCATGGCTTTGACGTGAAAAGTAAAACAAATTTTACATGCATTGTATTTAATATAAACTATCTACTGAGTTAGTCACTCACCCCAACGACCCTTCTTTCCCAAGTTTTGATCAAGATGGCTGGTGTCTGTATTTCACGATGAGGATTGTATTTCTTTTAAGTTGTAAAACTTATTATATGGTTTTGAATGGTTTCATTTCTTGCACAATATATTTTCTCTGTTTATTATTACACTATTTATACCTCTTGTTGTTCACTTTTTGAATCTCAGCCCATTTCTTTTGGGTTGGACTTTAATTTGATGTGAATTCTTCTATTGACATCTTAGCATTGAGCTAGCGATCGGGTCTTCTTTAAGAATCGGGTCATTTGACTAGACGTTTTTGTTAGGCTCGCCTCCAAATTGTGACAATTATTGATTTTACTTCTAATCATCATAATTATTACTTTCTTATATCATATATACATCATTTACACATATGCATACATTCAAATCATTACAGGAAACAACTAAAAAAGACAGAGTTATGAAGTAGTAGAAGAGCCTAGGGGTGACCAATGGTGACTTTTTTTTTCTTCTTCTTCACACCCAGAGAAGACTCAAATACCATAAAGAATTATGAAATGCTCATACCATAAAGAATTACGGAATGCAAATAGCATAAAAGAGTTAGGAAAGCTTTGATGACACAGAGTGTTTGACAAGAAGAAAAAATATGACATACATTGTATTGAATAATAATAGATATTTATAGAGTACGTCAATAATCTAAAATAAAGAAACTAGCCTAATAAAAAACTAACTTAATTTGAATAAGAAAACTACAATCTAAATAATTACTAAAATTAAAATATATAAAATAATAATGAGAATATTTTAGTTTGTTTTTTTTATCAGTTACAATAGATCCAAAATCTGTTAAAGCATATGGAAACCATTATTAACAGTCATAATTAACACATATGATTGTGATAACCTAATAAAAAAAAAAGAACTTATTAAGTGATATATTGATGCATCACAGGGCCCGGTATTAGAGTGTGGGCCAAGAAAATTATTAACCTCTTTACCAATTCTTATTTTGCAAGTGGAGTAACACTTGAGGACCTTGATGATGAGCCACACCATGAGGAAAAAGAAAGACTAAAGCACCTCGTCACTTGGATTGTCCATGCACCACATTTGGTTACAACTTCATCCGAGGAGCAAGATGGCAATTCCAATTCCATGGCTTAGGAGGGTAGCAGCTGAAGATATTCCACAACAATGTAATTGCATGCCTTTTTATTTATTGGTGGATGATATACTAGCATATGGCTCCTTTTTGGATTGCATTATTGTTATTTTGGATAATGTTCATGTTTGGTGTTCTCAGCTAGGTATGTTAGCCGAGACTCATTTTGTGTTGTTTCCTTTTGAGGACAATTTTGTAATTATCTCTTTAGGGTAAACCTTGGGGATATTTATACACTCTTTAAGGTTTGTCTGAACCTAATTGAGATTTGATTCAGTTAAAGCTTACCTTTTGTGTTGGAGTTCACTCTTGCACTCGGCATCAATCTTCTAGGGCAAAACCCTAGAGGTGTGAAGTCAACCATTATTCCACCACTTTCTTAGCTTGTCTTAGGGTGGAATTCTTATACTAATCCTCCCATCAGCTCTTTCCAGAGGTGATATCTAGGGTGGAGGATTAGAAGACATGTTGTGAAGCAAGGTGGAGCGGTTCTTTGTACAAAGAATCCATTGAAGTCAAAGTTGCCAACATAGCATCCCTTGGACTAACTTGTAAGTTTCTATTGTGATTTTTTTACTGAACAAAATAGTGTCTAAAATTTGGAGGATTGTTTATTCCCTTTTTGAATATTATATGGTTCAATTTTGGCATCATTTGGTTCAAAGATCGGAAAGATGTGATTTGTCCATTTTGGTTCAAAACTGTCTCATTGGTGCCTTTCCAGGAAGGTCCATTCACATTTGCATAACTTCCATTCCCTGTGTAATTTTGATGTGATTTTTGGAGGGCCTTCTATAAGCATGTAAAGGAGAATGTGGTCAAAATTTCATATCATTTGACTTTGAGACTCGTAACTTGTGAGTCTTTCATTTTCTAACTACAAACTATTTTTGCTGGTACCCTTTCGGGGGAGCTGTTTTTGTTGGTACCCTTTCGGGGGAGTGATTTTCTAAACGCATAACTTCATCTACTTTTTGAATTTCAATTTGAATTTTGGACAACACATTTTAGTCTGAATATGTTGATTGTGGTTTAAATTTGGCACTTATTAGAGTTTGGAAGAGTAAGATACATTATTGGTAAAACTAGTGTTCTATTTTTCAAATCTGATAACCACCATCTCTGATTGCTTGTTAAAGGTTGCACCCCTTGGTGCATCATTTGGTATCAGAGCAAAATTGCCCTGCTTTCTACTCTGTAATTGTGCATTTTGATTTGTGAGGATTCATACTAGAAGTGGAGCCAACTCTGTACACAATAAAGACACAAATCCACCAACCAATCTGAGAAGACGACAAATGTGTCCGAGAATAGCCTTCAAGGCCAACTTGATGAAATCTGAGACATGGTGGGCAAACTACAACAAAGGTTGGAAGAACCTTCCAATCAGCATGTGAGGGGTCCTAGAATCCCTAGACCAAGAAGAATGATTAGCACCTCCATTGAACCAAGAGGTTGGGATGAAAGTAGCTTAGATAAGGAGTATGTTGAAACCGATATGGAGGAACTACATAGCCTGAGGAGGAGATCTTTTGTAAGAGATGATATAAGGCATGTCAAAGTGTTTGGCATGTCAAGGTGTTTATCCCCCCTTTTAAAGGGTCGTGTAGTGGGGATGATTTCTTGAATTGGTTAGAAAAGGTTGATAAAGTCTTTGTATGCTATGAGTACACGGAAAAAATGAAGTTACAAATGGTCACTTTGGAGCTTTCGGGATATGCTAGTTTGTTGTGGGAGGACCTAAATGCTCAAAGGAGAAGAGAATGGTATGATGACATTTAGAGTTGGAGAACCATGAAAATTTAATGAAGAAGAGATTTGTTCCTATTCATTACAAACAAGAACTCTTTCTCCAAATTCAAAACCTTAAACAAGGTACACAATCGGTTGAAGAATATTTGATTGAGTTTGAGACACTAAAGATTAGATGTGCCTTGGAGAAACCGAGAGAACAAACTATTGCTAGATTTATAAAGGGGCTTCATAAAGAAATTTGTGACATGGTGGAGCTACAACCTTTTGAGAGTATGGATGATGTTGTGCAATTAGATTTGAAAATTGAAAGAGAAAGAAAAAAGGAGACTCAAAGAATCAAGCTCTCGACTTTATCAAAAGGATACACTTTCTTACAAGCCTCTAGCAAAGAATGATGATGGAAACTCAGCCTTAGAGATGCATCAAGGCAGGGGTATTGAAGAAAAGAAAGCAAGTGTTGTTACTACATAACCACGGTCAAGAGACATTAAGTGCTAAGTGTCTTAACCTAGGGCACATTGCCTCCCAATGCCCTAACAAGCGAACTATGGTGATTAGTAGTGTCACCAAGGAGATTGAAAGTGAAGATGAGGATAATGAAGTGCCTTGTATAGAGGAAGAACTTCAAGAAGATACTTATTTTGCACAAGAAAGGCAACTGCTTATGGTTTTGAGGAGAACTCTAACCATGCAAAGCCAAGTAGAAGATTGTCAAAGAGAGAATATTTTTCACTCCCGATGCAAAGTGAAGGAGAAAGTTTTCTCTATGATCATAGATGGGGGAAGTTGCACTAATGTGGCTTCTCAAGATGTTGTTGACAAGTTGGTAATAGAAACTGTGTTGCATCCTACTCCATATAAGCTCAATTGGCTCCATGATCGAGAATCCATCAAAGTTACTAAACAAGCCTGCATACCATTCTTTATTGGGTGTTATGAAGATGAAGCTTTGTTTGATGTAGTTCCAATGAGTGTCAGCCACCTATTATTGGGGAGGTTGTGTCAATTTGATAGAAAAGTCTCACATGACGGCCATTCTAATGATTACACTTTCAACATGGGTGAAAGAACTATTAAACTAGCTCATTTTAAACCGAAACAAATTGCGAAAGACTATGAAGAGAACAAGAAAGGAAAGGCAAAATCTACTTTACTTATGTGCCAAAATGTGTTACTAGAATATTACCCTTATGTGATCAGGCATAAAAAAAGATGATAACCTTAATGACTGATGCACCAAAATAAAGGTACTCCCTCCTAACCGAGTTGAATGCCAAGATTTTTTGATTTTACTAGATTAAAAGAATGTATGTAGATGATAAAGGGTTTGGCCATTGGTGTGACTTATGCACTACCGAGTCCAAGGGTGGGTATGATCTCATGGAAAACTTTTTTCTTAAAAGATGACAACCCTAGTATACCAACATGCGGGTTCCTAGAATTCATGGTGAATGAAGTTCAAGGTGGGAATCTAACAAACTACTTTGGCAAAAAGAAAGTGTATGAAACAATGAGGGGATTTTTCTTTTGGCCACACATGCGTGAAGACGTCCACAAGCTTGTAGAAAAATGCATCATTGTTAAAGGGGCCAAGAAAGTGAGATCTATGCATGAGATGGTGGAGACAACAATTGAGAAGGGGAACAAGGTTCAATCTAAAGTTACAAACCTTGGGAAGGAGGAAAATGCTGAAGGAGAAAAAGAAGAGGAAGGTCAAACCTTGAATTTGTTGTCAAATCCTCAATCGGCCCTGGAGGATGATGCACCACAGTGCCTGGAACTAGAGTGCGGGCCCAGAAATGTAATACCCTGAAAATAAATTTAGTAAACGTAATAAGTTGGATATAATTTGTACCAATTATTATAATGAGGATTTAAGATTTAGCATATAAGTACGGAGTAAATTATAAGTTAATGAGGAGTGGTTAATGATTAATTGGGAATAGATTAAAAAGGGAGATTAATTAAATAAAAGGATTAATTGAATAAAAGAGAAATTGAAATAAAGTAAAAGAATAAAAGAAAACAATGGAGAAACGCTAGCGTTTTAGGCAGAGGCAAAATAACGTTAGGCTGGTTGATGAAATATTGACCGAGAATTGCCGGTTGATTGAAGGTATCGATCGATACTACGCAATTTCCCAAAAATGTAATTTTCTTCAGCAGAAGTCGATTGGGATATCGACCTGGAATTACCGGTCAACAGGAGTATCGACCAGTACCACGCTGTTTTCTAAAAACATCTGTTGCAGCGGCTGACACCGTTTTTCAACCTAGAATTAGCGGTCGATAAGTATATTGACTGCTCCCACGTGATTTCAGCACCCGAGAAGATAAGTTCATAATCCCTAGGTGTGAATTTGTCTGTGATTGCTCCACGTAATCTCTCCTTTACAGATGGCAATTTATAGGATTAATTAGGTTAGGATTTGTGGGGATGAGAGAAGCTTATATGGGACACTCCTCAAGAGAAATTGAGAAACAAATGAAGAAAAGAGAGAGAGTGAAAGAATGATTATGGAGAAAAGAAAAGGCCAAGGAGAAGAGGAGGAAAGTGAGAAGTGAAAGAAGACTGAAGCAACAGAGAAGAAGAAGAAGATGCAGGGGAAGAGGAGGTCCTTGCTCTCGACCCTTTAGGTAAGGTATAGCTTCCTCTTAGTTTATGGATTTAAGTGATGATAATGGTTAAATGTAGAAGACAAAAGGTGATTAATGTTAATGGTCTTATCTATGATGTAATGTTCTCTGTTAGGTTGGAATGCCTTTGTGATTCACGGTTTGAGAATTATGTTCTGAAAAATTAGTTACATATTATAGAATAGTAATGGACAGTGGAATGTTATTCTGTTTAATGCTCATTGATCATTCTTTGGGATTGGTTGCCTTGGCCGTGAGTTTGTTTAAGATGTTTATATTTTGTTTATGATAAATTATATTTTAGAGGGAAGTTTTGAGATAAGCAAGGAAGCTGTTTATGATTATGTAAAATTGGTATATTGCAAGCCCTCTATTGGTTATTAAGTGGAATGTCTGAACTGTTAGGCATTGTGGTTTGTAGAACTTTGTGGATTATTATTAATAATTAAGTGTTATTAATTATTGAAGATATTGAAGAGGAAGAAGAACATAAGTGCTAGAAATGCCAAGTACGTCAAGTAAGTTGATATTGTATGTGTTTTGGTCTTCGGGCCCTACATCGCAAGAATTAGAAAATTGTATGTTGACTGTTTTTATTAGATTTAGGTTCTTTATGCTTTTTAAGTTAAGAATATAGATATTGATTATGTTTCGAGGATTGTCCTGTTGCGTGATGCTGTGTTTATTAGAAATAGGTTCTTTTAATGACATGTTTATTAGATTTTGAATGATATTGAAAATGATCATGTTTGAGGATTATATGATGTTTATAATAATCATGTTTCGAGGATTTTACTGATGATATAGATACTGTGTACATTCACGAGCATCATGCATTGTGGTTTTCAAATGATACAAAAAAGGTTTTCCATGCATGGTTTTAAAGAATGGCTTAATGGATGTTCATACATACTAAGTGTATGGTGTTCTCGAGGGCTGATCACCCAAAGTAGACGACCATCATTTGGGTTGTAGGAATATACATTTTACCATTGAAAGTGAAACAAATAATAAATGAATTAAATGGATTAAAGACAACAGTATGACGTGAGACTGTTTAAGTGCTTGGTGCGCACGACCGCTAGTTGGGCTTTCGGATTATGCCATTGCCACTAGCAGAGCTTTCAGACTATGCCATTGATGCTCATACCTGTTGTGGTGTCCCTGGATGATGCCGGGACGGACCGACCAATGGTTACCAGGCTTTCAGACTATGCCATTACCTCTATACCGAAAGTGTCGGGTCGGGTTCATTAGACAGACCGGTCAATGGTTAGCGAGCTTTTAGACTATGTCTGTGCTGTTATGGTGGGGGTGTTGGGGTTGGGTGCCCAGAAAATGAAAAAGAGATTAAAACGTAAAAGATAAAGAAAAACGAAAATGGAAAACCGCATACAGATTTGAAAGTGGCATAACATGTGCATTCAGATATTTATTTTATATCACTTATTGAGCATTAGACTCATTAGTTTATGTCTTATGATGTAGGTACATAGGAGAACAAGTAAAGGAACAGTTGACGAAAAATTTGCATGCGCAGATCTTATGGCTGGCTAGGCTAAAGAGATTTAAAAAGGAAAATGGTTTGTAAAGGACTTTATGTATATTCTTGTAAATACTTTTAAGAAAAAGATTTTATTTACTTCCGCTGCAATTTGTAAAAAAAGTTTTATGAAGAAAAGTCTTCTGCTATTTTTATATAAGAAAAGTTTCAAAATTTTCACATTTTTAAAAGTAAGAAAAACTTAGTCACTACAAAAAACATAAAGGCATGTAAGAGTGAAAGTGAAAAGACAGACCAATCTCGACTATGTGTCTATTCTTTCTTTCAACATGCCCATTTTGGGCAGAGGTGTAGGGACATGGCATTGGTGGATAATGCCCTTAGAAGACATGAAGGATGTAAGTGAAGGATATTCACCTCCCCAAACAAATTAGAGAGTTTTGATTGAAATGTGAAATTGATATAAAATGAAGTTGTAAAACTGAACAAAGTATTTGTATACTTCATCTTTAGTTTTGAGAAGAAAGAGCCAAGTGAATCGACTATAATCGTCAATAAAAAGTAAAAAAATAACACATACCAGTCATTGAATTTTCTAGGGAAGGACCCTATAGGTCAGGATGAATCAATTGAAACGGAAGAGATGCACGAGAAGAAGAAATAGAAAAAGGAAGTCTATGGGATTTACTGATATCACATGCATTACATAAGAAGTGCTTAATAGAAGCAGAGGATGTAGAAGAAATTGGCTTGATATATTTTAGACATTGCATATGGGGATGTCCCAAACGAAGGTGCCATAAATGAGATAAAGCAGAGGAAGTTGAAGTAAGAAAGGTTGCTAGAGTGTAGGAGGAAGGAGCAGAGACAATGTTCACCGTTACCGTGAAGGAGGATCATCTTGGAGTTATAATCCTTAACAAGAAAAGAAAATGGGTGAAACTCAACAATTATCCCAACAAAGGTGATGAATACTTATCAATTTAGTAGAGATAGAAGGAATGTGGAGAACATTTAAGAGTTTAAGGGGAGCAAAAGAAGAAGAAGATATTTTAATATGCCCAATAGTAGAAATCGAGATGGACGGATGTTAACTGCGACAACTTGGTTTTGACAGTTGTAGGTTTGCATGATCTGGAGGTCTTCAGCTTGAGGAGTGAAGTGGTGCATAGCACCATAATCCATCACCCATGTGGATGGTTGAGATGTAGAGTTAGGGGAAGTCTAGCATATATTTGATGAAGAAGAACGAATGGCAGCAACAAGAGGTCTTCAGCTTGAGAAGCAAAGTGGTGCATAGCACCGTAATCCATCACCCACGTGGATGACTGAGATGTAGGGGTAGGTGAGTTCTAGTTGATATTTGATGAAGAAGAGGCACTAGCTTGAAAATAGTGTTTAGCCGATGATAGCAGTACGTTGTTGTGTGGCTAATTATCTTACAGATCTAACATCAAGGTTTGTTAAAATTCTTATTGGGTTGCCATGAAAACTGAGATGGGTGTCGTTTGTTGAGGATTCCACCAGATTGTGCATCATGAGGAGAGGAAGGGGTGAAGCGAGGGTGAGGATTAGTGGGACGTAAGGAGCCACCGAGTTGTAGAGAAGCAAGATTGGTCTGAATTGTTGGGAGTTGCCCAACCGATTGCTGCTTGTCCAATTGATACTCATAGCAAAGCAAGAGATTGTGTTAAAAATCCTTTTTATGGGATGTTACTTTTTGTGATGTTATTTCCTAGAAGATGTTTCATATTCCTAGAAAGCCTATAATATTTTTATTAGAAGATGAAAATCTCTCTTTATAAGAGAATGTTTTGTAGAAGAAAAATGTAGAAAACACTAGAATCAATCTAAAATAGAGATTGAAGTTTCTCATCAAAATTCATTCTTCTTCTTTTCTACTTTTGATTTCCCTCCAATTGGTATTAGAGCTAACCAAGTTTGTCTAAGAGTCGAAAATGGCAACCGTTAGAGCGTCATCACTTGTTCCTATTTTTTCTGGTGAGAACTACGATTATTGGAGCATCAAAATGAAGACTTTTTTCTTATCTCAAGATCTGTGGGATGTAGTAGAAAGATGGATTACAGTTCTAGCAGAAGGAAGCACAACTTCAACCGATAGAAAGCAAGAGATCACCAAAGATGCAAAAGCATTGTTCATCCTTCAATAATCTGTGTCTGAATCAATCTTTCCAAGGTTGATGAGGGCTGAATCTTCAAAGGCAGCATGAGAGATTCTGCATATTGAATTTCAAGGAAATGAAAAGGTAAAGATCATCAAACTTCAAGGTTTTAGAAGAGAGTTTGAGAATTTGAAAATGAAAGACTCTGAAGAAGTGAAAGTATATTGTTCGAGAATAATTGAAGTTTTTAATCAAATGAGGGGTCTCGGTGAAGAGGTGACTGATCAAAGGATTGTTCAAAAGATTTTGATTAGTCTACCTGAAAAGTATGATCATATTGTAGCTGCAATCGAGGAGTCAAAGAACTTACAATAACTTTCGGTTATTGAGTTTGTAATATCCCTATTTTTATATCGAAATTTAAAAACGATAAATTTTAAAATAATTAGGGATATTTAAATTAGTCAAATAAATTATCGGTATATTACTAATGACGTAATTGTTAGATATAGACTGAACCGGTTTTGGTTTGACTCGATCCAAAATAATTGGGAACTTGGTTTTAATTAAAAAAATGAAGAAAATAAAGAAAGTGGCATTAAAAGGAGAAGAGAAATTAATTAGAAAATTATGAATTAAATTAAAGAAAATTTATGAAAAGTAGAATGAATAAAGAGGGAGGAAATAAACCGGTTCCTCCTGAACCGGTTTAATTTAAGTGAAATGGCCGCTGGCCATTTGAAGAGAGAGAGAGAGAGAGAGAGAGAAGAAACAGAGAGGAAGAGGGGGAGAAGGGGAAATCGGGCGATCGACAAGGACAACGACGAGCGGAAGGGCGATGGCGAGAAGGAGACGATGCCGCGAGCTGGGGTGCATATTGTCCGGCGCATGGTGGCAACGGTGAGGCAGGCGACGACGAGCTAGGGCTCGTTGTGCCATATGTTGCGGGGATGATTCAGAGTCGTGAATCTTCGACTGCGTTCTGTGCTCGGTGTGGCAATCGAATCAGTGATGGCCGTAGTGGCAGGGACGAACAAGAAGGCTGTGACGAATCGACGATGGTTAGGGTGAATTGGATCGGACCGGAGCTATCTTCCTCCAGCTCCTCATCTGTCAAGCCTCCCACATGGAGTTCAGTAAGTGGACCACTTTCCTTGAATTGTGCAATTTATCCTGCAGCTTTCTGTGGATGTCTCCTCCTCAGGTATAAGGGAATGGCAGTGGTGATGGGATGCAAGGGAAAGAGTAGTTCTGTAGTTGCTCTTGGGTGCATTGTGGTGAGCACTCTAGAGAATTTGAGAGTTGCTGTCGAAAGAGGTATAATGTGGAACTGTGAGGTAGAGGAGATGATGCAAGGAACTCCTGTCTTCTCTGCCTCCACTCTCTCGGGTCCTGAAAATTAAGAGGTGAGCTACTGTTTTGTGGTTTTGTGTTTCTGGCTGAACCTGGAACCTTGGGTGTTGGCTAGTACGGAGAAGAGGGAAGATGCAAAAATGAGCTACGGACGCTAGGTAAGTTGATACTTACTGTGTTTTGGTCTTCGGACCCTACTTCACAAGAGTTAGGATTACATGTTGTGTGTTCTTTTAATGACATGTTTATTAGATATTTTTATTATCATATAGGACTATATGTATTCACAACATATTGCATGACATAATTAATATATGTAAATAGGTGTGTGGAAGTTCGGGTGATCGGTGCCGTTTCCATACGGTAGTATAATCCCACATAGGGAGCAGTGAGGTGAGAGTTAGCTACGTGGAATCTAGGGTTCACCTTTACCCTGTTCTGAAACCCCCAACGTCTTCAACAAAAGTGAGAATACCAGCATGTGGAACACCCCTGACGGATATATCTCCTCGTCGGAGTGAAATGGTTCAACCACATGGCCCTAGGGAGTATTCCACCTTAACTTCTAAAAGAGATACGGTTCTCTTCTATAATGCATTGTATGATCACACATATCATCTGCATTGTATTTCATTTTATCACTTACTGAGCATTAGGCTCATTAGTTAGGTCTTGTGATGTAGGTACGTATGAGAAACAGGTGAACAGGTCAAAGACAGTTAATGAAGGATTTGCAAGGGTGGATCTTGTGACTGGCTGGGCTAAAGAATTTAAAAGGGAATTTATTTGTAAAAAGGATTTGTAAATTATTTAATATTCTTTAATACTTTGTTTTAAATTCCGCTATGTTTTATAAAAATGATTTTATTACTTCTTCTGCAATTGATAAACATTTTAAGTAAAGAGTTTTAACACTCTGGTTTTTATAAAAGAAAAGTCTTACTCTAATTTTATAAAAGAAAAATTTTTGAGTTTCACGCGATTTTAAAGTAAATAAAAATCGGGTCGTTACAGAGCTGAGGGGTTCTCTTCAAGCTCATGAACAAAGACTAGCGAAAAGAGGTGAGAATTCTTTGGAGCATGTTTTTCAATCCAAAGTGAGTCTAAAGAACAAGAGTAAGCATTTTAAAAAAAACCCTCAACATGATCAGAAAAATTCTGATTTTAAAAAGGCAAAAGGGAAAGAAAAATCGACAGAATTTCCACCTTGTGGTATTTGCAAAAAAACAAACCACTTGGAGAAAAATTGCAATCACGCCGAAAAGTTGCAACACAGAAATTGTAAGAAGTTTGGGCATATTGAAAAATATTGCATATTTCAAAATAATCATCAAGCTCACTATTCTAAAGAAAAGGAGGAGAATGAGCATTTGTTCTTTGCATGTCAAGCACTTGCTCAAGAAGAAAAAAATCTGGTTTATTGATAGTGGTTGTAGTAACCATATGGCTTCTGATGAATCAATTTTCACAGAACTTGACACATCTATTAAAGCCATAATCAAAATGGGAAATGGAGAACTTGTTGAATCTAAAGGAAAAGACACAGTAGAAATCTCAACAACTAAAGGTACCAAATTTATTAAAGATGTGTTACTTGTTCCTTCACTTGATCAAAATTTATTAAGTGTTGGACATATGATGGAAAATGGTTATTCTTTTTGCTTTAAGAATGATTTCTGTAAAATATATGATTCCGATAACAAATTGGAATTATTTGAAGTAAAAATGGGAAGAAGCAGAAATTTCTCTATTCAATGGAGCTATACTAAAGTTGTGGTGGCAACGGTGGATGAGTCTATGTTATGGCATCAAAGATTTTGGCATTATAATTTTAATTCTTTGAGACTTTTACATCAAAAGGAGATGATGAAAGATTTTGCTCTTCTATAGAAAAAATTTCAAGTATGTGAAGGGTGTATGGTTGGAAAGCAACACAAATTACCATTTTCTTCAGAAAGCAATTGGTGAGCTACAAAAAAATTATAACTCATTCATACGGATGTGTGTGGACCAATGAAGACTCCAACTTTCAATCAAAGCAAGTATTTTATTCTTTTTATTGATGATTTTACAAGAATGATTTGGGTCTATTTTTTACATGCGAAATCTGAAGTTTTTGACACCTTCAAGAAATTCAAATGCCTTGTTGAAAATCAGTCTGATTGCGGAATTAAGTGTGTAAGAAGTGATCAGGGGACTGAATATAATTCTAAGGAGTTTGAAAATTTTTTTGATGTTGAGGGAATCGAACATCAACTTTCAGTCGCTTATTCACCACGGCAAAAATAGAGTCTCTGAAAGAAAGAACAGAATTGTCATGGAAATGGCGAGATAAATGTTGCTATAGAAAAAAATGCCTCAAGAATTTTAAGGTGAGGCAGTGAATACTACTGTATTTTTGCTCAATCATTTGCCTATAAAAGCTATTGAAAACAAAACTTCTTTCAAAGCTTGGTATGGATTTAAACCCTCTGCAAGTTTTTTAAGGGTTTTTGGATGCATTTGTTATATTTATGTTCCACCTCAAAAGAGAACCAAACTTGAAGAGAAGGCTAGAATGGGAATATTTGTTGGATATAGCAATGTTTCAAAAGGTTTTCGAATTTTCAACTTAAAGACAAGAAAACTTGTTGTGAGCATAGATGTAAAATTCAATGAGAATGCATTTTGGGATTGGGAAGCACAGAAAGTATTTCAAAAAAGTGCTGAAGTATCAATTAAGCCATTTATTGAAGAGGAAGTTGAATATGAAGTTGAAGGAAACCAACCTATTCAAGTAGAAACTCCCTCATCCTCTCGATTGGTTGATGAAGACAATGAAGAGGAGTCAACCCATGAATCCCCGGTACAAAAAACAAGACTTCTTAGTGAAGTCTATGAGCATTGTAATTATGCAACACTTGAGCCAAATAGTTATGCAACAGCTTCAAAAGAGGAAGTTTGGCGGAAAGCAATGAACGAAGAAATCAGAATGATAGGAAAAAATAACACTTGGGAGTTGGTTCCTTTGCCTACAAATAAAGAGGCCATTGGTTTAAAATGGATTTACAAAACTAAGTTAAATCCAAATGGCTCTATTTTGAAGCATAAAGCAAGATTGGCTGCAAAGGGATATGCACAATGTAACACCCCGACTTTTTATCGGAATTTAATAAGAATAATTGGAGTGTAATTTGGGGATATTCGAATTTATTGGATAATCATCAGGAAGTTACCAAGGATGTATTCATAGATTTTAACTTAAAGAATTTATTAGGGGACAATTAAGATTGATTTGGAAAAGGAAAAATATTATGGGATAAAAATTAAGTAAGAAAATGTAAAGGAAAAACTGTCTACGACCGTTTTGGACGCATACGGATGCTATGGGGACGAGAAATGGTGTCCGCAAGTGGAGTGTCGTCCCAGTACTTTGGGACAATATAGGATGGGTTCCTCTCGTCCTAAGTTTGCCCTGTCTCTTTACAGACGGATGCAGACGAGTACGGACGAACCCGAACACGGACGATTTGAATCTATCCAATTTTTGGACAACTTCGAATGATTGTGGACACTATATGCGGATCCCATCTTGCATCCAAATGTCATATTCGGATAAATACGGACGAAGATGAGGACGCGTTCTGTCGTCCAAAATCCCATTCCTTAAGGATTAATGGATCGAACCAGTTGGTTCGGCTCGGTCCAGATTTATTTAAGTAATCCAGTTCTTGACTAATCTAAAAAGAAATTAATCAAAATGTAGGATCATAATTCTTAAATATAAGCATTTAATTAAGACAGTGATTAGTTGGAATTTAATATGTATAAGTGGGGATTATTGTTGAATGACTGAACCGGTTCAGTTGGAGAAATGGTTCAGCATTTCTCATTTCGTCTGGCCTTCGGCCATTTGAAAAATGAGACAGGAGGAAAAGAGAGAAGAGGGATGAGGGAGAAAAGAACAGGAGAAAAGGGAGAGAGCCAGATAGAGAGTGAGAAATTGAGAGAGGAAGAGACCCATCGAGGGGCGGCGATGGTGAGCTCGGGTTCGAGTGTGTGTCGTCCGACGAACGGCGGGCTTGGGAGATGGCTTTGTGAGTCAACTTAGTGGGGGCTCGGGTGGTCGATTTTGCATTCGGTGCTATGGCGTTCCATTAACTTTTCGATGATACTCGGCGACGACAGAGTAGCGACGACGAAGGAGCAGCAAATGGTGAGTTGTGGAGTCGGAATGGTTGGTGATTCACGATGGGCAGAATGAATCCAGACAGGTGCGGATGGTGAACCGCGACCTGGTTGCGTCAGAACCCTGCCTGGATGGTTCGAATTGAACAGTTGTCAGCAAAGTAGACAACTCGCATGTTCTTCCAACTTGGAATCGCACTCTGCATTTAATGAATGTAAATGCAGAATGGGGAACACTTTGAAAAGCTGGAGGAATTTTTCGGATGCTATTGAGTTGTGGAATTGTGTTCTTTGGTGAATTGAGATAAAGAGACAAAGAGGAGAGCTCTCGGGTGTGTTTTGGTGTTGGGCAACTCGGGTTGGATGTTGTCCTCGGGTTTCCTCAGGTAACATAACCTTTCTCTGTTTGTCTTGGTCTACAAACAGGATGGATTGGTGTTCTGGATTAGCTGTGGTTTTCCTTTAACTGTAATAAATTGTTGTGTTCTGTGTGGGTGAGTTGGAAGCTGTCAATAGTGGTGGTGAAGAGTTGAAGTTCAGTGATGGAAAGTTGTACATGACCGAGAGAAGAGGGATGGCTGAGAGCTCTCAGGTGAGCCGAGAGCTGTGAAAGATGGAGTGCTCTTTGGAATTTATGGACCGAGAAGAAATGGGAAAGGATGGAGTTGTGATTTAGCTTCGGATGTTCTTCATGTAAAATGGTCCCTTCCTGCAATTGTAGTTTTTATGTAAAGATTGTACTGTGAGGAATTAAAGGGATGGTGTTGCACTGTTGAATGATTGGTCTCTGCCGAAATGACATTATCTGAATTAGTGTCTTGGTCTGCACTTGGGTTGTTGATTATGAAATGAAAATAGAATCTGTTTGAGTGTTGTGTCTGACAGTAATATTGGTTTTTTTAATTAGTTGAGATATTCGGTTATGAATCTCTAACTACTATTGTTCTGCAAATACACTAAGACTAATGATCTAAACGAACTTTGGATGTTGAATATGTGAATGATGCCCGGTTGGTGTTGGATTATGTTGTTCTCAAATAATGAAGAAATGAAATGAATGGTGGGGTTATGTTGGTTGTTAAGTTATAGTTCATGGAAACTGTTATGCATGTATTTTGAGTTAGATTCCTGCACTAAGAATTAAGTTAAGTGTTCTACACAATTAGGATATGTTAGGTTTCATTGTAGGTGTTAACGAGTTTCTAGAAATTCTACGTAATTAAGGATAAAATTTATAAGTCGTAATTATTAATGATAAATGTTACTAATTTGTGAAGGTATCGAAAAGACGAGAAGAATAACAAATAAGTGCTATACGCGTTAAAGATTCAAGGTAAGAAATTGAGTAGAGTCGTTGGCTAGTGGAGGCCCTACTCCATTAGTCGAGTCATTTACTTTAATTATTTGTTTACGTTTCCACTATGTTGCTTTATATATATCATGCCTATGCAAATCACTCGTTATTAGTTTAATTTCCAAGCATGTTTAGGATTGCACGTTATTAGTTTAATTGCCGAGCATGTTTAGGATCGCACATTATAGTTTAATTTCCAAGCATGTTTAATTGTTATCATTTCTTCTAAATTACCAAGCATATTAGAATGTATTGCCATGTTTAGGGTATTAGTAGTTTTCTCTTATGTCCCTTACTTTTATATATATTTGTGATTTCAACTTCCTATTTCATGTCTTTATATCATGACTATTACTGCTTTCCAATGACACGCATCACGATAACATTTCTTATGTACATGCATCATGATAATAGAAACAAGTAAGGATTGCCACCTTAGAGTGGTACTCACATGCATGATGAGGTGGTACTCACATGCATGATGTGAGGAAAATGAACGAACGAAATGAACGAATGAATGAATGAAAGGGAGTTGGGGGATAGATGGGTAACGGTTCTAGTCTGCAGCTAGGCAAAACCCCCCTACCTTGACTGGAATGGGGACTTAGTAGCAAGTAAAGGGTTAGTTCCGATCAACTATTCCATCCCCTAAGAACCCTCTAATTTTCAGCTCGAAGTACGAGTAAAGAATGAACGAACGAAAGAAAGAACGTAAGAAAAGTTTGGTTTGGGTGGCCCCCATTCCAAAAGAACTAAAGAGAGGCATACATCATACTGCATAGCTCATTTCTTACTCGACCTCGGGCTCACAGTTGCTAATGGTGTAGGTACATGTATATGCACACGGGAAAATGATGAACAGATCAAGGAGCAGTTGATGAAGGATTTGCACGTGCGAGTGTTGTGATTGGCCAGGCTAAAGACATAAAGAGAAAAAATGATTTTGTAAATGTAAATGTAAAAAGTTGCTTATCATTCCGCAATTAGTTTCTTACGCTTCTGCTACATTTTCAGAAAAGATTTTTATAACTATAATTTCTGTCGCTTAGATTTTCATAACGAGTATAACGAAAGGATTTTGACGGTCTGACTTTTTATGAAAGAACTCTTATTGCAATTAATGATGATTTAAGTTATTTTATAAAATTTTTAAATTTCACGTATATTTAAAAGGTTATGAAAAACTGGGTCGTCACACACAACGACATGAAATAGATTATAATGAAACTTTTGCTCCTATTGCAAGAATGGATAACATTAGAGCTTTAGTCTCTCTCACTGCTCAAAATGGTTGGAAGATTTTGCAATTAAATGAGAAGTTAGCATTTCTAAATTGAGTGTTGGAAGAAGAGGTATTTGTCGATCAACCAGAGGGATTCAAAAAGGACAAATGCAAAGTTTATAAACTGAACAAGGCATTGTATAGATTAAAACAAGCACCGAGGGCTTGGTATGGGAGAATAGATCAATACTTTATTGAGCAAGGTTTCAAGAGGAGCCAAAGTGAGCCTACATTATACATCAAGTCTCAAAATCATAATGATTTTATCATCGTATCTCTCTATGTAGATGATTTGGTTTTTATTGGAGGTAATGCCAATATGATCGAAAAATTCAAAAACGAGATGATGGCGAGCTTTGAGATGACTGACTTGGGAAATTTACATTATTTCCTTGGCATTGGAGTTAGTCAAGAAGTTGGTGGAATATTCTGTTCTCAGAAGAAATACACTAAAGATCTCTTGAAAAGGTTTAATATGTCGGGCTGTAAATCAGTGGCAACTCCATTAATTCCAAATGAGAAATTGCAAAAGAATGATGGAGAAAAGAAAGTGGATGCATCTATCTACAAAAGTCTTGTGGGAAGTTTGTTGTATTTGTGCAATACAAGACCTGACATCTTATATGCTACTAGTTTACTCTCAAGCTTTATGCAAAGTTCTAGCCAAATTCATTTTGGTATAGCTAAAAGAATACTGAGATACTTGCAGGGAACTATCGATTTTGGTATGTGGTATAAGAAAACATCTTATGTGAAACTTGTTGGATTTATTGATAGTGATTGGGCAGGCTCTTGTGATGATTTGAGAAGTTCTTATGGTTATTGTTTCAGCTTAGGATCTGCTATGTTTTCTTAGAGTTCAAAAAAGCAAGACAATGTGGCGCAATCAATAGCTGAAGCCGAGTATGTAGCAGCTGCTGGTTGTGCAAATCAAGCCATGTGGTTGAAAAGAATACTAGAAGATATGGGAGAAAAACAAACAGAGGCTATCAAAATCTTTTGCGATAATCAATCTGCCATAGCAATTGCTAAAAATACAGTCCAACATTGCAGAACCAAACCTATAGCAATCAAATATCATCTTCTTCGTGAGGTTGAATCAAAAGGCAAGATTGCTCTGAAGTTTTGCAAATCAGAATATCAACTTGGTGATATATTTACTAAAGCACTCTCTCGAGACAAATTTCAGATTTTTAGATCACAACTTGGTGCCACCGGAAATTACATCAAGGAGGAGTATTAAAAAAACCTTTTTTATGTGATGTTACTTTTTGTGATATTATTTCCTAGAAAATGTTTCATATTCCTAGAAAGCCTGTAATATTTTTATTAGAAGATGAAAAGCTCTCTTTATAAGAGAATGTTTTGTAGAAGAAAAATGCAGAAAACACTAGAATCAATCTAAAATAGAGATTGAAGTTTCTCATCAAAATTCATTCTTCTTTTTTTCTACTTCTGATTTTCCTTCAGTACATCTTTGATAGTAGGAGGATCTGCTCGACTCATGATGGAGGTCACAAAACCATTGTAATCATTGCCAAGTCCACTAATCACTGCCAAGTTCACTAAGTAGGTAAAATAAATTATCCTTAGAAGAGAATGGTTCATTGATTGCCTGTAATGTATTATAGATTGAAGTAATTTTTTAATATACTTTGTAACTGTTAACCCATCTTTGGACACATTGTGTATCTGACTTCGTAATTCAGTGAGACAAGCAAGAGAAGTGGAGGAGTAAAGTCATGCAAGCACACTCCAAATATTAGCAGATGTGGAATTGCAAACAATCTAAGGAAGATAGTGTCTATAATGAGGCATATAGTCAGCTCATGAGTAGCTTATCATATCTCTACCACACTGTAAATGCAAGATTTGGTTGAAAATGTGCAGGCTCAAGAAACGAAGGGGGAAAGAGTGTCAATGAATGCTTCAGGACCATTGGCAATCACTACATTAAGTAGTTGATTTTTCCAGACAAATTAATTAGAAGAATCCAATGTAATAGTGAGAGGTTAGTGCATAGCATGAAGAGGAGGAAGAGTAGATGAAGTTGTTGGTGAAGAAGGAAGATTAGTGCTTCTAGTGGAGGCTATCGACTGAGCTCTAATACCATGTGAAGAAAGGAAAAGTTATAGAGAAAATGAAACTGTATATTTTCTATCTCTCCAATTACAGTAATGTTGTTTCCTTTTATAGAGGAATAGAAAATATAGAAAGTTTTAGATACCAATCCTTTAACAGAATTGGTTAGATATACAATTGCATGTGCATGGTAATGCTAACATTTGGAATAGACAAAAAAAAGAGTTTTTATACATATTCCGACGTACAAAAGAAAATGGCCAAAGCGGAGGTCAAATCTAGTGGCCCAAAATGGAGGATCAACGACCACCAGTCTCAAGAAGATGCATGCATGTAGAGAAGGATGGTCGACGTTCTTCTTTGTTCAGCGGCTTCACAAATGCGCGATAGAGAAACGGGACGACCACTTGCTAAAAAGGTGCTCAACTAGAGATGCGCAATGGAGGATGTTGTAGCCGGAGATGGGAAATTGGAAGCTTATTGCTTGGTGGTCGGCTTGGGGTCGATAGAAGCAATGATCAAAGGAAGTTCTTGTGAAATTCCTCCCTTTGATTTTTTTTAAATTGCAACAAATTATTGGGGCGGGAATGACCTTAACTCAATTCGTTTGCTACCTCTAAGAATAGGCATGGTCTACTATTAAATTATAGCATAAAATTATTGTGTAAATATATATATTAATTTTATTTCATTAAAATATAGTGCGACAACGTTAATTATTGACACCTCGGGGTGGTGATTTGAAATTGAGAGAGCTGGGTGTGCGAGAGTAAATTTAAGATGATTAGAATCTAACTACACAAAAGGTAAAGACGACACGTGTCCAACCAGGATTCCCAATCAATTTCATCAGTCGGTCCGCCTCTAAGCATCACTCCAAATTCTCTCTCCTACCAAATCTAGGGTTTCACAGTAGTTTCCCCTTTCATCCCAATCCTATTTTACTTTCTAATTCTTTTTTCTCTTCATATTTTATCTTCTTTGGGTTTTCCCTTTTCATTTTTTCTTTTTCTGCGTCCGTTCAAAATTTTGTTTGATTTAAGGAGCAATTGATGCAATTTTCTTAGTTTCGGAAGTTATATATGGATTAAGAGTTCGGCGCATGAAATATTGGAGCTTAAGGGGCGTTCAATATTTGGAGGGCGCTGGAGGAAGTTTGTTTGTGGATTTGACGTGAGAATCTTCTTCAATTGAATTTGTTCTGTTTCTTGGGTATTTTGAGGCTTCGGGTTGATCCTTTATTGAAAAAATTATGGCTTCGGCTGCTGATGAAGAAGTTGATTATGAGAGCGATCCTGAGGAATTAAAGCGTTCTCTGGGGATGCGGAGGCGTGAAGCTAGTGATGACGAGGGTGAGGGAGACGCGGGAGAGAAGATGGGGATGGATCGGAGGGCATGGATTCATTCTGATGAATTGGATGGGCAAGGTGGAGTTGCCGAGTACGACGATGACAATGAAGAGTTGGATGCTGAAGAATTGGAAGAAGAAGAGGAGGCTGATGAAGAAGAAGATTGGAAGGAGACTGAAGAAGTGAAGGTTTACGAAGAAAGAGGTGGTGAAACTAGGGGAAGCTATCGTGGCAGGGTTGATGGTGTGAACATTATGAAAAAAGAGTTGGACAGTGATGGAAAGCTATCAGTGGAGGCGCTTACTGATAATCGGGCAGAAGAAGAAGAAGAAGAAGAAGAAGAGAACGAGGAGGGAGAGGAGAAGGTTGAAAATGCGCCCTTTGCTGTACCTACTGCTGGGGCTTTCTACATGCACGATGATCGTTTTCGAGATAATAATGGTTGTCGAAACAGGTGTGATTATCTTTTGGTTTATGAAGCAAATGCGTAGTGTACGCACGTACAAACAATTATGTAAGCCCAGATTGTTGATTACATGAGAAAATCTGTAATGGTACCTATTCGATTTCTTTCAACTTAACCATGTAGGTTTACCCGTTGCTTATTTTGTATCATTTCTCTTTTTTCTTTTTGTTGTTTTCTTTTTGCTTTTGTGTTTCCTGTCGAGGAGGCAGGGTGGTGTCTACTAAGTGTGCATTCCACGTGCTGACATATGATAGTGAAGTTGTTTGTACCCGGGGTATTGTAGCAAATGCTTAGGAAAAGTTTCTGATTTGTTTATTAAATGTGAGTTTGCTCTTCTGAATTTTTCGGATTGAACAAGGGATCATATCATTTCATCAGCAGAGTGTAATTTTTTTTTTTTTTTTTGCATTGGTGGGAGTTTGAACTTCTTCAATCTTCCGGGTTGTTGTATAATACTCAAATTAACCATCCTTTCTTTATAGTTTTGTGTGCAGAATTCAATGAACTACATATTCATTTAGCAAGTTATATAACAATACTAGTGTATTTATGTTAATATATGCTCCCATTAGAAAATCTAAGCTTTGCTTTGATTTGGTTTTGGAAATGTTTTAGGAGAATGCGTGGTGGAAGACGCTTGTGGGAATCCAGAGATGAAAGGAAGTGGGGGCACGATAAATTTGAGGAATTATGTTTGCAGGAAAAGCCTAAGGAAGAGGTGGTTGGGTTTCTTAAGTCAATCTTGATATTAGTAATAATACGCTCTAGTTATCCCCAAAAGGGTTAATTACCTGTATGTGAAGTGATATTTTGGTTTCAGGGGAGAAGAACTAAGGATCGTTATAGAGGGCGGGGTAGAATTCGGGGAACAGACCGAGGATATGCAAGAGGAAACAGATTTAGAGACAATGAGTATAATAATAATAACAGTCAAAGCCATGTCCCTAAGAGTGTAAAAGGAAGAGGCCCTAAATGGTATGAACCAATAATAAAGAATATCAGTCATGCACCTTCGTCTCAAAGCAAGTGAGTGTGAAATGTGATTCATATGCTTTAGATTCTGTTTTTCCATTCCCCTTAATGTTAATCAACATTGTTTGGATGTAACATCTCTTTTGTAAAATTAATCAGATCTGGGAAGCATCCTGAGAAAGTGTCAGATAATGTTGCAGAGAAAGCATTTGCTCCCTCATTGAATCCAGAAACTGAGATAGTTGCTGCTAGAAAACAGGTCTTTGCATCGAGCTTAAATTCTGCTTCTCCTCCCTTTTATCCTTCAGGATCATTAAATAAAGGCATAGCCATAACACAGAACAAGGATGTACAAACTGGCAGTGCCAACAAGAACCTAAACACCGATGACAGCTTTTCTGTGTCAGAAACCACTTCAATAATGCGAGGGAAAGCTATGGCAGAACCTGGTGGTAATGACAAGCTTTATAGAGATGATACCATCAATACTGCTCCAGGGAAGCCTTTGATGAACGTACAAATGCCACTTCCTAGGTCTTCAGTAGTCAATCATTCACAACCTGCCCAATCAAAGACTCAGAGTCGAGGTCATATCACTGGATCAGCTAGTTATGAATCTTCCCATTCTTCTAACCAAGTCAATCGACTCTCAGCATCAAATCAACTCCATGGTCTTCAGCCAAGTCCTGTTCACAGCCGAGTCCAACATGCAATGCTTGCTTCCAGTCAACAGTTAGGCCAACATCTTGGTGGCAGATCGCAAACTTCATCTCCGCCTAAATCATCTCTATCAATAAAATCATTTGAAGGAGAAGTGGAATCTCCTTCAGAATTAAGTACATCTAAAAATGCATTGGTTGGAAAGGGAAAAGTTGTTTCTCAAAATAATGGACGGGGATCTTTTGTGTATGGTAGTACACAAGTAATGGGAGCCACTGGTAGTATGAGTGTTAGTCCTGGGGATCCAAACTTCCCAGCCTCTCCAGCTTTTCTTCCAGGTGAAGTTTTTGTCTTTCTTTTAGTTTTTAAACATTTATCAAAAAAATACATTTGTTAGTAATATTGTTTATTGTCATTATCGTTTGTGAAGGCATAAATAGAGCTTCTGTCGTTGGATTCATTCCATCAGACGCATGACAGTCTCTATGCACTTTTTTGTTTTGTGGAGAAGTTTGTTCGTTAGTGTACTTAGACGCCATAGTTGTTAGGTCCATCACTGTACTCACCTTATCAATCTTTAATATTAATTAAATGTTTTAAATTTTGCAATTTTCTGTTACAGATTAAAAAATGTATCACTTTCATTTGGTGTTAGAGTTTTGGGATTACAATATTAGCACATTCTGTTTTATTTCAATTTGTTGTTGAATATTCAGAAATTGATTTTGTTTTTGCTAGAAATTTCATGCAGTTATGCAATTTGGGGGACAGCACCCTGGTGGTATTGGTGTTCCTGCTGTAGGCATGGCTTTCCCTGGATATGTTGCTCAATCAAAACTTGGTTTGGCAAGTTCAGAAATGACATGGTAGAGAATTCTTTCCCATAGTTATATTCTTCTCTAGGAACCACAGATTCTCTATTTTGGGTGAATTATCTCTATTATGTATGTATCAGATACAAATATGCTAGGAAATGGCGGGATACATATATTAAACCCCTCGTGGTGTATCCAAGTATTTTACTTTATTTTTCTAACTAGAACACCAGGATACTACAAGAAATGATTGTTTTTTCTTTTGTTCATACATATAGGTAAAATGCACTTTACCCCAAAACTTAATCAATCCATACCTGTAACTTTTTTTTAATACACCCCCGAGTTTGTTGATCCCAAGTTTAAGAACCCAAGAGTTCAAAAAAGAATAAATTTTAGAGTTTCAATTCTGAATTACTCATAAGATCAAGAGATGAATTGCATTTTAGCCTATATATATTTTAAAAGTTCAAAAAAAAAAAAACACAGATTTGAATTGTAAACCTAAAACCTTTAACTCTTTTCTTCCTAAATGCTTAAATTTAAAAGCGCAAATATGAAACCCAAAAAAACACAGAAAAGTACTATGCATAAATGTGTTTATGATGGTAAATTGCCAATTTTATGGATAAAGAAACGTGTTCTTTATCTGTAAGTACCATACATTCAGTTTAACGTCTTCTAGTTCTTGTTATTGAAATTCTTTCATTTTTAATGGTAGTCATGACCTTTAGTACTGTTCAGGCTGCCAGTTTTGGCTGGTGCTGCTGGACCTTTAGGAGCTCAATATTGCTCATCTTATATTGCTGTTGATGGTTCTTATCATGCCCGTCCACCTGGACAGATGTCTGTTGCTGGCACCTCAAGGTCCATTTTGTTACTGCAATTGCTTTTATTCACGAAAGTTATTATTTACTTTGTTGGTGGGTTAGTGAAGCATGCAATTTACCTTTCTGACTTAACTTGTATGATGTCAACTGTTTTAGCTTGAAAAATACTGTTATAACCTTACTTCTGCTTGTACATTGATATTCATGATTGAAGATTATCAGTCCCTTGTATTCATCACCTTCTGGATTATGCTGATTGTCTTTCCTATTTCTCTGCAGGAGAGATGACATCACAAATAAACCAAATAATGTGTGGAAACCTTCAAAGAGGTCTGGTAAGGTTCACAAATGTATTACTTACGTTGAGATTTGAGTACTTTGTGTTGTTAAATTGATTTTTATTTGCAGAACTGGCAAACAATGAATTTAGAGAGCGACAAAATAAGCCTCGCAGGTCAGTTCAAACACTTAACTGGTTTGAAGTGGGCTCAGAAAATTGCTGGGCTCATTTCCTTGTTACATCATTCTGTTTCCATCAAACTGCCTTTTAGAAGTGCCTACGTATATTTTTTTTATCTTGGTACAGATACTCAGAGATGAAATTTGGCCAGTGAAGTACATAAATAAACGGCCTATTCAAATAAGCACAGATAAAAGGCTTTGTATTGTGCAATTAAGCTTTTGTGTTGTTTGAATGCTGCAAGTATCTTTATTTGTGATTAATTGGTCCTTCAAGTCTTCTTCTAGGCCCTTTGTGATCTCCAGAAGTTATGGAGCACTTTGGGCTGCTATAGTTTCCTAGATATTTAAGGTAAGCTTTCTTCACATTTCTTTTGTTTTTGTTTGCCAAATATCTTTAAGATTGGTTATTTTAAATTCCTACATTGTGCACTTGTAATAGAATCATCAATTATGGCCGCAAATACTGACTTTCAAATTTCTTCTCTCTTCCCCATTCAGTTTCTGAAAATTTAGATGAAAAATTACATACCAATAACTGATCGAGCGTACATTGTAATCGTGCTTAGGAATGATAATACATAAAATATCTGGTTCATCATATGCATTTGAATCATTTACTTTTTGTTCTTGAATGGACTTTGAATTTTAAGTTTGAATTATTTTCTAGTAGTAATCATTAAGAGATAATGTGCAATTATCTCTTGATAATTGCACATTATTCCAGTATTGCAGTTTTATCCGCAAATTGCCTGCTCATGCTGTACTGAGGCCTGCCAAATATTGCATCTTGAGAGGCGGAAATTTCTTTTTTAAACTGAGGTAGAATTTACATCAAACAAAGATCACTGAGGCCGCAGTTGTTATTTAAACATTTGAATATGACCTTGGATTTACTGTTTACAGGTTTTCTTGTGTTTGGAATTGAGGTGAAAGTTTACTGAAAAATGAGTGCAGGCTTCTCCGTGAAGATAGATGAAGAATTGTGTGAAGCAGCTATTTGCTCAGTTGAGTTTCGTTTGCCCATTCAAAGGATAATTGTTCGTTTCTTTGCTTTGCTTTCAATCATGGCATTGTCTCGGATTAAGACTGGCTTATAATATTGATGTTTTGAGATTAATTCCATTGATTCATCCGCTTGGTGGTATGTTCATCACCCAACTCCTGTTAGCGACAGACTTAATACTTTGTTACAAAAGAATTTGCCTTTCCCATTCTTAGTTCTTGTTGGGCTGTTCTCAAGCAAATGGATGATGGAAACACCAGAGACCTTCGACCTTCTGCTTTGCAGAACTCAAGGTCACCAAACTAGAACAGCCAACGGCCTCATAGCAAGATGTTCACTCGCTACATAAATGTAATCATCCTCAACAACCGCTTGACTTTGTCCAGGTTAGGCATCTAGAAACTCCATTAGATGAAATTCCTACCCAACCCATGACATTGTATTACCAACATCGTATTTTGAATCGGTTCTCCAAAATGAGGCTGCCTGAAGAACACAAGGGTCTTGGCGGCCACTCATGGGCCATAATCAACCCCTCCAAAATTGAGGGGGCGCAGCCACAATCGAAGGTCTTATCTATGCAATGAATCTTTTGTTTTTTTTAGTGTAAATTGAGTTGGAAGAAGAGGTGAAAAGACATGAAGAATTTCCCCATAAGATAGCGAAGGACACGGGTAGACCATGAGAGTGGGAGGCGATGGAGTTGTAATGATGAGATATGACGAAGTTGGGGATTTTCATAAGAAAGGTTGCCTCGCAAGTCGACTGTAAGTAAAAGTTTTTACCTCCCAAGTTCTGAATGTGGAAGGGAAAAAACACAAAATTTGGTGCAAAACATGAGTTCCGAGTTACTCCGTAGATGACAACTTAGAGCAAAATGTAGGTTTAGAAATTGAGAGGGTAGCTTGAAGACTTCCGGCTAAGATGGACTTGCAGTCTGTCCAGCACGAGGTTTGACATGGTGGATCGCACCCTGGTCATAATAGACTCAATTGTAAATTGCAAATGCTGTTGTGAATAATTGAAATGGTTGCCTCTAATAGATAACAACCATTAAATCAACCATTAAAACAAAATTTAGGCATGGTTTGGCCTGTGAAACAGGGTTCTTAATCAAATGTTAACTGTATAATCAAAATAGCCATATGATGAAAGTAGCAAGGTATTTGGTGACGTTGTATTTAAAATTTTAAATTCTTTTATCCAGATTCTAATAAAGAAACCTGATGGTACGAACATGTTTGCAATTAGTGGTAAAACAACGTGGGAATTGAGAGAGTATCAAATGATAAATGATGCCTTAATATGAAAATACGGTAAATTTTCCAAAAAAAATTTGACCATCGCCTTTTGGGTATCCCGGGGCAATAATACAAGCAAGACGACATTTGGTGGCAGAGGTAACAAACTTCATACACCAATGTTCATCGGTCTTGCCGTGTTTGTTAAATGACTGGTCTTCTCCTAACCACTTTTGATGAAATCAAATTGCTGGTCAAGTGTGCATGTACTTACATTTCTATTTCTTTGAGGCAAACTGCAGAGGAAAACAGATGGTCATCAAACTACTTTGGGGGCGAAGGGTTATTACATTCTGGAGGAAATTCTTAGACCATATGATATAAAGCTTAATGGGTTGAACCAGTCAGTGCAAAGCAGCATGTTCAACAAGCTCTTTATACTTATTGGGTACATAAGACTTCACTTTGAGAGTGGGTTGTCCACCCCCCTTTGCTGGAGACACATACTTCAGACCAATTACCGTTGCTAGACCTGCAGAGAGAGTTAACAACTAATTTAGATTAAAAGATATCCACAGGAAAAGGAAAAAAGAAACCAAAACTTGGAAAGAACCTCTTTCCTTCTTTTCAAGTACAATAATTGGGTAAAAAACATGGGTCAATTTAGAAGTTAGTGGCAGAGATCCTACATTCAGCTCCTTTGCAACTTATGTGGATCAATATATAGAAGTTGCATAATATTTATTGTGATACCCTCTAAAACAAGTTTATAATAAAAGAACTTAAACAAGTCAATCCGATAAGTTAGTAGTACAGGCAGATTCCAAAGTTTGACCTGCATCAAACTTTACGTACATATATTGAAAAAGAAAACCTCCTCAAGGACAAACTTTTGACCTATGTCAAACTTGGGAGAGGCATTGCCGTAATGCAGACTAGGAATCAGAAATCGAATAACCACGGTAAACGTTCCTTAAAGCAAGTAATTGACATGAATCTGAACAAGCTTATGTAGGAAAATAGTATAAATGCTCTCACTTTGATGTATCCGGCCATATAATAATCTTTCGCCTTTCCAAAACTCCAAAGGTCGTACTTTGATCCTGGTACTTCGCCTTAACCCAGATTCCCATGCAGTTCCAGCGGCTGAAAGACAATCTCCAATTACTCTTTCGAATAGATATGTCAATAAACACCAATTTTCATCAGATAAACAAGTACCTGCAAGGCTCTGTCTTCGGAGACGTTTTTTATCTTTGTTTACCTTGTGTTGCTTTCCTTCCTTTTTCAATGTTACCTCAGACTCCTGGATTTCCTTTTGCTGGAAGGAGCAATAACAACAAGATTTTAGACCACAAACATATCCCAAAAGAAAAAAGTTCTAACTACCAATAGTTACTGAAGGCCAAAGTTTATAGGGCATATAAGCGGAGACTAGATGTACGTAGACCTGGGTATAAAATACCTCAACTTCAGTTACCTCATCATTCTGACCTAAAGCATTTTCAAGAGCATTCATTGCATAATCTTCCATCACAGTAGCAGTTGATGACTCTGCTGGAAAAGAAAACATCATCGCCAACATAATGTGAAAATACTATAGAGCATATTTTTTTTTTTTTTTCAACTCCAACATAAAAAATTATCAGAATTGCAGGCAGACACCAAGTTACAATGAAATTTCAAGTTCAAGGAAACATAAAGGCAAGACCATGTTTAGTTAATATTTGAAAATAAGCATACCCAACTGTTGCTGAACAATGCTTAAATGTTTTTCAGTTGAGTCTTCTAGCGTAGCATTGAGCTCTCTTGGAGCCACTTCTTTATGCTTTCCTATCTGCAATCATATCTTCTCACATTACACAACATCAAGCCTCAAAAATCATTTAAAGTCAACACGGAAACAAAACTTACTGTCTCATCTGCTTGCACTTTAGAGCTTTGTGATTTCTCTTTAATTGCTCTTTTCTGAAGACTTTCACTTATGTCAGCCTCAATATCAATATGAAATTTACTTGAATCGACATTAGTATTTGCATCATCTTTAAGTGAATTTTTAGTCCCAGATATTTCAGAGTAATAATTAAAATGTTCAATGACCTCATTTGAACTGTTTTTATTACTTCCAACAGCATCCTCGACATGTGAAGTTGACAATTGTCCATGAGAGGCGCTGGACTGCTTTCCAGTATTAAATGGACCACACTGTTCATTAGTGGCTTCAAACGGAGAAAGATTTCTTGCTGGTAACTCATCAATGTGATGAGCTGAAAATTGGTCGTTTAATGGATTTGGTTGTAGAATACGCTTCTTTAAGGATGTCAATGAAGCAAATGGACTTTTTGAAGGGGTCGGGGATGCTAAATGACTAAACAATCTATGTTTTTCCTTCTGCGGTGTTCTCCCTTTCACTAGGTTGTGTATATCTGACAATGCATTCCGAGACTTTGTAAAGTTTCCTCTTGGAGATTTTACATTAATATTTTTAATACCTTCAAGCTCTGGAAGGGATAATTTCTCTAGCTCAATAGGCTTGATTTGCAAGCGCTCCTGCAAAAGACTGATTGCTTCATCCCCCTCTAAATCTTTGCAATTAACAGAGAACAGTTCATCTAAAATTTTATCGACTTTGTTATCCATATTTGTTGGCAAATCTGCAAAGAAAAAGATAATAATCGTATGAAGTGTATAACTACGGATAATTCATCTTGCATTACCAAGGTACTCACTCTCTTGTACTGAGATGTTCTGATTAGGCTCTTGTTCCAAACTGAGATTAGTTAAACTGAGAATGTCTGATCTAACCTCCTTTTGATAAGAAACATTATTCTCATCATTTTTAGATACTACTGAAGAAAACTGATGCTTGTACTTTACCGACCTCCTGTGCATAATAAATAAGATGGTGTTCAAAACACTGATAAAACAATGTACAAGTAAAACATTTTATAATGGAAATTTATGATAAATGTTTGTTATACCCCAGGATTCCAGGTCGACGGTGGCGTATTATTGAGGATGAATTCACCTGGTTCAGGTCTGTTAAAACACTTCCAGTCTGCCTCCTTATTTCTCTTTTGGCATCTGTAAGCAATAAAATGAAAAGATCAATCAATTGACCAGCATAAAGGTTAGCACCCTGCTTCTCTTTTGCAGGAAGAGATAGGATCTGTGACTTACTTTCAAGTCTTTCAAAGGCTAAGAAGAATTCTTCTGGATCTTTAAGTTGTGTTACGTCCAAAGTTGGTTCCAAATTCACAGCAGTTAGACTGTTAGAAAAATCACATCATAAAACTAGATTCCAATGGCGCGCATTTAAAACAAGAGGGACATAACAGAAGCTAAGATCCTTTTCTTACCCTGAATCAGGCCTCAAAGAAAACCTAGCCCGCTTACGGTTCAAGGCTGGTCTTCTCTCTTGTGGTTGCTGCATACCTGCAACCCCAGCTTCTTCATTCTTGTTTTCAGGTGGGAGATAACTCATAATTTTAGCGTTCAAGAGCTCTGAACCATCATCTACAATAGCCATTGCCTGCTCCACAAGTTTCTTAGGACTTCTTAAGGCCTAGAATTTTGGGTTAAATACAAAGTGTCACGTTCTTGAGGCCAAGATAAAGTAAATATGTGAAAGAGATGGAGACAAATTTGCAAGGAGTGCCACGATCCCAGAATCTTGCTCCATTGCATTATTAAACTTGTATAGGGTCTCCGCTTATCATAACTTTATCTTTGAAAAGTCCCAATAATTGAAGAAACAAGAGAAATTTTCATGATAATGTGACTCATTGGTCTTGATATATTATTTTAATTAATTGAATTGCAATATAATAATATAAATGCACTAAGAAAAGAATATTCGATGGTATTAGTTTGAAACACGTAGATTGTGGTGTAAACTTGATGTTATTGAAATCATCTCGAGATTCCCTAGATCCTCTTGTTTCCTCTACAAAAGTACAAGACCTCATTCACAAAACAGAAAAAAAGAAAAGGAAGAACTAAGGTCAAGAAAGGTTCTCAATTTGGTGAATTCTAGACTGAAACTGCAGAGATTTTTTCTTGCTAGAGTGAAAGAGAGGGGGTTCTAAACTGCCAAACGTACAACTGAGAGGTTTCGTTCTGTAATTTTATTGGCTCATAAAGGTATGCATATTAATTGTTTCTAGGATTTCAGACCTTTGCCTGTTCTTCCAACAGGAACTTAAAAAGTCACTCGCGTTTACTTTATCTCAATTTCTTTCACCCAAATGGGACTAAATTCAATACGATTCAATTTTACAACAGTGTCTGAAACAAAAAATCAATGCCACTATAGCGTCTGCAGCTTAAAAACGAATTGTAAGTATCTCATGAAAGAAACAACGGATTTATCACAAAAAAATAATAATGCCAACCAACAAAGATTCAAAAAAATATATGTATGTACATTTTGGCACTACCTCAATTAATTAAGATATTTCGAATCTCATACTTCTTAAACAATAAAATCACTGAGAAAACGGTTCTAATTCGCATACAACGGACAGTCATCAGCATTCACGAACAAAAACTAATCAGAAAATTTAAACATAAAGCTGGAAATAAAGCAAAGGGACATCGATAACCTCAGCCTTGAGGCGCTTATGGATGTAATCGAGTTCGATTTCAGGCTCGTTGGGCTTTGAATAGTCGAATGAAAGGCCGTATACACTAGGGAAGAGAGAAAGACCCGAATATCTTGCGAGCGGATCCACTGGATTGCAGCAACTAGCTTCTTCTTTTTCCATTATTGCCGTCTCCATGAACGAACCCTCATTGAGAGAGAGAGAGAGAGAGAGAGAGAGAGAGACAGATTTAGAATTCGAAAGGGCGGGATTCTGTGAGGGAGGGGGGTAGTTGAAAGACGATTTGTCGTCTTCAAACCAGTTGTCCTTCTAGGAATAAAGCAAGTCGATCTCTAGAACTAGCACTTTTTCAACTCATATATATATACATAACACCCAATCTGGAAACTTATACATTTAGCACTTCAACCGAGCAATAGTCTAAATTACCCTTGATGAACATGGGATTATATTCCACTGTCTACCATATAAAAAAAAACTCTTTTGTAACGATCATTTTTCTAAACCCTTTTTTATAGAAACTATTCTTTTCTCACAACTCCATTCGTCACTTAATAATTCTTTCTTGTTGACTCTTTAAAGCCTTTTAAGTTGAATTACATATTTTATTCTTCAAAAAAAGAACGAAATCTCTTTCTTTAAAAAAAACATATGCATAGCAGAAAACTTTTCTCACTGAACATAAAATAAAACTCAACTTTCCATAAAATTATTTTCTTATGTAATACATGAAAATTCTCTTTTTACATAGCTTTTATTATAACAACGTCAAACCTTCTTAGTCATGGAGATACTCTTTCAGCTGTCTTTTTCATCATATCCTTTGATTCATTGTCATCACATTTCCTGTTACATACACCACAAAATCCATTTTTAAGTCTAATGTTTAGCAAAAACTATAATTAATCATGAATAATAAAAGTTTCTTCTTTCTTTTCCGTTTCCGTTCTGTTTTGACATTGGGATACTATACCAAAGTTGTTTTGTTCTCCATTGGGGTCATCAACCTCCCAAAACTCCAATGGTACTGTATCACCAAATCAATTACATATCTTCTTTCGTCTTTCTCTTTCTTACCTTAAAAACTTATGCATAAGAAAACATTTACAAAACTTTTCTAAAAACATGATACATGAAATAATGCAACCTGCATGTCACTCAAACTTTATCTAACATTATCAAACCATTAGAACATTTAATCCTCGGATCAAACATAACATAATATAATAGAAACTACAAAATACTTTTTCTAACTTAACCTTATCATTAGAGAAGAAACGTCTTTGAAGGAGTAAATTCTTGCTCGAAGTTCATTTTGAGTGCAATAAAACCCAATAAGCAAAACCCTACTATGTAGAGACGACGAGTTTTTAATGTATTGGAAGTCTTTATAAGAAATCTTATTTAAAAGCCGAAATATAGTAAAAACCCAACATAAAATAAACAAAAATAATTGTAAAATATTTTGACTTAATCTCATAACAATTAAAACATAACTAAAACAAAAATAGTTCGTAACAACTTATTAAAAATATTTCGCTCCAACAACATCATTGTCTCGCCTATGAGAATACTCCTTCAATTACACTTTTCAAATATTTCCTCATTATATGTCCCATTAAAAGTATCTTCACCTGCATCACAAAGTTTATCTATAAGTCTAAAGCTCAGTAAGATATGCATATATAACATAAATATGAGATGCAGTTTATAAAAACATGTCTTTTTCAATCATCAATTTTTTCTTCTTCTTTAACTTAATAGTCCAGTCATTGTGGATAATACAGTCTAGGGAAGATAGTGGCACCATTAGGTCCATCTCATGAGGGACAGTAGACTTGAACCCCGCATACAATAACTATTTACGTTTATGCACTCTGTCTTTCTGTCTTTCTTAATGAAAGCGTTTTCCATGATGATGAAACAAACACATGATCCTGCATGTAAAACGTAACATATAATATTAGTTTGACCTATTATCACATACATGACAAACAACAATACATCTCCAAAATTCTTACATCGTTCTATCATTCTGTATTTATTCTAGTAAATAAAATCGAAGCATCTAGTAAAGCAAAAGTACATCCTTGATCAACGTCTTCATATAACATAACAGTACATAACAAGGGAAGAAAACCAAAGAAGAAAATATCATAACACCTTGTGATGTAGGTCAAAGGCTAAACACATACAAACATCACGAACTTAGGATTCTTAGTGACATCTGTTCAATGACAATTCGATCTAACCTTCACTCTAACTTGTTTCTAACACGTTTATTTTCCTTCAGAGAGCCTGAGAGGAAGAATTCTAACTCTCGTGGCTCCTAATGCATGAATGATTAGAGTTTCATCTTAACCTTCCTTTTTCATAAAAATGTAGTCCAAAAATTCCACTAACGTCGTGTTCTGGAGTATCCCATATGGTTGTCATAGGCACATGTTCTTTTGTCACTAAAGTGTATGTTTTCGCTGCAGGTATCAGCTGCAGATATCAGCTTCACTTGCATTGTCCACCAATCAATATCCACCATGTTCACATTTCACACCTTACTTCCATAGACACCAACGTTTCCTCGGACACCAATGTTTTTGCACCTCATCCTGCAGATACCTCTTAAAGTTACCTACCAATCGCTATCTTCCTCATACACATATCCTTTCGCAATATCTCACTCCGGTGGATACCAAAGCTTTGGAGGACACCAATGTTTTCGCACACACCAACATTTTGGTAGACACTTCATCCTACGGATACCTCTTAAAATTGTATGTTAATCATTATCTGCCATGTATACATATCCTTTCACGAACACCTCACTTCCGCAGACACCAACACTTATGGGGACACTAACGCTTCTATGGACACCTCATCCTACAGATACCTTTTATAATTGTCCACCAATTACTATGCTTTAGCAAACACTAACGCTTATGCGGACACCAACTCTTCTGCGAACACATTTCATTCCGTTGGCACCCTTCTGCGGACACGTACACATATTATTTCCAAATTTTTTCCACACCAAACTTTCCTAATCATGTGACATGCTTAATAAAATAAATTTTGTATCTTTATTAAAATTTAACCCTTCACAACAGAATATATAAATTTCCTATTATAACGTTAGTCATTCCATTTAAATTCTAAAATGTCACGTTACACATGAAACTATTTGTGGAAACTATCTAGTGATAAAAGCTTAATGAAAATGGATCCACTCATGGACTTCAAAATAAATAATATCGATACTCAGGAAATCGCAATAGTCATAACAACTCTGATCAGGTTTAATATTTTGTGTCTAGGGACATGACACATTCTTTAACGACCCAGATTTTCATACATTTAAAAAAAATGATTTAAATTTTGTGAAAAACATATCAGAGTGCAAGCCGGGCCGTTATGAACACTTAAAACGTTGCGGAAATAAAAATATTTGGTAAATCGTTAGTTAAATCGTTTGAGAAAGAACTAAGAAATACAAATAAATACAACTTAATTACACTTTAGAAAACATAATTTAATTAAATTACAACCCGATCATCTCTCACTTCTCATAGCCTGGCCAACCACAAGCTCGCTCGTGCAAATCCATCATCAACTGCTTCTTCATTTCTCAAGGACTCCACGCGAACGTGTACCTACACCGCAAGTCAAACGTGAGCCTAAAGGCCCATTAAGAGAATGAGTTTATGCATATGAGATGTCGCTCTTTAATTCTTTGGAATGGATCCGCCCCAAGCTAATATTTTATTTATGTATATTATGAATAGTTACGTGTTTTAGGAATAGCTCGTATATGGAGCGTGGGGTTTGAGGAATCCTACGGTTTCTAATTAATTATATTAATTGATCTTGAGATCCTATATAGGAAAGGTTAATTTTTTTCCTCACTCAAAGCGTGTGCCCACCCCGTGGTGGTGCTCTTAATTGTTTTTATCGTTATGATGCCTAAAACTAAAAGTAAGTACAACATACAAAAGTGAATTCATATAACAACCATAACGGACATACAATGCACAGCAAGGTAAAGAATGATGACATACTTGAAAAGTTTACAACCTAAGTTTATTCACATGCTTTTATTAATTTACTTAGGTTAACTAAATCGATTAGGTTAATGCACTCGATTGATTAACAACTTTTAATGAATTAACAACTAAATCAATAACTAGTAAATTAACATACTTATTAATTAAGTTAATCCAAACATGCTCAATTAGTGAATTCTTAACCAATCAATATCTGCAAGGCAACCAAAGTAATAATACAAGCAGAGCCATCAACGAAGCAACCAACCCTAACAACAAAACTAACAGAGAGCTAACACAACTAATAACCAAGCAATAGAGCTAACAACAATATAATAACAAACCAAGTCTACATAGCATTCATAAGTCCATAAAACCAATCCAAGATGTTAACTAGTAAACTAACAGCAGCAATAAATGTAAATATAACATAACCCAGGGCAGAACAGCGAAGGGAACTCCAAGAATTCATAAGGCATCACATAGCTACATAATATTCTAGCCTTCTACACCATCAACGCCACAGAAATAACCAACAACAAGGAAACTAATCAAGGAGTCATAACAGAATTTCATCTAATGAACAACTAACCTACATATGCGTTAAGGAAAACATGCAGAGCAATTATACAGAACCTAACTAAATGGGGAAATACAGAGAGCTAACATACAAGCATCAAAACATACGACAAACAAGCAGAGAAAACATACAAGTATACCAACGAAGAAATATTCAGACATAAAAACATACAAACTCTATTACTCATGCACACACTTGTGGTGTAGGGCCTCCACCTGGCCAAGACACACCCAAGTCCTACCGAATTGAAGAACTAACACACAGGGACAGCAACTCCACTGCACCCAGCTCACACTACAGCTCCAAGCTTCAGCAGGACAGCAGCGTGAAGACCCGAGGTAGCAACAATTCCCAGGAGCTTCTTAGCCTTTCCCTCCCTTCTCTGAAATCTTTATCACAAACACTCGCCGAATATAAAAACACAAAAAAGGAAAATTTGAAATGTATAACCACTTATCCCATGATTTTCGGCAGAAGCGGATTCTTCGGATTGGCTCACCACGCCTCTGCCTTCAGCTCCCTTCTAAACCGTCACACAAGAATCAAAGGGAATGGACCAGACCATGAGCTGGACAAGCCCCAGTCGATCACGAACCGAAGCCCTGCCAATCATGAATCGTTGATTCATCCCCTACATCCTGTCGATTTCATGACCTAGCGCGACCTGCAACGCCCCCCGCCGTGAAGAAATGTCTAGAGCACCGAGTCATACGCTTCATTGTCGGTAGCTAGCTCGTCGTCCTCGCCTCTCTGTTTGTTCTCCTTGATCCCGATCGTTCGCTCTCGGGTGTCTCCCTCTCCCTCTCTCTTTCTATTTTCGTTCTTCATAAAACAAGAAAACCAATATCTCCTTCTTCTCTTCTAATTTAAACCGATCCAAACCACAACAGCATGAACCGAACTGAGCAGCCAACAGAACCAGTTCTTCATTTTTCCTTCTCCAATTGAATTTTCTATTTTAATTTCTTTTTATTTCTATCTTCCAAATAAATCCCAACTTTAATTATCCTTAATCCAATTCCCCAATTAATCATCATTTAATCTCTAATTAATCACACTTTCTAACCTTTTTAATTTAAGGTCCCTTAATAATTCTCCTTTCAAATTAATCATAATTATCATCTAACAAATTTCGTTAAACCATAATATGACAGAATACGTCTTTGGTAATACCCTGATAATTAATTATCCACTAAAACAAAGGTCGGGGTGTTACACATTCAACTATTCCATTGTTTTATTTAACAACAACACAACAAACGCATACTCCAATGGTCGAATGTACATGACGAAAATATGAACCCCACATGAGTTAATCAAACTTAGTTGATACAATCAATATGATCAATAAAATAAATGTATGCATGCTTGAAAGTAAACATATCTGGTGAAAATATGTATTGAATATGAAAACCAACAAGTTATCAAAATGGATACATCATTTTATATGAGAACATGTCTCAAAATAAATTTTACAAAACGATGCGATGATGGACATAAAAATAAACCACTACCTCAACCAAACCTACCAAGCCAAAGACCAAGTAACAATAATCCAAGGAGTCTTGACCTCTCGTTAATCCTTTGAACATATAAAGTAGCTTATCCTAATTCTTTTTCTTGAAGACTCTGACATGAGAATTGTGAGGTTTACCTTGATACGTCTTTGATTTTCTGAGTCTGTATTTCTTTCTTTGTTGATAGTAACCAGGAATAGGCACTTCCTTGTAGAAGTCCAGGTCTTTGAGACTTCTTTGGAATGCGGCTTTAGTGCATAATTCTGCTAAGTATTGGTATGCAAAGTGTATTCGTGGGAATACACCAACAGTAGCTCCAGGGAATTTTTTCAAGAATGCTCGCTCAATTTCATTTCCTATTAGTTGCGGCATCTTCCTTGTGAATTTCTCTGATATCTCTAGAGAAGTGTACATTTTCCCTAACTTGGCTGCCAGTATTTTAAAATCATTCATGTACCTTAATAGGTCTTTGACATTTTCACATGTCAACCTATCTAGATCTTTGTAGGCTCTATTTTGTTCTTCAGTTGAGCCTTGAGTGGGATACTCGAGCAAGAATATCCTCCTAATTTGTGAGAGGACATTTTGAGTTTCATCTGCAGTGCTTACTAAACCGGCATAGTCCTCGGGGTAAGCCATTCTCCATTGGATCCATGTCTTTTTCTCTATTTCACCAAGTAAATTTTCAATATAATTTACCTTGGTTTGATTATCCACCTATACTTTTTCATTGACCAAGTTGAGCGTAATTGTTTCCCATCTGGATATAACGTCATTGTATAATCCAATTTCATTTAGGAGAACCAATAATGCTCCAGTTTGTTGTTGAGCCTGGGGTAAGTTCCATTGTCCTCTATAAAATTTCCCAAAGTCTCTGACTCTTCCTTTTATCTTGTCTGTATTGAAACAAGATTGTGGTTATGGGTCATACCTATTTGTTGTTAGGGGATACATAAGTTGTCCCATCATTGAATCTTGTGGTGGCCTATAGGTAGATGTTATTGAGGACGAGGCTGCATCTATTTCCAGCTTCTGTACTTGTTCTTCTAATTTCTTTAGCTGTATAGGATAGCCTAATTCTGTTGCATAATCCTCTGTTTCTAGTTTATTCATCAATGCATAATGGACTTTGGCTTCGTCCAGCTCATCACTGGTTGTGGAAAAGAAGTAACTCTCTTCCCCACCACCTTCCAAACCGAACGGATTGGGAAATTCGTCATCAGAGGAATGATCTCATTTGGGTTCTGCAGAATTGTAAAATGTTGGATTAAAATCTGGAGGTTCTTGTGCTGAAGTACTGGGAATTGATGTCTGAGTTGCCCATGCGGGTGCAGTATAGCAAACATAATAGTTGTATTTACCGCTATTTTGACCTAGTGTATCCTATGTTGAGTCTAGGTATTTTTGTTTTAGATGTATCAGCTCCGGCTCTTGATAATCTTCTAGAGTATCATATTCTGGATAATCATCTCCAGAAATAGATAATACTCCCGCAAATTCTCGAATTTCCTCTTCATCAGCGTCTTCAACATCTTCATTGTTAAGATTTACTGATGCTCTTGTAGGAATGTCCTGGTACTGCTGGAATCGCATCGAGATTGCTCCGTCTGATTTCGTTCTTGAATAAAAATTTGTGGGGGCTGCTACGGGCCTGTTCATTGTAGGCCTTAGATTCCATAGAGTATTCTGCGTTAGTGATACAGAATATTGTTGTCCAGGAATAGCTTGAATTCCCCTTGATGCCAAGTAACTTAGAACATTGTCGGCATTTAGTTGGAAGTTGGCAAAACTGGTATTTGTTAATCTCCCGATTAAGGAGCGTGTGATAAAAAGGTTGCTTTCTCCTCCTTCCGAGTTATCATATCCAGTTGTTTGGATCGCCAATTGGAAGTAATTGTAAAAATCCTGGACCCCAACCATGAAATTAGGAACTAAATATACTAACTGCGTTCCTATGGTTAAGTCCATCTCCATGGTGCCAATAATAGATCTATCGTCTGTCCACCTCGTGTCACGGAACACTACTAAACATCGAATCCTGGTTGCTTGTCGATGAGAGTTTGTCCTCGAATCATTATGATGCCTAGGTGGATATGCCCAAGCTGTTCTCGTTGCAGCCTTCGATAGCTAGATTCTTCCAGGAATGATAAGTCCATCTGTCTACCGTCAGTGATAAGTAGACGTCGCTCAGAGTAATGTTGATATACTCTGTGATTGACTGTTCTGTTATGTGATCCATAAAGGATTTCAGCAGGTACTAGGCTTGCTCTTTGCCTTTGAGATAATTGAATCTGCTCTTGTGGATCTAGCAGATTTTCCAGAGTAATATTTCCTGTATTATGAAGCCTTCGAGCCATATTGTGTCGTAATCTTTGCATCCTTTGGTAGGAACGAATTTGGTCTTCATAGACCAAAGGCCTTTGTTCCTCTGTTGTTGTTTGTGTTTCGCTCATCTTTTCTACAACCGGTGATAAGTTGGACGAAGCCGAAGTCCATTATGCATTGATGAATAAACTAGAAACAGAGGATTATGCAACAGAATTAGGCTATCCTATACAGCTAAAGAAATTAGAAGAACAAGTACAGAAGCTGGAAATAGATGCAGCCTCGTCCTCAATAACATCTACCTATAGGCCACCACAAGATTCAATGATGGGACAGCCTATGTATCCCCCAGCAACAAATAGGTATGACTCACAACCACAATCTTGTTTCAATACAGACAAGATAAAAGGAAGAGTCAGAGACTTTGGGAAATTCTATAGCGGACAATGGAACTTACCCCAGGCTCAACAACAAACTGGAGCATTGTTGGTTCTCCCACATGAAATTGGATTATACAATGACGTTATATCCAGATGGGAAACAACTACGCTCAACTTGGTCAATGAAAAAGTATGGGTGGATAATCAAACCAAGGTAAATTATATTGAAAATTTACTTGGTGAAATAGAGAAAAAGACATGGATCCAATGGAGAATGGCTTACCTCGAGGACTATGCCGGTTTAGTAAGCATTGCAGATGAAACTCAAAATGTCCTCACACAAATGAGGAGGATATTCTTGCTCGAGGATCCCACTCAAGGCTCAACTGAAGAACAAAATAGAGCCTACAGAGATCTGGACAGGTTGACATGTGAAAATGTCAAAGACCTATTCAGGTACATGAATGATTTTAAAATACTGGTAGCCAAGTCAGGGAAAATGTACACTTCTCCAGAGATATCAGAGAAATTCACAAGGAAGATGCCGCCACTAATAGGAAATGAAATTGAGCGAGCATTCTTGGAAAAATTCCCTGGAGCTACTATTGGTGTATTCCCACGAATACACTTTGCATACCAATACTTGGCAGAATTATGCACTAAAGCCACATTCCAAAGAAGTCTCAAAGACCTGAACTTCTACAAGGAAGTGCCTATTCCTGGTTACTATCAACAAAGAAAGAAATACGGACTCAGAAAATCAAAGACGTATCAAGGTAAACCTACAATTCTCATGTCAAAGTCTTCAAGAAAAAGAATCAGGATAAGCAGAAAAAGTGCAAATGTTATATATGCAGAGAATATGGGCATTTTGCAAAAGAATGCAAAAACAAAAGAGGCAATATTCACCGAGCTGCAATAATGGAAAATGTAGATCTACCTATTGACTGGGATATTATCTCAGTGGACATGGATGAAGATCTAAGTGACGCCATATGCAGTCTTTCGGAAGGTGAAGAAACATCCCAAGCGGTCAAGACAATCTTAGCAGACATTCCTTACAAAGAAACTGCCTTTGTGTTAGGAAGTCCTTACGGATGGAGAAAGCAGATAAGTCTCCCACAGGTTCAAGAGGAATGCCAACACCAATGGCAATTTAATACAGAGCTTGAAGAACAATACAAATTATGCTCTGCATGCAAAGAACCAACCATGAAAAAGATGAGAGGTCACTGCACTCAATGCAGAGTTACTGCATGTCCACTATGTTCAAAACATTACTTTGGGCAGGAGATTATAATAGCACCATCAGAATTTTGGAATTATCAAAGTAAAGACAGCTTTATACAGGAACTGATGGGCTACATCATACATTTGTCTAATGAAAATCAAAGGTTGCACAAAGCCTTAGGAGAAACATTGGAGAAGGAATTTAATGAATTACCATTGATGTATAAAGAAGATGCCAGACTGAAAGAAGGGTCAACATCACATCAAGACGATGAATTCCAAATACAGGAATTATTAATCAAAAGAAGGAGTGAGACATGCTTAATACCCAGAAAATCGACTTTAGGGTCAGTCGGCTATGATCTGTTCACAGACCAAGACAAAGAAGTTCCTCCTCGAGGAAAAACTGACATTTCTACTGTAATTAGCATTCAAATGCCTGACTCTACTTATGGAAGAATAGCCTCAAGATCAGGATTAGCTCTCAATCACTCAATCACAGTTGGAGCTGGAGTAATTGATCATGATTATACCGGGGTAATTAAAGTTATTCTATTTAACCATTCAGATATTTCCTATTCAGTCAAATGTGGTGATAGGATAGCTCAATTAATCCTCGAACGATACAATGGAGCCATAAGAGTCAAAGAAGTCAATGAAGTATGAGAAACTGAAAGAGGCAAAAAAAGGTTTGGTTTGACAGAAGAAAACGCCCTAGTATGGGTTGATCACACCTGCAAAACTGCAAGCAGGACATCATCAAAGAAGACCATTAATAGGCTTTACAACATGATGATCAAATTCAACATCCCAGGAGTAAAACCCTTTTCTTTAAGAGCGATTCTAGACACAGGTGCAACTGTATGCTGTCTAGATATTAACTCTGTCCCACCAGAGGCTACTGAAGACAGTCCTTACACCGTCAAGTTTGATGGAATAAATTCAACACAGGAAGCAAAGAAGAAATTAATACCTGGAACAATGATTATTGAAGAAAATTCTTTCAGGATTCCATTCACCTCCTGCTTTCCAATAAAGATTCTAGATGAGGGTATATAGATGCTGCTCGGGTGTAATTTTATATGAGCAATGCAAGGAGGACTGCGAATAGAAGAAAGAATTATAACCTTCTACAAAACCATCACTACAACGGAGACAAGTCCAGAAATTGCCAAAGTTACAACAGAAATTCAAGAGGATGAAGCAAAACAACACCCTATTGAGGAAATGATCAAGCAAGAAGCGTTGAGTATTAATCTCAATGAAATGGTATGTTTTTCTTCAATAATTACTAATGAAGCTTTTAAGTATAAGTTTCAGAAGGAGATGGACGAACTAAAACTTCAAGGGTATATTGGAGAAAATCCTCTTCAGCACTGGACTAAGAACCAAGTGATCTGCAGGCTTGAAATAATAAATCCTGACATCACAATTCAGGACAAGTCACTTAAACACGTCACTCCCACAATGAGTGATTCATTTCAGAAACATGTGGGAGCTCTACTACAATTAAGAATCATCAGGCCCAGTTCTAGCAAACACAGGACCATGGCCATGATAGTAAATTTGGGCACCTCAATTGATCCAATCACTAGAGCAGAAGTCAGAGGGAAAGAAAGAATGGTATACAACTACCGTAACCTCAATGACAATACACACAAAGACCAATACTCGCTACCTGGAATCAATACTATAATCCAAAGAGTCGGATAAAGTAAAATCTACTCTAGATTTGACTTGAAAAGTGGATTCCACCAAAGTTGCAATGGTAGAAGAAAGCATCCCATGGACTGCATTCATAGTGCCACAAGGATTATACGAATGGCTAGTCATGCCCTACGGTCTTAAAAATGCTCTTGCAATATTTCAACGTAAAATGGATCAGTGCTTCAAAGGTATGGAGTCATTCCTTGCACTTTATATTGACGACATTCTGATCTTTTCACAGAATGAAAAGGAGCATATCCAGCATATCAAGGAATTTATCCAACGTGTTAAGAAATGGGGCTTAGTACTCTCAGCCACAAAGATGAAGATAGCAGTCTAGGAAATTGAATTCTTGGGAACTACTATTGGCTACGAAAAAATACGACTTCAACCCCATATTATCAAAAAGATAATAACCTTTGACACAGAACAGTTGAAGGACAAGAAAGGAATGAGATCGTAGCTAGGCTTGTTAAATTACGTCTGCTTATACATTCCTAATTTGGGAACATTATTAGGACCATTATACTCCAAGGTCGGAATTCATGGCGATAAACGACTTAAGGACTCTGATTATGAGTTAATCTGGTCAATTAAAGAAAAAGTCAAAGCCCTACCTGATCTTGATCTTCCCCCAGAGAAAGCCTAAATCATACTGGAAACTGACAGTTGCATGGAAGGTTGGGGAGGAATTTGCAAATGGAAGAAAAATAAGGAGGATCCTAAGTCCCAAGAAAAGATTTGTGCTTACACAAGTGGAAAATTCCCCCAAGTAAAATCCATTATAGATGCCGAAATACATGCCTACATGAATTCTTTATCGGCCTTAAAAATTTATTACTTGGACAAGAAGGAATTAACTATCCGCACAAACTGTCAAGTCATAATCAGCTTCTACAACAGGACCAATCAGAATAAGCCATCCCAAGTCAGATGGATCACTTTCACAGATTTCATAAAAGGATCTAGAATTAACATAGAATTCGAACATATCAAGGGCAAAGATAATTGTTTATCTGATGCTTTGTATAGATTAGTTTGTTTTCTAATATCTTATCCTCAAGTTGTTACAGAAGCAGCAGCTGTCATCACAACAATTGAACAAAGCGGAACAGAGGCTATATGGCAGGACGAAATCAACGACTTGATATACAGGTTGATCGAGCTGAAGAAATACGACAACTCATCAGCTACTCTTCCCTCCCAATGTCACTTGATGAAATGCACTGGGTTAAACAATGAGTTATACAACTCAGAGAACAACAGTTCAAAGAAGCCATCACCAGCCTCAATAAATTACAAGAAGTCCTATCACTCAGGACCCTCTTCTGCTCACTCAGAGCAACCAAAGACAACTACTGGAGACTGTCGCTTCAGCACGTCAACATGGAGGAAGAAGAAGTTACAGCAGCCATACTCCACTTCCTAGAAGTCAGTGGACATGAAGTCGATCCTATGTGACCTAAGCCATGACGTTTGGAAGCGTGTGGACCCAATAAAACCATATTCGCCCGTGGTTTGTGTGGAGTGGTGGGCGAAATGCAATAATACTAAAATTAGAAGAATCTACTTTCTGCATAACATTATCTTATCCTAAGGAATCGAAATCTGCTTTGTAAAAAGCTAAATTATAAAAGGTGATGATGGGGCCCAATGAGCATTCAGCCTTAATAATTATGGGTTATACGTAAGCCCTTATCTCAACATAGATTCCCATATAGCCTATATATAGGCGTGTTTTTGAGATTACAGGACAACCCGACTATCATCGGCAATCCTATTTTCTCTCTTGTAAAATTTCTCTCAAGAAAATCAAGTTTTCTTCATTTGTTTCCTCTCTCATTTTTGGTGTCGGAAACTCTAAAATTAGCCTATGAAATTGGTTATGATCCTATCGAAGATTCTGACATAAATTCTAATATTGATATTTATGATTATGAATCTGACACATCCGTTACTAGTTCAGATTAACAATTACAATTCTTCTTCTATCAAAATTCACCTCATTCTCTACTGTTTCACTAAGTATTTCTTTCTTGCAGGGAGGTAGAGATTTCTATCAGATTACTTACTTTAGGAAATAAAGCAAACTATACTTATGATTTTTATTAACAAGATTTGAATTGCAAGAATTTCCAAGCATGAACAGGTTTACTTTAGTATCAACCTAATATCAGACATATCAAGTCAGAAGATAACAGAGAATGGAAGCAATAGTAAATTCAACACTACTTTAAGTATCAATCATATACTCGAGCTTTTGCTCAAAAAATCATTTTAATATTCTTAACAAGAGTAATAGTGATACATTTCACTATTTACTCAAATATACTTATCAGAGCTTTTGCTCAAAGAACTTCGGTTCAATATGGCTACAGAGTATAATAGTGATGAATTTCACTATTTACTCAAGTATACTTAATCAGAATACTTATCAGAGCCTTTGCTCAATGAACTTTAGTTCAAATTACCTAATTAGAGCTCTTGCTCACAGAGCCTTTGGCTTATCGAACTTAGGTTCGTATTACCTTGAAAGAGCTTGTGATCATACTTCCTATTTCATTAATTATGAAAAGTGATGTATGTCTTGTACTACTCACTTTCCTATTTTACCATTAAAGTGATGGATTGCTCCATTCACTTAGTCCCTTATTTAAATAACTTATTTTTAAAAATGGAAGTAACGTCTTACCACACCTACTATTTTTTTTATTATAAGAATAATGGAATTCCCTATTTATTCGTACCCTTCATTATACCTTTCATTTCATTCACCGAAAGATGGAAAGTGATAAATTAGACCTAAGCCTAGACCTATATCTAGACCCAATCATTATGTCCATTCTGAAATCACTTTTTATCATCCTATAAATTTGCTTCTTTATGACAATCTCATCATCAAGAAACTCTCATTTGCTTATATTCAGAAGAAGCCAGAGATGAAGATTAAGGTACCTATTTTCCTTACATCAACAATTGAAGTTTATATAGATGAAGATTATATATCAAGCCTACTCTCTGATCTCGAAGATATTATGAAATATAATCGGACACCAAGTGAAGAACAACGACAATTATTTAGTGAATATTTACTTATCAGAAGAAGGTTTGATGTTGCTTATCAGTATCTCGTCCCAGATCATTATCTCAGCCCAATAGCACTAGATCAAGTCAGACAGATTACAATATCAGCATTTGACTTAAGTGATATCGATCCTCTTATTCATATCAACCCAAGATTATATGTTGATTGTCTTATTGCTCTTGCCTCAAGATAGAACAAATGGACTAGCAGAGGAATTATTAACAGAGCAGTCAGAAGACTTATCAATAACAGATCAACAATTGAAACTGGTATTAAATACAAAGAATATTTATTATCTTGTCAAAGGTTTTACTGGAGACAAAAGACCTATAATCTAAAAAAGAAAAAAGAATTCACGGTAAAAAACGATTACAGTCATCCCGAAGTATTTAGTCTTTTTGAAGAAGATGACAAAACATCAAAAGACTAAATAATTCTTATCAGAAAGACAAAACAAAGACCATTCAGCCTATCAGAAAGAAAAGAAGACTCCACTATCATCGAATATATTCTTTTACAGATAATATTTTCTTTTCTTTTTTCTTTATAATGTAAATTATTGTACTCTGATTACCCTTGTCGGGAATCAATTTTTCTTTTCTTTTTCTTTATGTAAATTAGTGTGTCTTTTTATTTTTCTTTATGTCATGTTTGTAACGGATATATTCCTTGTCAGGGAATATATTCTTTTCTTTTGCTTTTTCTTTTGTTTTTAATGTAACCGATGTCGGGGAATCTTATCCCCTAGGGTATGTAGGAAGTTTGACCCCCCCCCCCCCCCCCCTCCTATAAATAAGGGTGTTCTCCTTTGAGAATACTCAGAGTTGAAGCAACAGAGCAGTTGGTGTAAGTCTCGTCTGCGTTCTTCTCCAACCATGCTTGTAAGGTTGTTAAGATCCTTGAGGTAATACTTTGGAGGGATCGACCCCTATCACTTTGTTCCTTTTTCAAGACCTATCAGGTATTATCTACTTATCATTTATGTTAGAAAATCTAGCATCTTCTTCTTCTCTAACTACTACTAATATGCTTGAATCATTTGAAGAACAAGAACACTTAGGATATATGTTTCATGGTATAATTAATAACAAACATATTAGGAAAACTGAATTATCTCTAATAGAGAAACATAATTTCGATATCACTTTCTTAGATCAAATAAAACAAAAACTATCACGAAAAAACATAATTAAATATGAAATTACGATAGGAGAAGAAACTATACTTATTGAACAAACTTATGGAAATATCACTATATCTATTATTAATAAACATCAAATTTTTGAAAGAATACATAAAATGGAACAAGAAGAACGTCAAAAAAATCTCCTACATACATTGTAGTACTATTCAAATTCTATTTAAAAGTACATTCATGGAAGGAATTAATACCCCTATTGAATTAGAAATCCAAGATGATAAACTACTTAATAATAACAAAAGTATTATTGCCAAAGGGTTAGGTAATCTATCTCAAAGAAAAATAAATTTTAATATAAATATTCATTTAGGATTAAGTTTAAAAGATAAATATTTAAGTAGATCCATAACTATACGATATGAATTAAAAAGACATAATTTCATGAAATCTAAAAATCATCCATTTACTATTACATATAAAATCAATTATGCTTCAACAAATAGTCATCATAGTTTAATCTTTAAGACAGATGAAAAGATCTCTATAGACAAATTATTTAAACCATTATTAAAATTAGAAACACCAACAAAACTATTTCTTCAAAATCCTGAACAAAAATTCATGAAAAATAATAAATATAATCATAAACGTAGTTTATCTTATTCTGAACCTACTAACTTTATACCCTATGAATTTCCAAAACAATCCTTAGTATATGACTTCCCATAACCATTACAAATATAGGAATCAATCCCTTTAATACAAAGACCATCTGAAAACAAAAAAGTTGAAGAAAAAGAAGAACCTACAATACAATAATTAAAAACAGTAATTCGTTCATTAAGTACAAGAATTAATTAAAATGAAACATTGGTATATTTACCTTAGAAATCTCAGGATAAAAAGGATTAAAATCATTAACATTAAATTTCTAATGCAATAAGTATGTCTCAACACATAGAATCTCTCGTAGTAAAATTTGGTATCAGAGCTATAAAAAAGAACCCCGAGCCTCTTGCGCGTGACCTAACACGAAGCGTGACTCTCCGTAGGGGACGCCATATCGTTATGGGACGGATGGTAGCAAGCTGATAGGTGCCTCTTGTCGTGTTTCTGTACGTGGACACTCCACCTAACGAACATCCCGCCTAACAGGGAAAATCCCCTTCTATGAAATTCCTTCTCATTCCAACTATGCCCTGCCCTGTTTTTTTCCAGAACCAATATGTTCCTCCTGCAACATTTACACTAACCATCCAAAAACCAAACACGGCTTCCCTTGCTAGATATTTACATAATTTTTCTTTTCATAATTTACTAGCTACCTCTACAAACACAACACTATTCCAAGCAATATTTCAACTACCATTCCAATCACCAGAGTATAACTTACACAATAAAATCTCATCCTACATCCATAAAATAATGCATCATACTATTAATAATAATACAAGTCATTTCACCATATATAAAATTTAGTATACCCATCTAATGAAATTTTCGGTCATTACAACCCCTCACAAGCTCTGGTCGATCGCTCCTTTGTTTTTCAAAGGAAAACCTACACTGGACATTCTGTCGCGAATGCCCAACCTTCCATTGAAAGTCATTTAAACACTTGTTGTGGACAACTGCAACCTCATATCTGGTCGACCGCATTTCTACCAGAGACTAAAATATCACAATATGTCTTTAGATTTGTCGATTGGACCCTTAACCCAGTCGACGACAAAATGACCCGAGAGCTTCCAAATGTGTACTACAGATTTTTGAGCTTCTGTGGATACTTGAAATTGCCTTGGACTGATCAACCACACTTCATACCCCAGTCGACCGCAAACCTACTCGAGACATTTTTTTCAAAAATTATAACTTGTGTCAGACGTCCACTCTAGAAAGTGTTTTTCACATGCGAACATTCGCACTCTACCAAAAATCCAATTTCCATAGTAAACATTACCATATTTTATAATCCAACTAAATTCTTATCAACCAACACTTAATATCAACTAATCCATACTAAACAATATCTTTTTCAACTATAATCTTATCACATAATATCATTAAACATGTCATTGCATAGTTTACATTTAATGCAATAAAATTCTCAGAGTGTTACACTTACGAAATTTTTAACTTTTAAAATTCTGTCTGGGCAACCCCAGAGAAGCTTGATCGACCAAACCATTCGTCCTCAAAAGCAGTTTGGTCGACCACTCTACGAGCTCCGGTCGACTATGTCAGTTGTGGAAATTTTTCTGGTTGACCGATTCTTAAATTTGGACGACCGCTCTTTGAGCGTTGTCCTCTCTACCACAAATCTGGTTGACTAGTTTTCGACCTTGGTGGACCGCTGTGTAATAGAATTGTCCCGAAATTCTAAAAAAAAAAAAATCTTAACTTTTTTGCAAAGTCTCAAATTTTAAACAATCAATGATGCATAGCAGAGTGTAAACTTTTTAACAATTTTCCAGCAAAAATTTCAATTCCAAAACTATGGATGATTCACAATATAAATTCGGGTTTTACCTCTAGAGATTGTTTGAATCTTCCAAGCTTTAAAATCTTAAATTGTATACAAAGTAACCCAACTGACAAAACACAACCTAAATCGAATAAGATGTTAAAAACTTGATTTTTATCAAAAAATTGTGCTTCAATCCTCTCATGTTGAATCACAACCACCTAGTGTAGACTCCCCCTCAATGATGTCTTTCTCTTTAAAGTTCTCCAAAGCAGCAAAATGGTTTAGTCCAATGGGTAGAAAACTTTAAATGATGGAAAGAAGGTAACAATTACGGAACCTCCCATGATTGCACATTTAAGGAAATTAAAAAAAAAAAAATCCTTACATAATGAATCTCAACAATATTTGAGATTACTAGTGAGTTGCTTAAACAAACAATCATCAAATAAATAACATCATTTTTTTCACGGTGTAATTAACAGCTAGTAACATACTATCACTTTAATTGTCACTCGTACAAAAGATACTAGTATATAATAATATATTAAACATAGCGAAGCATGGTGAAAATGCATACGTGCCTATGCTTATGTGTTCGAAGTTGAGTTAATTCATACCTTTTTGCAGATTTGGTCTGATTCAACTTGACTCTCTTACTTAAAACGAGTAATCAGCTCAGCTGCGTTCTTCAACTGGAGGAGCCGATGTTTCTTCATGCTTTGCCTAATGTTTCTTCTATATCGAGCCGAACACAATTAAATATCTAAAAATGAAAATCACCCACTTTTATCCGTTATCCCATCTTTTTTAATCAATCGAAAGTTAGAATGCACGAGTCTTGAGGGAATCCTAAAACCAAACTTTTCGAATTTCAAACCTGTTCTTCCAATAAGCATTAACGCCATAACAATTTCTTACTTAGCCATTAATTAACAATATCTTTGGCACAAAAACTCATAAATCGAACAACCCCACAGTAATTTGTTTATAAGGATGGCTCATAACACGAGGCTTTTCATTTAGTGCAGACAAACAATAAAATGAATGCAGACAAAGCATCGTCTCATGACGCAACATATCTGCCTCTAAATCTGGAATTACATTGTATTTGCTCGAGGGTGGTTTTCTTCACAGACCCACCCCCATCTCCCTCAAAGATTGTCTTGTTCAACGAATCTTCTTAACAATGTCCAGTATATCCATTCTGATTATATGTGAACATTCAGTGGATCTTAATGAGGCCAACAAATTATGTTAGAAAAAGGGTTTGACTTGAAAGTACCTTTTATCTATTTGGGCATTCGAAATGGGATGTATCGCCACTATAATAATATTCAAACTCTGTTTGAGATGATATCATGCACAGTAATCATTCACATGTATTATTTGGTATGATATATCTCCATTAGGTTTAGATAATCTTTTGATAGTTCTATGAGTTTCAAAGAGATTATCATAAGACTTTGAGAGTAGACAAATAGAAAGATCTTCAATTGATTATATGTACGACACGAGAGGAAACACGACAGTCTTTCACGTAAAGCGTCTCGTCTCCGGTGGGTTTCGCTCTATGGAAATATAACAGTTTGTTCGAGTAATCTCCAATGCGCATTCTTCAAGTAGGTCATGGGGAGAGAGGGAGGGAGAGAGAGCAGAATTCTGCAGTTTAGCATAGCTTACGTGTACGGCCCAAAAATGAAAAATCCAGTTAACATATGAGGATCAACGGTTCTGGTGAGTTGAAAACTGAAGAGAAAGATTGTCACTATCAATGGAGACAACAGCTCGGGAAATTATGAATATCCAGCTATAGCGGTAGACATCATGAGTGAGGCAGTCCAAAAGGTTGGACTCTTTCCCTTTTCTTTTTACACACTATTTTTCTTCAATTTAATTTATTTAAAATACAAACAGTTACCCTTAAAATTAATTATTTAAATCAATATTTTAATAACCGTAATTATGATTTTAATGTTCTTGGGACAACTCCAACTTCAATACTTCTATCCTTTTTTTAATTTATTTATGTCTTGTATTTTATTGCCTTGTCTAACCATTTGGAAACATAGGCTCGGTTGACAAGGAACACTTTGATCTTTTATTTGAATTTTTTTTTATTATTGCTGTCATTTAATTGAATAAATATTATTATAAAAAAGGAATATGCCTCTTTTATATAAAATATTTACACCATATGATCAATATGGGCATCGAATTTTTATTATAAATGTCAATCGAGCGCATTGGGAACAAATATAGACCCTATTGCAAACTGTCTTTCTTGCTTTTAGTGTTCAAACTAAAATTTTTACAAGTCTACTATACTCTTAAATGAAGTTCAGAATTGTCAATTTAGAGCTTCTGACAGAGATTAACAAAATAACTACTAAACTATAAGATATTAATCAATTATTAAATAATTTTTTTTAATAAATAAAACACTTTAACTATAAAAAATTAATAGAGAATACATCGCTGTCACTTTTTTTTTTGCTACAGAATGTTGTCTTTCTCATAGATGTGTCGTTCATGTATATTTATTTTTTGATGGTTTAAATTTTGAACTATGCTTAGTTTGTAATTTAAATTTTGAAGTTAAAAAAATGATTAAATTTACCATTTTTTTAAATTCTAAACTTTTACATTCTCTCTCTGCTTGGAAACTATGGAGTTCAATTTCATTTTAACGATCAAAACAAAGGCTCTATAATACAGTTGCATTAAACAAACAGCGAGACTCGTAAACGGACAAAGCATTTTCGAACAGCATGTTCTTCGCCTTGACTCCATTTCGACGTCTCGGTCTCGTGTAGTATCCAGTTCGCCCCTGAAATGGGGCGAGAGGATTTCTATTTCCCACCTCATCGATTTGAATTTCTGGCAAAAATACAGTCGCAGAGCAGGAGAGTAACCTCAAACCTCCATGAATTGTGATAAAGTTCTGGAAAATACCACTTCCCAGCCAAAAAGTAATTTGTTCAAAGAAAATATAATAGAAAATGAAAGAAATCTAGGTCAACAGTGGAGATCTGGGCTCGAACAGCTCTCTGGGACACAAAAAAGAAGTGTACAAAATAGGACGACCCTGAAAGAATTGAAGCCAAAATTCCAGGAATGAAAGCTGAAATATTTAACAATGGAGCTTGTAAAGCAGTGAGAATGATAAACAAGAGTTGAGCTGAAAACTCCAAAGAAAAACGCAGCAGAAACTGGAAGTAAGAAAAGGAGTACAAATTTTAAGGGTAGAGGCAGGCCATGGCAGCGTAAAGAAAAGCTGGCTTTGGAGAGAGAAAGAGAGAGGGAGAGTTAATGGTAATGTTAAGAGTAGCTCAGAATTTAATTGTGGACAAATAAAATACAGAATATCAGTTGACTATGAATAGGAAGAAAGCTTAGTCAAAAACTTAGAATTTTGATGAATTATGATTAATTTCGTCTTGAATATGATTGTTGGAGGGATTTAACTTAACCTAGAATGATAATTCTCTCTAGTTTCTTTAGAAAGGCAAATCACATGGGTTTGTTCCTGCTAATCCAATCAGACGGCTTGATGTGAATCTCACCAAATGAAAAGGCATCAACAGCCATCGACTGTGTCCCATATCTAACTTATGGTGTCTGCCTTTATTAGTGTTTAAGGGAACAAATAGACCCTCCATTGTTACTCCTCTAACCGACCACTTAGCCTAGCCTCACCTGTCACTGTCCCCACCATACCATCTCTCTCCCCCAGCCTCCATGCATGTATAAAACCTAGCTTTTCTTCAGAACAACGAAGAAGAAGGGACTGAAAGGACCAGATAAAGATCCTTGGGAAATGGAAAAAGATGGGCTAGGGCTCGAAATTACGGAGCTACGATTGGGTCTTCCTGGAGGAGGTGGTGCTTTGGACGAGAAAAAAGAGAAGAAAAGAGGGTTTTATGAGTTCACTGGAGAAGACGAAAACAGCAGCACCGATGACCGGAAAACACAAAAGAAAAACCCAGTGGTCGGGTGGCCTCCAGTGTGCTCGTACCGGAGAAAAAATGGGTTGTCAGAGAAAGATGATCAGACTGAAACGTCGTCGAAGATGTACGTGAAAGTGAGCATGGATGGTGCACCTTTTCTTCGCAAACTTGATCTGGAAATTCACACTGGTTATTCCGATCTTGCTTCCGCTTTGGACAAGCTCTTTGGTTGCTTCAAAACTGGCATGTCATCTTCAAAATTTTTCCTAATTTCTTCTTAATTCAAAAACCAATGCGTTCTTGGATCAAAAGAGTTTCAAGTGACACGATGGTTGATTTTAGTGGATAAATTGATTCCTTTTGCAGGCAAGGGTTTGAGGGAAGGAGAAGTGTCTGAATATGTTCCTATTTATGAAGACAGAGATGGAGACTGGATGCTCGTTGGAGACATGCCATGGGAGTAAGTCTATATTAAACCATAACAATTATTATTACTCTTTAATTTTTTTAAATCCATAATTAAATTTACACGCCTATGTTAGTTTTTGGAAAGCTTATGCTTCATAGAAACTGCTTACCTTAGACTGTAGAAATAGCTATAATCGTAGATCTTGTAAAAATTAAAATATATATTTAGAAGTTTTTAACTTTAATTTAATATATATATATATATATATATATATATATATATATATATATATATATATATATATATAA